>CM038142.1:30294460-30586960 GCA_021437245.1 Aegilops speltoides
GCCGACCTAGTCCGCATTGGCTTTCCTTTGCGTTAGTGCTCTCCTGCCCTGTTGGTTCGTTGCGGTGTCGAGTTGGTGCCCGCGCTACTGCTATGTTGTAGGTCGGATCGATGCCGGTGGTCGCGAGTGTTGCGTCGTGTGAGTTTGACTCGGCCAAGGTCCGGGACCAGTCTCGGGTCGAGCTCGGCGTTGGTCGTCGGCAGCTACTAGGCCGTGTCTCCCTCGATCCATAGGGATCGGCGGGGCAGGCGTGGGCGCCTACGGTGGGCGCTCACCGAGCTAAGCGGCTGATGTCGGGCTAGGAACTTTTGTTCTTCCCACCGTGGCTGCGTGTTGTGATGTCGACGGTTGGTGGTGTCTCGGGACATGGATGCGGGCGGCGGCCCGGAGGGCGGTCCGTATGGTGGCTTTTCGGCAGGTCCCATGGCGGCAGTGGTGGCTGTGCTTCTTGGTTGTCTGGATGACGAGGGTGTAGCGGTGGGTGGCTCGGGCTCACTTTCTGTCCTGGCGATGGCGTTATGCGGATCCGGATCTGGAGGCGGTTCTCGCCACGACTGGCCCTGGTGTCTCTTGGCGACACGGGTGAGCTGCCGAGTGAAAGCTATGTGCTTTGGTGCTGGCGACGGCGACATCTGCGGGTGTCGCTATATTATTGAAGATGTCGTCGTGGTTCTCCTCTCCATGGCTAGTCTCCGGTGAAAACCTTGTCCTTTTGGGCTCGGCAGCAACGGTGCTTGCTTTCCCCTCGGGGGCGTTGCCGTGGAGGCTAGGTGTCCTATGTCATGTCGTAGCTTTGTACTCTGTCTTCTGTCACTAGTTGTCCGACCACGTAGTCTTGTGCGAGTGTGTTGGCTCAGTATTTAAGGATCTGTTGTATCGGAGGGCTACCTCACTACATTGTATCGTTCCGTCATGTAACTTTAGCGTTGTTGCTTTATATATAAAGCGGGATGAAAGCCTGTTTCGAGACCTGGAGGATTATTATAGACTATAAGTGTCTATACTAATGTACATGCCCTTAGAACAAAAATACTACCGATCACGTCCAGTAGTACTGGTGGATCCAGTCCATCAAATGGCTGCGAATGGACAGCTAGTATTGTTTTGATGTATTGTAAAAGAATTTAGAAAGAAATACTGTCGCCGCATTCCGGTTCCGCATGTTGTACAGATGGAGATTCACGCCAGAAGTTTACATTATGATACTTCGACAAAAATCAGTTTGCATAGAGACTAACATCTCGAAACTTATTTTAAGATGTGGCCTTTTCACAAGCTGAACAAAAGATCGTGGATTACGATAGCTTGGCAATACAAATTTGGTGCATTGTCAAACAATATTATGGGACAAATATTTACCTGGCAATGGTATAGCACATGCTGTAAACTCGCCCACATGACCAGCCTTTCTTATGTACACGTGTTTTGCAAGGGTTGCCGTCAAAAGCAACACGTATTGCAACAACAGTACTAGTCAACCAATGTGCATTGCCTCCGGCTGGTTCGAAGTGATATTTCCGGTTGCAAAAATCGTTGACCATATAAACTTTCAGAGAAATGATATTGACATTATGCAACGCAAAGAGTTTGCCATAAAGTTTAAGGACACGAGATAGGTGGTAGGAAGTAAGCTATGGTTTTCCGACAATCAAGGAGGATAGTCTCTGCATGCACGGTTGCATAGCAGGATGCAGCCCTATAAATTCACAGTGCCTATGTGCTAGTATGAAAACACGTAGAGCAGCTAGCAAGGGCCTTTGGTTTCCAGATTTCGGTGATGCTGGCACAATGCCATAGCCTCAATTTCATCTCCACATTTCTAGGGTTTGCTAGCTAGGCTTGGAAGGCAATAGGGAACTTACAACGTGCAAATCATGTTAGATCATCTGTTCCGCACATTCAAACGCGCTGTGTGTTGCCCTTGTGCCTCACTCAGAATTGAGATATCAGCATCGAGGCACGCACACGCAAAGGAGGCGGAAGCTGAACCTGCAGTCTCACACAGTCGTGAGATAGGAAACGACCGACATAATCCAAAATGTGCTTTACTGTTTTCTCTCAACTAGCGTTGTGGCCCGTGCATCCCACTTAGCCAGTGCCATCCATTGAGGGATCTTGCGCCTTCATAGAGGGTTATGTTGATTCTTTACTCATCATCAAGAAAGAACCGAGTGCAACTGCTGCTCCGGCCAGAATTCTCGCTGGGACGCGGCGGCAGCGATAATCGCGGAATGTGTGGACATCTCTACCTTGACTGGGAAGGTCAACTTTAAGCATTGTTTTGGATAAGCTAATCAAAGGGCACATCTGCTAGCTAGTTTTAGCTATTCTAATAAAGTTTCTTCTAGTTGGATTGACGAGCCTCCAGATTGTCTAGTGAGCAAGCTCGTAGACGATGTATCTCTATTGATTAATCAATAAAGCTAACCATGATGACCCTCTCTCAAAAAAAAAACGACTGCAGACCCATACGAGGGAAGAAGCATGGTGCACTATAATCATAACGCCAAACCGATTAAGGAGCTGACAAGTAATAGCCCACCAAGTGACAATTATGCAAAGTTAAATGTAGATGGCTCCTATATGGAGAGGGATGGTTCGGCTGGTTCTGGAATGATATTTCGCGACTGTCATGGACAGGTGATTTTCGTTGCAACACGTGTCATGCTCAACTTCTTAGATCCCTTGGAGGTAGAGTTTGTTGCTTGCTAGGAAGGACTTCGACTGGCCCTTCAATTGACGAACTTGCTTGTAGTACTGGATACTGATAAACGAGAGGTAGAATCTCTTATTCGTGATGCTCCAAAAGCCGTTCAAATATGGCCACCGACCGGAAGAGATTTCTTCAGCTTTAATCGTGACCACAATAAAACTAGTCATCAACTCGCCTATGTGGCACACTTTTTGTTGGATGGGGAACTTCATGGAAGATTTAGCTAATATGGTTGATGAAGATTGTAGTAGTATTGGTTTCATAATCAATGAATTTCTTTCGGGTACTAATATGGCGGTAAGCCAGCCAGAGAAACAATCTGCACCGGTGAGTTGCATAGTTCTACACTGCTAGGAGGTCATCTGGACAAGATGCGAAAGCGGCTTTGTACGTAGAAGCAACAGTAAGGGGGTTTGTCACTGATCCTGCAAATTCTGTTATCCAGTACCTTCGACAACAAGTTAACAGTGGCTGAAAGGGGACACAAGCATTACAGCTCAGTTGTAGCAATGTTTGACAGTGTCGGCTGCAATGAAAGATGTAGGTCCGCTGTAGAGAGCACGAATGCGACACAGACATTTGTCTTGTAACGTGGGAAAAAAGGTTATAAAGTGAACACCTAGAGTGTCATTGCCAATCGAAGATCATGCCAAAACACAGTGGAGAGACCGTTGCCAATCTTCACACGCGTAATGGAGCGGAAGAAAGAAATACCAAAAGTAAGGTATTTCCAGACGTTTGTGTGAAGTTTATGCCTCCGATATGTTGAATTATAGATGAGCTTTGGGCCCATACAAATAATAATTCCTGGTTAATATCTAAGGCTCATATGGGGTGCATAACATTGATGGGAAGTTTAGTACCATACTGCTACTGAAGAAGAGTCGAGGCCACTTTATAAGGTAATCTCTTCTCCATGCTATTGGAGGTTGAGAAGAGGAGTGGTCACGCACGCTCCTCCTCCATCGTCCGACTAGCCCCGCCTCACCTGCATGTCGTTTTCCATGAACCAACTGAGCTTAGACCTATGTCATGCGTGCGCTTTATTTTGCTAGTCGAAACAATTAATTAATCAGATATTAATTACGAGTTCCTAATGGAAGTGCCATTACCCAAGATGTTGGACTGTGAGTTGTTTGCCGACTTGGTTGCGAGCCTAAGCCTAGGCACATGACTCCCACCGATGGCCTATATATCGGTGGTAGTGGCAACTTCGGCCGACATGCTTAGTTCCTCCTTGCGCATAACCCTAGCTGTCATATACTATTCCACTTATTGTTGCTACTTCCGGCGATCCAATCCTGTCGACCACGTGCATGACCGTTTGGGAGAGCAGGCCTTCGGAACCCCGCCCTTTGCGATCCTACACTTGGAGAAGGGCGAGAAGGTTTTTAGGGAGCGTCTCGGCATGATTGCTCCCTCTTCGTCTTTGTGACTTTGTCCTTGTCCTATGCTTCGACTACTTCCACGACACCGCCGTCATGGTTGTTGACGCCGCCGCCAAGAAGAATGTTGCGGAGGAAGCCGCTGCCACCTTCGTGGCTTTAGCCTGTCCTATGAGAGGGCATTATCTGCTCATCCCCTATTTACTCATTCATGTGCTATGCGTATTTACTGTGTTCATAGATGTTTCGGTTCATTGTTCGGTACATGCTCACATGTTTAGATATTGGTATGAGCTTCATAATGTTACTGCTAGCATCATGATTTATTCGGGGATTAAATTAATCAAAAAAATCGAATATATCCACAAATCCAAAAAAATTATTCAAGCAGGTACTTTTTGATTCAAGGCTTTGCTACAACATCGAAACAGGGGCGGCACACATTTTAAGCATTGGCATAGCAAGACTATCTTGTGGCTCTAGCGATGAAAGTGTCCAGGGTCGCTAGTGACACTCCCACTAGAACGATTGCTCCTGAATTAGAAAAGGCATTTAGGAGGAAACCACCATCTTATTGTGGGAGCCAGTCGATCAGAGATAAGTTAGTTGACATATGTCTGCATATACGGGTTGCCAAGAACTTGTGGGATACGCTCGAAGTTAATAAAGTTTGGTGTAACCAATGTTGGAAGGGAGTTGTATGCTATGGAGCAGTTTCATGATTACATGATGGTTGATAGCCGTCTTGTATTGGACCAGGCTCATGAGGTACAATCCATCACTAAGGAGCACGAACTCTTAAAGCGTGATTTACCGGACACGTTTGTTGCGGGATGCATAATTGCTAAACTCCCCTTCTTTGAGGTACTTTGCTACTTCTCTCAAGCATTTGAGATGTGAATTCTCGATTAAGGATGCCATTGGTCATCGAGTGATAAGCATAATTCGAGAGAAAATGACTCATACATGAAAGGGACCGAGGGATCTTCTATCGCAAATATGATGCAGAAGAATCTCTGCAAGTTCAACGGAATGAACATGGTCCAGCAGAATACTACCTTCAAGAAGAGCGGTAAGAAGAAAGACGAAAAGAAAGATGGTTTCTTCACTAATCATAGACGTAGGGTACCATTTTTCTAGGAGGTGCGTCGAAGAATGAAAGATCATTGTGGAACATATCAGAACTGAGGAACAATATGCTGACATATTATATACTATATATGGAGAATTATATCTAGTGTAGGAATATTCAATGTCAAGAAAGAAATGATATCAGTATGAGGCACAATTATTCCATTTAGTCACGCTTCTTAGAAATCTCTTCTTAAAAGTATACTATATATGAAGAATTATATTCTAATGTTAACGTTTGTTTTCTATTACTGAGCACTAGTTAGTTTTATGTATGTTGCTACGAAACAATTACAATACTAGATAAAAATAATATAAACAATGACTATGGGATATATACTTACATTATCTTTTAGAAAAAGACTACACACAACAGTTCAATCTTGGCTTGTAATATACTATAGAATAACAGAAGTGTGATGGACTATAACTTCATAACATATTGTCTAATATCCAAAATTTCTGTAATATGGTCAGATGGAGGGCAGCCGTCAGCATCCGTCCACATCCATCTCAGGCTACCATACGGTCGCCGAAAATAGCCCTGCCCACGGAGAAAGCCTAGTTGGCACCGCCCTTCCGACGCCGCCCGAGTTCGATGGACCAAGCCTAGTTGGCACCGCCACCACTAGAAGAGCATCACCACAACCATGCCACCACCTCCACCGGTCGTGCCCTCCATGGCAAAGGTGGCCACCTGCAGCCCGCACTGCCCGGAGAATGGATCTGCTGAACCAGCAGCTGCCACCCCGGGCACACACTACCACCATGCCGCCATCATACATATAATAAGCCAACCGCGCCTGCACGTTGCCCAGCGCTAGCACCAGACCTTGTCCGGGGTGCTGGCCGCGCCAACCCCCACGCGTGAAGGCACCAAGAGGCCCCGCCAGCGATGGCGCCGATCAGGCTTCGCTGGCCGCGCCGTCTGAGTCTGGCGAGGAAGGAGGAGGGGCAGCCCGGTGGTGGCGATCTAGGGCCCCCTCCTTGTCGCCACGCGGAGGCGACGCGAGAGGGGCGGGATTTTTTTTCCGTTGGATGTGGTGGCATTTAGTACCGGGCAATCAACTCATGTTCTCCCATTGATCTAAATGACACATCAAAAGAAAAATCTTTGATTGCATATCTTTCACAAAGAGGACATGTATGCCCATTCATGCATTAATGAGATCTATATTAAAGTTCAAGGACTCAAGTTAGGTAAGAAGTAACAAGAGGATTGAGAGATAATGGAACAAGTCACTCTCCCAGCCTCTGTAGCAGCTCTATAAATTACAGAGTGTGCTAGTATCTGAAAACCTAGAGCGTGTTGGAACCAAGGATCGATGAACAATCAGAAGAACACGAGGAGACGGAACACCCGCGGCGGCGGACGCCCCCCGGCGAAGAACACCGGGGCCGTTTTCCTTCACTGTATTCAATTGGCTCAACGAACAAGACGCAATGCATTGGCTTATATAGCCCAGCACACACAGGTCCGGCAGCCACACTTGGCCACGCACGCACGTAACACCCACTAACCAACCCTACATGCAAGTCCATATTCAGCTGATGCATGCACGCACTAACCAACTAGCCTACTACTTCCTCCGTCCGGAAATACTTGTCCTAAGAATGAATGTACCTAGCCTTATTTTAGTTATAGATACATCCATTTTATTCATTTTTAGGACAAGTATTTTCGGACGGAGGGAGTACTAGCTAACAATACGTAGCGCTCACGGGCGCAACGCTCTTCCCGCGCATGCCTCCCTGGCGATCCGGTCTTTTCTCGATCGTGAGCCCGCCTGCTCGTCTGAACGACCTGGCCCAGGTTGCTTTGCTGCACACTACCTCGGTCGCCCTGTGACTACATGCCTAGCCACAAACCGCCGTTCAAACTAGACTCACTCCGTGATATGGACACAGACGTGAGCACGAACTCAGGCGCCACCGCGACACACACACACACCACGAACACAAACACGGCCTTGAACCGATGCCCGACTCGCCCTAGAACCAGACACACACTGGTCACCACGACGAGTCGTGGTTTATGCCTAACAGAGCGAGCAGCAAGGTATTACATTTCCACTGATGCATAGTTCCGGATTAAATCAAACTTCATGAGATGTATAGCTAGGTCATATTTCCTTTCCTGCTGGCAATGGGGACACCTTAAATTTTGCCCGTAGGAATAGTGATGCCTTAATTTTATCTCCATCGTATATGTTAGCAAGCTAGCTAGGTTGGGAGGCAAAAGGAACTAAGCATGCAAACATATATAGATAGCTTGTCCGCATCAAGGTCTTTTCACACGATTGAATTCTCAATGATGTGGTTAATTGTCGCTCAGAAAGGCACATCTTTGGAATAAAAAGTAGATGTCAAGACCTAGAAAGAGCACCATGTAGAAAAATACGGCGAGGACCCCTGCTATTCACATTTCAAGGATGGGGATTCACGGCGTGTTGAGTTATTTTCTTCTCAGCCGGCGGCTGCGTGGATCTCATGCTCTCCCACATGCTCGACGGGGTTGGTATGAACGGAAATTCTAACAGCCCTAACACCTGGCCATTGCAGCCCATCTGTCCTGCTCCTCCATGTCCTTGTCGTCCGCTCACCCGACGCGCAACTTGAAGTTTAGGGTCCATGCTTGTATGTGATCCATTTCTTTAGGATCTGATCCAGATTTGCGGGTTTTGATTTGGATAGCCCATTAATTTTAGGAAAACACTCCCTGCCATACGTCTGATAAAAGGAAAACTTCAGACTGGTCGATTGCCGTTGATCTTAATTTTAAGCTTTGTGTACGAAGGTGCAGATTCTGATGAGAGTGATTAATTGCTCTAATAATTAGGCTATTCATCTTTCTGCAGGAGATTCTACATAAGTGTAGTTCTGTCTGATGCCAGTGCATGATCGATCTTGTTTGCGGTGAAAAAACTGCACACGCAGATGCAAATTTTGAACAGCTCATAGTCTTGCAATGGTGCCACCTGCAAATCAATTTGTAAAGGCCTTCCAAGACTAGGAGTTGGAAAGCTGAGATGATGCAATGGTCACGGCAATCATTGCATTTTTCAATTTCAAGTCTTCTGTAGTCCACTCTGTTATTCCTATACAGAAAAATAGTGGTCTCACAAAAATCAATGCTGAAGTAACATATAACAATCTAAACCCTCAGCATGATACTAGGACACAAGTAACATGATAATACACAAGTTGAAGAGGTTGAAAAGAAAATAATACACATGGCGAAACTTGCAGAAACTGTACAAGCCAATCAACATATGTCATCCCCTTGATCGAAAATTAGACGTACAAGTGCCAAATCTTTGATTGCATCCTTATGAGAGAAACTAGCTACTTCACGTATGCTGCAACGGTGGCATACACATTTTAATGGTTTAACATTAAGCATCTATGATATATACCTTTAGAATACTCATGTTTTTTTTAGAAAATGAGGATGACCCCCGGCCTCTGCATCCGGGCGATGCATACGGCCACTTTATTAATTATACTCACAAGATCTTACAAAGTCATACAACAGTAAGACTAAAGCCGCCGTCTAAGCAAAAAACTGTCGCTACACCTATCCAGTTGATGAAGGGGCGCAGATAGCCTGGGCCTAATACCAAACAGACATCATAGCCAAGCCTAACATCTAAGACCTGAGACCCCAACCTAGCCACTTGCCGGGTCTGAGGCACACACTGGTCCGGCGTGATCTCAGAGGCCGCCGCCAACCGCCACCGCTCCATCTTCGAGAACTGTCTTGATGCATCAACCTTGCTCGGTCCAGCTATCGTCAACGCCACCACGGCGCCCAACGGCACCTCCTCCTGCGCGCAAACAACTGAACACGTCGCGGTCGCCACTGATACACCTCAGCGGCATGCTGCCAAGTACCACCAGCCGACACAGCTTGAAGCCCTTGGTGGATTTGTCGTGCGTAGCACCTGCCGACCAGGCATGACCAAGCGTAGCACCTATCGGTCAGGCATGACTTGACATCTCCATCGAAGCTCCGTGCAATACGAAGCCGCTCCACCTCCTGCCTCTGACTTCCAGCGCTGCTCCACAAAACGATGCTCCCAAGAGAGAAATGACACCGCAGTGCCGCCATCGTCCGGTCTGGAACATCAGATCCTAGGGTTTCCCCCAGAGCAATACGAGTAGGTCGACGGTAGTCACATGACGATGCCTTCATCAAGGTAACGACGTGGAGCGCCGCCATCGCCCGCCGTCGGCGCGGTTTGCACCGGCAACTACGTCTCCCCGACTCGCAGCTGGTGCCAGATGACGGATCCCGAGATCCGAACACCCAGCCTCAGGCCGACCACTTCTGACGGAAGAGATGACCACCACCGCCGTATGCACCGATCAGAACAGATCTGATCAGAGGTGCCGCCGACGAGACCACCAGGCCCTCCACGCCGCCGTATGCACGCCCAGCCTCAGGCCGACCACTTCTAAAGGCAGCATGCACGCCACCGCAGCCAAGCCGGCCGCCGCCGACCGCAGCCGTCGCCGCCGCCCGAAGGGCCATCCGCAGTGCCCGCAGCCCTGGCCTCCGCCGCGCCAAGCCGTCGCCGTCCAAGGACGGGCCGGCCTCCCGCCACCTGCAGCCATCCGCCGCGCCGCAGATCCCAGTTCGGTCGCGCCGCCACACTCCTTGGGGTCCGCCCCACCCCGGAGACGCGCGAGAGAGGAGATCCCCCGCCACCGCCGTCGGCCCCCGGGCTTAGCCCGACGGCGTCCTCCGGCGGCGGTGGAGATAGAGGAGGAGGGAGTTTACGGCGGTGGCGGCTAGGTTTCTGGCTCCGCCCGAGTCGCGCTAGGGGGAGGACGACGTGGGGGCCTAGAATACTCATGTACATTAGGCGGTATTATCGGTTTGATTTATCGTTAAATAATTCCTCCTCCACCACCAATCAATCTCTCTTTCTCTAAAGAACAAAAGATTGGATTAACCTTGAGGAAATAAACCCAGTGTATAGAGGGAATAGAGGGTGGAACGGACATGTGTGTGTGGGTTGTGGCAGACTGCTTTTTTCCTGGTTTTCTTGGTGTGCTAAGCATGGTATGGATGAGGAAGAAAGTTGACCAAAATGGGAACGTTATGTCTTTATTAGATAGCATAGACAATATATATGCCAGTCATGCATTAGTAAGAGCTATAGTAAAGTTCAAGAACACACGATAGGTAAAAAGAAACTCGAGGGTTGTGAGATAATGGAATAGATCACTCTGCATCAGTGGCTATTTCATGTGTAAGCTGTGGGGTTAGCTGACCCCACAGCTTTTTTGATTGCAAGCCTATTTGTACTCATATTTATGCAAAAAATTAAGGCATTTTAAAGAGGTTAGTGCATTTGAACCCACAGCTTTTTAGTGCCAGGACCGCCGCTGCTCTGCATGCATGGTGTGGCGCTCTATAAATTACGGAGAGTGGGCTAGTATCTGAAAACCTAGAGCAACCACTAATGGTTTACATTTCCAGGGTTGCATAGCTTGGAACTACACCAAACTTCATGGGTAGCTAGATCATATCCGCTTACCATGCTAGCAATGACAACGGGTTAATTTATATCTCCGCATATATGCTAGAGCAAGCTACCTAGGCTTGGGAGTCAATAGGGAACTAAGGTACGCTATGGTTCATCCATCGTCCATGATGCACACTCAACCACGCAAGGGAAATCACCGTTCTGGAGTTTTCCAACCAACAATGTGGTTAATTGCCGCTAAAATGAAGGCGCATCTTTATAAGCAAAATATGGAGGCCAAAACCTAAGTTGAGCACCAGATGCAAGTGTATGCCATATTGCCGCCACAAAGATGTATGGCTTTCACGGTGAAGGGATGAGGATTCATGGCTGGTGTTTACTTAGCGCCTTCAAGGAAGCTCCAGATGTTGGAACTCGCCCACAGGATCGAACACATCGAATCACAACGAAGAACACGCACACAAAACTGATAGCCAAGGGCACGGTCGTACCCGTATTTTCTTTATTCCTCTCTTTTTCTCACAACTCCACGTTACAATATTGCAAGCCTCCTTGCATATATATATGCGTGAGACAGGCGACCCAAAACCTAACATATGCGTACTTATTTTGGACTCCGAAACCTATACGAACAGCCAAGCTGACTAGTATTAGGACTCAATAACCTAATCGACTCATCCTAAACTAGCACACGAACTAGTACAGGAAATCTGAGTCACTACAGCTACCACCACGTACGTGACAAAATCCTAATAGACTTACCAAATTAAACTCAAGATTATTTCTAACACCAGAGTGGTCCAGTTATCTTCATTCTATCTCCATGGAACTTGCTTTTCTCCCCTGATAGGTACTGGTTTTAGTAAGCGTGGGGCACAAAGCTTCTGCAAGAGGCTGCAGTTGATTCTTTGTGTTTCGTTATTTGGAATTTCCATCTAGCAAATGATTTGAGCATCATCAGTGTAGCAAAACTTGGTTGTTGTCATTATCAAATTTTAGGCATGAAGCGACACGTTTTTCTCTTTTCTTGAGAGGGTACCACAACATTGTCACGTAACAAAGACTTCTTTGGAATTATTCCCAAACTAATAGCACGCCATCAATCTCCACCCACATCCATCGGGGACTACCAACCATTCGCCGAAAGAAGCCCACACGACATGCCCACGGCGAAATGCCCGCACCGCCCTTCCGCTGATGTCCAAGCTCATCGGACAAAGCCTAGCCGACACCGCTGCCGTTAGAAGAGCACCACCACTGCCACGCAACCACCTCCACCGGCCTAAACCGCCATGGCAGAGGCGGTAACCCGCAGTTGGCACTGCCCGGTAAACAGATATTCGTAAACCCACAGCTGCCATCCCGGTCTCACACTACCACCGTGCGGCTCGTCACACCGCCAACATACATGTGGGCCAGCCGTGCCTGCGCGCCGCCCAATGCCAGCGCCATACCCTGGCCCGAGGACTCTGGCCTGCGCCAACCCCCATGTGTGAAGGGATGAAGAGGCCTTCGCCCGGCCGCACCTTCTAGCAACGGCGAGGAAGGGGGAGGGGCAGCCCGGTGTTGGCAATCTAGGGTCCCCTCCCCGTCGCCATGTGTGCGCGACGCGAGAGGGGTAGGTTTTTTTTCATTGGGTGTGGTCTGTGGTGGCATTGAGTACTGGATAATCAGCACATGTTCTCTCCTTGACTTGAAATGACACTTCCAAAAGCAAAATCTTCGATTGCCTATTTTTCAGAGAGAAGACATGCATGTCCAGTCATGCATCAAATCAATGAGACATATATTAAAGTTCAAGGACACAAGATAGGTAAGAAGTAACAAGAGGGTCACGAGATATGGAATAGGTCACTCTCCCAGCCTCTGCATCAACTCTATAAATTATAGAATGTGGTAGTATCTGAAAACCTAGAACGAGCAGCAAGCTATTACATTTCCAGTGATGCATAGTTTTAAAGCAAACTTGATGAGAGATGATATAGCTAGATCATATTCGCTTTCCATGCTGGCAATGGCAACACCTTCAATTTTGTCCATAAGAATATCGACGCCTTAATGTTTATGTGTATCGTATATCTTAGCAAGCTAGCTAGTCTTGGGAGGCAATAGGGAACTAAGACATGCAATCATAGGCAGCTTGTCCGCTTTAAGGTTGATTGACACGACTGAATTCTCAATGATACGGCTAATTGACGCTCAAAAAGGCTCATCTGTGGAAGAGAAAAGTAGACGTCCAGGCCTAGACCGTGTAGAAAAATACGGTGTGCGGACGTTGTGAGGAACCCTGCTATTCACAGTTGACGGATGGGGATTCACGACGTGTTGACTTATTTTCTTCTCAGCTGGCGGTTGCGGGGACGAGAAGGTGGATCTCATGCTCTTACCCTTGCTCGGCGGGGTTGGAATGAATGGAAATTCTGACAGCCAGCTCATTTTGTCCTGCTGCTCCATGTCATCCGATGCCCAGCTTGAAGGTTAGCGTCCACGCTTGTATGTGATCCATTGTTTTACCATCTGATCCAGCTTTGCGGATTTTGATCTGGATGGTCTGTTAATTTTAAGCTTTGTGTAGCAAGGTGCAGATTCTGTTGCGAGTGATTATTTGCTCTAATAAATAGGCTATTCATCTTTCTGCAGGAGATTATACATAGGTGTAGTTTCTGTCTGATGCAAGTGCATGGCCGATCTTGTTGCGGTGAAAAAACTGCACACGCAAATGCAAATTTTGAATGGTCATAGCCTTGCGATGGTGCCACCTGCAAATCAATATGTACAGGCCTTCCAGGACTTGGAGTTGGAAATCTGAGATGTTGCAGTGGTCACACCAATGACTGCATCTTTCCAATTTCCAACCCTTCCGTAGTCCTCTCTGTTTATTACTCCCTCCGTTCCTAAATACTTGTCTTTCTAGGCATTTCAATAAGTGACTACATACGGAACAAAGTGAGTGAATCTACACTCTAAAATATGTCTACATACATCCGTATGTAGTAGTCATTTAAAATGTCTAGAAAGACAAATATTTAGGAACGGAGGGAGTACTATACAGAAAAGTAATGGTCACACAGAAATCAACGCTGAAGTTTATAGGATATGGCAAATAACATATTAGAGCCTAAACCCTTAGCGTGATGCTAGGACACTAGTAACATGATAAAACAGTACAAACCAATCAACACATGCCACCCCCTTGATCTGAAATGAAACTTCCAAGAGCCAAATCTTTGATTGCATCTTTTTTAGAGAAACTAGCTAACAACCCGCACGTTGCAACGGGGGCATACACATTCTAATGGTTTAACATCAATCATGTCTAATATATACCTTTACAATACTCATGTACATTAGGCGGTATTATCAATTTGATTTACCGCTAAATAATTCCTACTCCTCCACCAACCCATTACTCTTTCTCTAAAAATCAAAAGATTTGATTAACCCTGAAGAAAAAAACGGAGTGTATAGAGGGAATAGAGGGGAGAACGGACATGCGTGTGTGGGCTGTAGAAGGCTGGTTTTCCCTGGTTTTCTTGGCGTGCTAATCATGGGATGGATGTAGATGAAAGTTGAGCGAAATAGGAATGTTAGGTCTTCTTTTGATAACGTAGACATTATATACGGCAGTCATGCATCAATAAGAGCTATAGTAAAGTTCAACAACACAAAATAGGTAAGAAATAACTCGAGGGTTGTGAGATAGTGGAATACTCCCTCCTTTCGAGGCTCAATCTGAAATCTCATCAAGCAAGACATATGATGAGTGGAGGAATGTATCTCGTACTTTATAAAACTACTCAAATTAAACTGATGCATTAATTGGATTAATTACAGTGCATGCATGTTTGACCACTAGATGAGTAGGAACATTTCATGCATTGGTGTGCTCCTTTTTAACAATTGCATGCAAAGATTTAATGTCTCTCAAAATCTTAAAATGAGATGGAGATGAGCCCTTTAAATTGAAAAAAACGAAAAAAATGGAGATAAACCCTATAAAACGGAAAGGAGGGAGTAGATCACTCTGCTTGCCCCTACAGCTGCATGCATTGTGTGGAGCTCTATAAATTAGAGAGTGTGCGCTACTGCCTCCGTTCCTAAATACTCCCTCCGTCCTAAAAAGGTTGTCCCAAAATTTTTCGGATGGAGGGAGTATAATTCTTTTTAGAGATCCCAATATGGACTACATACGGAGTAAAATAAGTAAATCTACACTCTAAAATATATCTATATACATCTATATGTAGTCTGTATTGAAAACTCTAAAAAGGCTTATATTTACAAATGGAGGGAGTAGACCTAGAGCATTACATTTCCAAGGATGCATCTACCTGTCTGCCTCGGATCCATCTACTCAATGGGTGGCCGCTGCCGCATCTGCTCGGTTCCGGCTGCTCGTTGGAGATCCGCAGCAGGAGATCGAGGAGGGGGATAAGGTGGTTGCACTGGGAGGTCGCCATGCTGCTCCTGGTGACGGTCCTCACCCTCGACCTCCGGGCCCTGCTGCTGGTTGTGCTACGGCTACTCCTCCCCCGGCATCACAGACCATCAGATCGAAGTGGCATGGCCTGAGCACCTAGTTCATCTCATTGCGGCGCAGCGCGGCAAACATCCCTATGACGGCCAGATGCAGATGTCTATGGCAGGGTACCACGGCGGGATCTCTTCCTCGGCAGGATCACGGTGGGATCCCGCTCGACAGAAACCGGCGAGCTCTTGGAAGTTGGCGGCGGCACAACAATTGCTTAGACGATAGCGGGTGGTGAGATGTGATGTTGGTCATTGTCCACGGCAGCATGAGCTCTTGGTGGCCACGGCGGTGCGGTCGGATTGTACTGTCAAGATGGCACGGTGAGGTCGTACGCTAGCCATTGCTCTATGGCCATTCCTGCCCTGCTAAAATCACATTAATTATCCTGAATGCTGTCAGAAAAAAGGTTCAGAAGCATGTCACCCTCTATTTCAAAGTTCTGAGTTTTGTATTTTCCTCATAAAGATTTGATTTGCTGCAGCCCAAGGGAAATCAAAGATGGATGGAGAGGGGACATAGTGCTGCAATAATGGAAATCAAGGATGGATGGAAAGGGATGTGGCCGATGATCACAAACAGCGGCGACACGGAGACACAAGCATGGTGCTCCTGACGTGTAGCTTCGTACACACATGCTAAATCAGTGTACATTAATTTTTATTTCTAGAAATTTCGAAGGATTGTAAAGCTTGTTATTACAGCTTGAATGTTATGATCATTTTTTTTCAATATGAGTAAGAAATAGTCCCTCCATTCCTAAATATAAGACCTTTTCGAGATTCCACTATGGACTATATACGGATGTATATAGACATACATTAGAGTTCAGATTCACTCATTTTGCTTCGTATATAGTCTATAGTGGAATCTCTAAAAGGAATGGAGGGAGTATGTATAATGGAAACAACTTTTTTTTGCTAGTCACATTATTTTGTTGGCATCTTTAGTAGTAGTAGTTGCACACATAGTTGTTTCAGTTGGATACAACCCTTAAAAAGATGACTCGTCATGCTCGTATTGAATGTTCGGTACCTCAAATTCTGTTCGGCCGCTCTTTTCTATTGAATAGAATACATAATAATACACAGTTAAACATGCATAGTTGCATAGAGAGGTATTACAAGTTTCACAGGAGGTAGGATATAGTTTGCTTCATTAACTATATATAACTGCACAAGTATATTTTTGGAGTTGCACTTCGACTATCAGAGAGTTGTTCATGTCAGCATATGAATTTGCATATCTCACATAACAAGAGAGCTAAAGACTATCCCTGGTTTTCTTAGCTTCAATTCCTAAAAAGAAATGCAAATCTCCTAAATCCTTTAGAGCAAACTCTGAACTTAAATCTTCCAGTAATCTAGTTATTGCCTCATTGGTGAACTAGTCACAATAACATCATCAACATATATGAGAACATAGATGAATGTCTTGAACTTGTTGTAAATAGACAGACTTTGATGGAACAAACCCTAGTTTTTGCAGCTTTGCACTTAAACGAGAATACCATGCTCTCGGGGCTTGGTTTAGTCTATACAAAGCTTTATCAAGCTTATAGACATGAAAAGATGCATTTAATCCTCAAACCCAGGAGTCTGTTTCACGTACACTTCCTCTTCTTGAACACCATGAAGAAATGCTACACATCTAGCTGTCTAAGACTCCATCCACTAGAAACAACAATGGATAACACAAGACGTATAGAAGCATCTTAGAGTGTTCACGACCGATGTTTACATTACAATACCTTGGCAAATAACCAGTTTGCGTAGAGACTGAAATCTCATAAGCTTACTTTACAACATGACATTTTCACAAGCTGAGCACAGCTGTTTTTGAATACCACAACTCGACTATACTAATTTGGTGTGCTTTCAAACAAATATATTTCCTGCCAATGATATAGCATGTGTTATAAACATGTCGAGATGACCGCATTCCCTTTCTGTCGATGCTTTTGGAAAGTACTTCCATCAAAAGCAGCATATACCTGGCCAATCAACGGGCATGCTTCCCCCTCGAACCGAATTGATATAAGTTACAAAAATCTTTGACTATAACTTTTTACAGATATGATATTGAAGTTACGCAAACATTGGGAACATCATAAAATTGAAGGACACACGATAGGTAGGGAAATAAAGGGAGGGATTTTCAATAATGAAAGAAGTCACTCTCCTGGTCTATTGCTTGGATGATGTCGCTCTATAATTACTGAGTAGAAACTCCTAGAACAACTAGCAATGGTTCTTCATTTCAGTGATGCATGTCTTGGAGGCAAACCGAACTTGCGGAACATAACTACCTCGTATTGCTTTCAATGATGCCAATGACATGGTGTTTTTTTTTCATCTCCACATATATATGTTAGAGCTAGCCAACTCGGAGTGGGAGGCAACAGGGAGCAAACACATCCTAGTTAGCTGATCAGTAGCTGAAATCCAGCAGGAGCCAGCATGTTGTTAGCCCGTTCACGTCGGCTCTGATGATAGCTAACCTCACCCCCACGGCGACTACTATATTACTAGTAAGAACATGGGTGTGATAGTGTTAATTAGCTAAGATGGTAATTGTATATGTTGTTTCATAGCTAGGAAGTGTTTGGGTTGTCTATGGGGCACGGTTTTGCACCACGTTACGAATTCTACATCATCAAGCGATTTAGGTAGCCTATTTGAAGCATGGCGCCATTCAGTCTGACGTGTTAATTTTTTTCCTAGTCGTAATCCCCAAGTCCACATTTCTGGGCTTCCTGCAAATATGGCGAGTTGTCCACCGCATAATGATAGGTGCTGTGGCTGACTAGTGAATCCTGACTTACATATGTATGCTCCACGTAGCACAGACCATGCAATCGTAGATACATTGGTCCACTTGAGAATTGAGATAGTATTATCTGTTATCACTGCTGCCTAAGCAGCTCCTAAGCATGTGAATCACTCCCTATCCGTTTTCTCTCTCTTCTGGGCGGCTCATCAATCTCCAGTGGAATTTCAAGTTTTCTTTTTTAATTTCTTTTGGAAGTTTAGCAGTTCAGAATCTTCAAAAGGTTTGAAAATTGAAAGTGGGGGCAATTAACTGAAAGTTTGTGTCTGCATTTTCTAAAGATACCGAAAAACATTGATCATCTGTTAACATTCCAAAAATGAAAACTGTTATCAGAAATTGACCACAGGCTACTTCTTTGAGGATTGAACTCGGGTTGGCTTAACCCCCGGTCTTGAACGGTGCAGATTGAGGTATAAAAAAGGTACAATATAATTTGAAACTATTTACATCACGAACTAATACAACACGGTGCATCTAGCACACTATAAAATTCCAAACTCAAATTTGATCGACACTTTAAAAAACAAAAAGGAGAAATACATCATTGAAAAGTAGCCCTAATCGCCATCTGAGAGGGGAAAGAAAAGCGCGTGAATGCATGTGGCTATGTGGCTATGTTTTTTCTTTGTAAGGTCTATGCAGCCATTTTATTGATTATTCAAAAAGACCTTACAAAGTAGTACATCAGGTAGTCTGAAGTCACCATCTTAGCAACATCTGTTGCTACTCATATCCGCATGATGTAGGGGTGCCGATAGTCCGAGCCTAATACTAAACAGACATCGCACAAATGCCTAACATCTAAAGATAGAGGCCCCAACCAAGCCACATACTGGATTTGGGGTATAAACCGGTCCGACGCACTCTCATGTGTCACCGCCCCCGTCCTCCATCAATCCATCATCATAGCAAACTAACGCACCGGCCTTGTCAAGCTTCTCTGCCATCGATGCTACCATATGCCAGGCATCCTCCTCCTCCTGCGCGACTCCATCTCCGCGCATCAGACACTGAGTCTCCATAGCGCCACGCCGCCGAGATCCGTCGCCAACAATGTGTAAGATGAAGCACCGCTCCACCAAAGAAGCCATCCTCCGGTGCCTCGAGCCCGTGTTCACCTCCAAGAATGACGCCCCCAACGGGGAATGGACACCAGAGAGCCGCCGTCAACCGATCTACTGATCTAGGCTTCCCCCCCCGGAGGTAGCAGAGAGTGGCCTTGAACTTCTTCATGGCGATGCTCTTAGGATGGGAACGGCCTGAGGAGGGTTTGAAAAGGGTTATACTTGTTCCCCTTTTGGGCCCCTTTTTGGTTAATTTTGGTTTTGGGAAAAACAAGGGGAAACCAGGGTTTTTTTTTCCTCCCTTTTTTTAAAAAACGGGAAGCAAAAGGGGGGTTTTTTTTAAATTTTTTTTAAAATCCTTTTTTGGAAACCCCAAATTTCTTTGGGCCCCAAAACCCAAAGCTTCGCCCAACCAATGTGGTTTAAATTCCCTTGGGTTTACCAAAATTAAAACTTTCCCGGACCGGGGGTTTTGGGGGTTTCTTGTAAACCTTCCCAAAAAATTTCCCCCCTTTCTTTTAAACACCACTTTTCCCATTCCCCTTTTAACCCCGGGTATTTTTCCCCTTTTTTTCCCCCCCGTTTGGGGGTAACTTTAACCCGCCCCTTCCCTAATAATTGGGGCAATTCCCCTTTTTCTCCCCTTTGGTTTTTTTTCCCAAAAGAAACCGGGAGGGTTTTGTAACCGGCTTTGAAAACCCCCCACCTTTAACCCATTTTTTTTTTAAAAATTTTTTGCCCTTTCCCTTTTCAATTTCATTTGGAAAAGGCCATTTGGTTTACTTATTTTCCCAAAACCGGGCCCGTAAAAAAAACCTTTTTGCCCTTTCCAATTTCCCATTTTTAAAAAGGGAAGGGTTTTTCCCCCTTTTTGCCCCTTTGGGCGGGAATCGAACCAACGCCCTTTGGAAAGGGTTTTCAAATTTTTTTGGTCCCCATTTTTTGCTTTTCCCCCTTTTAACGGGTTTTCCCCTTTCATACCGTGGGTTTTTTTTTTTTGAAAAATTTGGGGTTACCCTTTTCTTTCTCCACAACCCCTTTAAACCCCTTTGTTTTGTCCCCACTTCTTTACCCCAAAATTTTAATTTTCTACCGGGCCGGGTTTTAACTGTTTAAAACCCTTCCTTAAATTTCCAAACCTTTGGCAATCAAAAGGGGCAAAGGCCCAATCCCAAAGGGAAATTACCCTGAACTTACCCAAAAAAAGGGGGTTTTTAAAAAAAAGAAAAAGGCTTCCCCCAAGGAAAAAAATTAAAGGGGGTTTTTTGGGGTCAAATCGGCTTTATCCTTTAAACAAAAAGGGTTTTAGGGGGCCGGGAAGGGGTTTGGGGCCCCCGGAAAACCCGGGGGTTAAACCGGGTCCCCCTTTGGCTAAAACCCGGGCCCCAAATTGGGCCCCAAAAATTTTAATTTCAAATTTTAATTAAAGGGGTTTTAATAACCCAAAAAATTCTTACTCCGGTTTTGGGCCCTTCCCGGGGGAAAAGGGTAAAAAAAAAAATCAAACCCCGGAAAAATTTTTCGGGGAAAGGGAAAACCCCTTTTTGGGGCCTTTAAAATATGTTTCCCAAAATAACCCAAAAAGGGGCCCCTTTAAACCCTTTAAAATTTCCTGGGTTCCCGGGGAAAAATTTTTCCCCGGGTATTGTCCCCTTAGGGGAAAAAACTCGCCCCAACCCGCCAAAGGGCAATGGGTTTAAAAAGCCTTTGGGCCCCCGCCCTTTTTGTTTAAAAAAGGGGTTTTTTAAAATCTTTTCCCCATCCTTTCGGGTCCTTCTTTCCCCGGGCCTGGAAAAAATTTAAGAAAAAAGGGAAAAACCCGCCACCCGCCTTTAAAAATTGAATGAATATTTTCCCTCTTTGTTTTTTGACCCAAAACGCCGCCCCGGGGGGAAACTTTGGAAAATTTGGGATTTGGGGAAAAGGGTTTAAAAAAAACCCAAAATTTTGGCGGGGCTTTGAAAAGGGGCCCGGTTTTTTTCCCCCCGGTTTACCCCCAAAACCCTTATCCAAAAGGGGGTTTCTTTAATCCCAAACCCAGTTTTCCCTTCCCCTTTGTGAAAATTTTACTTAAAGTTTCCCCAAAAAAAGGAACCCTGGTTTTTTTAAAACCCCCGGGGTTTTTAAAAAAAGGAAAAACCAAATTTTTAAAGGTAAAATCCTGGCCCGGGCGGGGCTTAAAAAAGGGACTTTTAAATTTCCTTCGAAAATACCCAAAAAGGGGTTTAACCCCTTTTTTATTTTTTGAAAAAGGGGTTTAAACCCGGCCGGAAAACATTTGGGAAATGTTTAAAAAATTTGGTCCCTTGCCCTTTGCCCAAAAGGGCCCCCCAAAAAATTTGGAAAAAACAAAGGCTTTAACCCAAAAAAATTTTGCATTTGGGGCAAAACCGGGGACAAAGCCCGGGAAAAGGGTGGAGGTAAAAAACCCCCCCAAAAAAACCGGCCCGGGCCCAATTTGCAAAACGAAATTTTCCCCAAAAAGTGGTAATTTTTAAAAAAACCGGCTTTTAAAACTCCCTTAAAATTTGGTTTTCCCCAAACCTTTGAAATTTTTTTACCCTTTTTAAAAAACCGAAAAACCCCAAGGTGTAAAAATTTTTGGGGTTTTCCCCTTTTCATTCACTAAAACCCGGCCCCATTCCAAAATTTAAACCGGTTTTAAACCCCGGGGAAAAAAAAATCCTCGGGAAACTTTTCCATAAGGGTTTGGAAAAAGGGCCCGGGAACAAATTTCTTTTAAAAAAGGTTTTTAAAAGGGGTTAAAGGGCCGGAAACTTTTGGGCGGAACGGGTTTTAAAAAATTCAAAAAGGTTTCCCCCCTTGGTTCTTGCCCTTAAAATCGAAGGGCAACAGCGATATTTTCCCCCTCCAAACAAAGGGTTTTTAAAAGGGAAGGTTTTTTCCCGGGTTTTAAAACCCGGGCCCGAAGGGGGAAAGGGTTAACCCGGTGGCGTTTAAAATTTGGGCCGGAAAGGGGTTTTTTCCCTGGGAAAATTCCCTTGTTTACTGAAACTTTTGGGTTGAAATTTGAAAAAACATGCCCCGGGGAAAAAAGGGACCCTCTGTTTTGGATAAAGCCAACCCGAAGGTTTTTAAAGAAAATTTTCCTTTATTTTTACCGGACTCGGGAAAAAGGGAATTTTTAAAACCGGGTTCTTCTTGGGTTTAAAGGCCCCTTTATTCAGGGTGGCGGGAAAATTTAAACCCTAAATTTCCGGAAAATTAAACCTGAAATTTTGGGAAATTAACCCGGGTTTAAAAAGTTTTGTCGGGGTTTAAAAAGGAAAAAATCGGGTTTCCAAGGGTGAAACGGGAAATTTTAAAAAAAGGTTTTTAAGGGAAAAACCTTTCCCAAACCGCGGGGACCCTATTCCCAAATTCAAAAAAAAACTAATTTTGGGCAAAAAAACCGGACCAATTTCGGAAATCCTAAAATTTTCGGGAAAAAAACAAAAGTCATTTGGAAAAAAACAAAGCCCAAAATTTAAAAAGTTTTAAGGGCGGGGCCCGGGGGGAAAAAGGCCCAAAGCTTTGGCGGGAGGTCGGGGCCCCAAGTTTTCTTGGATTAAAGCCCAAAAGGGAAACCCCTTAAGGGAATGGTTTTAAGGCGTTGCCCCCATGGGCCCGGCCCGGCCCAATTTCATAGGAAACCCGTAAAGATTGGGCAAAGCCCCTTAAACGGGGCGGAAAGGGGGAAAAACCAAATTTTTCAAAGGGCTTTAACCCGGGGGTAACAAATTAAACCCGGGGGGGCCCCTTTAGCTTCCCCAAACCTTGTTTGATTTTAATGGCCCCAAAGGTTCCGGGGGGCCCTTCTGTTTGGGGAAAAAATTTTGGGGGGTTTTCCCTTTGTGTTGAAAATTTGTTGGGAACCGACCCCCTTTAAAAGGGTCTTTTTAAACCAAAGCTCTCCCGTTTGGGTTTGGAAAACCGCCCCGGGCAAAAACCCTCCCTAACCCAAAACCATACCCCTTTTTGGAAAAAACCCCTTATTAAAAACGGGGGGAAAAAACCGGATTCCCCTTTTGGCCCTACGCCCGTTTGGGGTAAGGGCCCCCAAACCCTTTAAACCCCCAAAGGCCCCTTTTTAATGGCTTTAAACCCCAAACCGGTCCCTTTTCCTTTGGCGAAAATTTTTTTCCCCCGGGTTTTTCCCCTTTCCCCGGGGGGTTAAACCGGTTTTCCAAATTCCGCCCCCCAAAACCCTTTGGAAATTTTTTTAAAGCCTTTAAACAATTTTAAAACCTAATTTTGCAAAAACCCCTTTTAATTTGGGGGCCCTTTTGTTTCCGGATTAATCTTTGGAAAACCCAAAATTTCGAAAGGTTTCCCAATCGGAAAGGCCCTTTTGCCCAACACCCAAATCCCCAAACCGGGATGTAAAGGAACTAAAAAGGGGAGGCCTGGGAAAACCCCCAAAAGGGGGGGTTTTCGGCTCCAAAAAATTTAACCCCTTCCCCCGGTTTTCCACCCCAAATATACCCAAATCAAAACCCAAGGCATCTTGCGGGTGATCCCAAATCCAAAACCCCGGAAAAAACCCCACCCCGGGAAGGGGCTTGAAATGTAAAAAAAGGGGCATTTTCGGGGGAAAAACCCCGGGGAAGCCCCTGAGGGAAAATAATAAATAAAGGGACCCCCTTACCTTTCCTTTTAAAAATCCCTTTTCTTCCGGCGGGGTTTTTTTAACCGATCCCTTTGCAATGGGCCCACCCGGTTCTTGTTTCCCCCAAAAACAATGGGTCTTAAATGCGAACCTTTTTGACTCAATAAGCCCCTTTTTATGGGCCCTGGGGAATTTTGGGCCGCTCCGGTTTTCCCCCCTTCCCGGCTTTCCCCAAATCCCTTCCCTTTCCCAGCCCCAAAAAGGGTTTTGGGGGCCCCAAACCCGCGTTGGCCATGTTTTAAATCCTCAAATGGCCCCGGCCGGGAAACCGACCTTTAATTTTTCCCCTCCCAAAATGCTTTTTCTTTAAACCCAAATTTTTAGCAGAAAATATAAGGTGGAAAAAAACTTTTTAAATTGCCCCCAAAAACAAATTTTTTTAAAAATCCCTTTTACCACTTTTAAAAAAATTTTCCCCGGGGTCTGTTCCTTTTCCCCACCAAAACTTTCCCAAAGGATGAAATTTGCGTTTTAACCCTAACAAATTTTATTGGGGTTTGCCCAAAAATTTGTAACCCCGGGAAAATTTCTTTAAAAATTTTTGGGCCTTTTATCCAAAATACCCCTTTGTTTTTAAGCCCCCGGGGAGGGAAAAAAAAGCCGGGCCTTTTTTCAACCCTTTCCCCTTACCCAAAGCCGCCCCGGTAAAACCCCCACCCAAAAGGGTCTTCCCCGTTTCCCTTCGAAACCCTTTTCCAAATTTGGTTTTTGAAAGTTCCCCAAACGGTGGCTTCCATGGTTTTTTTTTTTGGGGTTTTTGAATTTTGGGGAATTGCTTTTAAACAGCCAAAAGCTTTTCCCGTTTAAACCAATCCCGGCCGATTGGTTCTTTAAAGGGTTAATTGGGACCTTGTTTATAAATTAATTCCTAAGGCCGGAAACCTCCCTTCCCCTTGCAAGGGGTTTTTCCCCCTTTTAACGGTTTTTTTTTTGGCCCTTTGTTCGGCCCCCCGGCATAAGGTGGCCCCAAACCGGCTTTGGACCGGTTCCCCTTTTCCAAAACCCCGGGGGAAACGGGCCCCCCCGGGGCCCCGGGTCCCCTTTTCTTTACCCATACCCCAAAAATTTTATTTGCTTTTAATTTAAATAAACCTTTTTATGCCTTTTAAAACCCCCCCCCAAAAAAGGGGTAAACCCGGGAGGTTTCCCAATTTAAATGCCCGGGAAGCTTATCCGGCAAAGGGGAAAAAATTTTTTTGGGGGTTCCCCCCCAAAGTTTTAACTTTCTCCTTTTGGAAAAACCCATTTTGGGGCTTTCGGCCCCCTTTTAACCCTTGAAAAACCCGAAAACCCGGCCCTGGGATTAAAGAATTTTCCCCGGAATTTTAAAAATCGCCCTTTTTTTCCCAATTGGGTTCTTTGGGCCCTTTCTCCCTTGGGGTTTTAAAATTTTGCTTTTTTCCCCCCTTGGGGGGTTTGCCCTTGGGGCCGCCCTTCTTTCCCCCCTTTTCCCTGCCCGGGGTTAAACCCTTTCCTCCTCCTTCACAAAGGGGGGAACATTTAAACGCTAGGGCCCCAATTTTTTGGCCACCCCCCCAAAAGTCCAAAGCCCCTTTTAAATTCCCGGGGGGGTGGGGTTTCAAAAACCCCGGCACCACCGCCGGTTGTCCCCCTGGGGCCAGGGGAAATTGGGCTTTTAACCCCCTTGTTAAAAGGGGCGTGGGTTTTCCCCTTTTCCCCCCGTTTTCACCCTTGGGGAACTTTTTCACCGGGACCCCTTTTCAATTGGGGGGGAAAAGGGGTTTAAGGATTGGAAAAAGGGGGGGAAAGGGCGGGGGAAAACCCCCCCTTTTTCCCCCCGGGGGTAACCGGGGATTCCCCGGGCCTGGGCCTTCTCCCGGTTTCCCCTTGGGTCGGGGGGCCCCCTTGGGGGGTCCCCCTGAAATTTCGGGTTCTCCCCTAAGGCCCCTTCCCTTTTTTGGGGCTTTAAAACCCCGGGTTAATTCCCCCGGGGCCTGGATTTTAACCCGGGTTTCTGGGGCCCCGGGGCCCCCTTTTCGGGGCCCAAAGGGCCTTTGGTTGGGGTAGAGATAGATCAAAATGCTTAATTGGACTTTCACAAAGCACATACCTTGACAAAGTTTTGAAGAAGTTCAAAATGGATCAAGCAAAGAAAGGGTTCTTGCCTGTATTGCAAGGTGTGAAGTTGAGTAAGACTCAAAGCCCGACCACTGCAGAAGATAGAGAGAAAATGAAAAATGTTCCCTATGCTTCAGCCATAGGCTCTATCATGTATGCAATGCTGTGTACCAGACCTGATGTGTGCCTTACTATAAGTTTAGCAGGGAGGTACCAAAGTAATCCAGGAGTGGATCACTGGACAGTGGTCAAGAACATCCTAAAGTACCTGAAAAGGACTAAGGATATGTTTCTCGTATATGGAGGTGACAAAGAGCTCATTGTAAATGGTTACGTTGATGCAAGCTTTGACACTGATCCGGATGATTCTAAATCACAAACCGAATACGTGTTTACATTAAATGGTGGAGCTGTCAGTTGGTGCAGTTCAAAGCAAAGCGTCGTGGCGGGATCTACGTGTGAAGCGGAAAACATAGCTGCTTCGGAAACAGCCAATGAAGGAGTCTGGATGAAGGAGTTCATATCCGATCTAGGTGTCATACCTAGTGCATCGGGTCCAATGAAAATCTTTTGTGACAATACTGGAGCGATTGCCTTAGCGAAGGAATCCAGATTTCACAAGAGGACCAAGCACATCAAGAGACGCTTCAGATCCATCCGGGATTTAGTCCAGGTGGGAGACATAGAGATTTGCAAGATACATACGGATCTGAATGTTGCAGACCATGGGTGTTAGAATCATTACTATGTAATCTAGATTATTGACTCTAGTGCAAGTGGGAGACTGAAGGAAATATGCCCTAGAGGCAATAATAAAGTTATTATTTATTTCCTTATATCATGATAAATGTTTATTATTCATGCTAGAATTGTATTAACCGGAAACATAATACATGTGTGAATATATAGACAAACAGAGTGTCACTAGTATGCCTCTACTTGACTAGCTTGTTAATCAAAGATGGTTATGTTTCCTAACCATGAACAAGGAGTTGTTATTTGATTAATGAGATCACATCATTAGTTGAATGATCTGATTGACATGACCCATTCCGTTAGCTTAGCACCCGATCGTTTAGTATGTTGCTATTGCTTCCTTCATGACTTATACATGTTCCTATGACTATGAGATTATGCAACTCCGTTTACGGAGGAACACTTTGTGTGCTACCAAACATCACAACGAATCGGGTGATTATAAAGGTGCTCTACAGGTGTCTCCAAAGGTACTTGTTGAGTTGGCGTATTTCGAGATTAGGATTTGTCACTCCGATTGTCGGAGAGGTATCTCTGGGCCCTCTCGGTAATGCACATCAGTATAAGCCTTGCAAGCAATGTGACCAATGAGTTGGTTACGGGATGATGCATTATGTAACGAGTAAAGAGACTTGCCGGTAACGAGATTGAACTAGGTATTGGATACCGACGATCGAATCTCGGGCAAGTAACATACCGATGACAAAGGGAACAACGTATGTTGTTATGCGGTTTGACCGATAAAGATCTTCGTAGAATATGTAGGCACCAATATGGGCATCCAAGTCCCGCTATTGGTTATTGACCGGAGACATGTCTCGGTCATGTCTACATTGTCCTCGAATCGTAGGGTCCGCACGCTTAATGTTTCGATGACAGTTTCATTATGAGTTTATGTATTTTGATGTACCGAAGGTTGTTCGGAGTTCCGGATGTGATCACGGACATGACGACGAGTCTCGAAATGGTCGAGACATAAAGATTGATATATTGGATGACTATATTCGGACACCGGAATAGTTCCGGGAGTTTTCGGAGAAAAACCGGAGTACCGGAGGGTTACCGGAACCCCCCGGGAAGTAATGGGCCTTGATGGGCCCTATTGGAGAAAGAGAGGGGCCGGCCAGGGCAAGTGGCACGCCCCCTCCCCTTAAGTCTGAATAGGACAAGGAAGGGGGGGCAGCGCCCCCCTTGCCTTCCCCCTCTCCTACTCCTTCCTCCCCCCACCTTCTTGGATTAGGAAAAGAAGGGGGAAACCTACTTGGAGTAGGTTTCCCCCTCCTAGGGCGCGCCTCCCCCTTAGGCCGGCCCCCTCCTCCCTCCCTCCTTTATATATGGGGGCAGAGGGCACCCCAGAGACACACAAGTTGATCATCGTGATCGTTCCTTAGCCGTGTGCGGTGCCCCCCTCCACGATATTACACCTCGGTCATATTGTAGCGGTGCTTAGGCGAAGCCCTGCGACAGTTGAACATCAAGATCGTCACCACGCCGTCGTGCTGACAAAACTCCTCCCCGTACCTCTGCTGGATCGGAGTTCAGGGTGCGTCATCGAGCTGTACGTGTGTCAAGAACTCGGAGGTGCCGGAGTAACGGTGCTTGGATCGGTTGGACCGGGAAGACGTTCGACTACTTCCTCTACGTTGTGTCAACGCTTCCGCTTCGGTTTACGAGGGTACGTAGACAACACTCTCCCCTCTCGTTGCTATGCATCACCATGATCTTGCGTGTGCGTAGGAATTTTTTTGAAATTACTACGTTCCCCAACAATTAACACTAGCAATTCTTGATAAATCATTTGTTCTGCATAGTTAACCATGTTGTTTCCTTGTTCATGCTTGAACTTCCAAACAGTATGGTGGTGAATTGATTTATTACATAATTCTCGGAAGTAGAAGTAGAAGGAGCAGCAAAATGTCCTTGTGTTGAGATGAAGGGGGCCTTGAGAGTGCGTAGGTGCACGCAAGCTATACATTTATAAGGAGCAATAGAATATCCATCATTTCCTGGCCTATCTTTGGGACCAAGCCAGTTGTCTATGGGCAACTACTTTTGGGGTAGCTGATGTACTTGCACGGCAAACAATTCATGTCGAAAGGCTTGCGTGGAAAGTAAGCAGGTGCTAAATTTTTACCGGCAAACGGAAAGCTTGTCAATGTCACCGTTAAACAAAAGAGTTTTTGCCATACCCTTAAGGTATTATAGACCGTCAATTAGTTTATATCCAATATCTTAGGCTAACTGATACTTCAATCTAGTTAACATGGAGTATTTGTTACAAAAGTTTCGAGAGTAGCTAGTTATGGGGTTAAGTCTATTTCTTTGGAGGTGATCACCGGTGGCTACCTGTTGGGCGACAGGCTCGGTCGTTGGATCTCATGATCATCAGCATAAGCGATGGGGTTAGAGACAATGGAGCGGAATCACGCACTACAGGGTACTTGATATCATTGTTTCTGTGTGCCCACCACATCCACGGACGGCCAGTTACCTTCATATACCTCCATTCCAGTGTTCCAAACAAGCGGGCCAGTTTTTTGACTGGATTGGAATATCATCTAGATATACGACCATGTGAGGGTGGATAAACATATGCATCAATGACGACTGGGTAGTGGGGCTAGTGCCTTGATCACGAACCATGATATGATTGAATCGGAAGGAGCATGCGGAGCCCTAGTTTGACGAAAGGATTAGGGTGCTGCATATACCGAATTACCCTTTTATAGATAGCTAAAGGGAACAATCTAAACTAACATACTAAATGAATTTTGTGATTTGGTTGGTACTCCATCTCCTATATGCTGTACAAGCATACTATAAAAGCACACTTAAACAAAGGCATAGTGATAAATACACTTTTGTGGTATAATGAATGTAGTAAGACTGAAGTAGTGTAAGAAGTGAATATATAAGATTTAAAATTCAGTGAGTGCGAAAAAATTAGATTTGCTGAAATCATTAGAGATGCAACTTTTTGTATGAAACCTGGAGCTAGAGAAACTACAAAAGCAGTGTTCCAATTTAAAATAGATTTCACATATTACTGTGTTTACTAGAAAAGCAATATTGTTGCTCCTAGGGTAAAATGATGTTATGGTGCCTGTGTTTATGTAGTTATGTCATCTTTAGCAGACATCTGTTTCAGTTTCTAGCAAAGATTAAAAAAAACCTTTGAAGCTCCATCTGTGAATATAGCTAGAAGAATGCGGGCCCGAGCTTTTATTTGGGTAAGCTATATTGACACACTAATATAGTCCAAATTTTCATATGTAAACTACTTGTTGCACCCTTACATTGCTGAAAGAAATAAATATAAGTTTATCCACTTTGTTCAAGATACTACCAGTTATATGGAAGCCTCAACCCTTAGCAGGATTAACTAGGATATATGTTGAACTCTGCAGCAACAGTACCGAGCAATGAAGGCCTGCCCACCAACTCAGTTGTTGATTCGAATTGATATTTCCAAGTACCAAAATCTTTGATTACAACATTTCAGTGAAATGAAACATTATTATTCATCAATGAGAACCAGCTTAAAGTTGCAAGTATGTAAAATGTATAAGTAGCAAGCAACCATTAAGATAGTGGCAACAATCACTCCGCCCACCTCTGTACGCACCAACACATGCAAGATGCAGCTCTATAAATTGCAGAGGTAGGCGCTAGTACATGAAACCTAGAGAAACTATCACGAGCTCTTTGTTTCCAGTGATGCATGGATTGGAATTTAGCTGAACACGATGAACGTTGCTAGATCATATTTGCCTCCTATGCTAGCTATGTCATCCCCTAATTTTAAGCTCCACAGTATGTTAGAGTTAACCAGCTATAGGCTTTATCGGAAAAAAGCAAGCTATAGGCTTGGAATGCAACAGGGGTCTAAGGTGCACAGTCCTGTTGACACATGCAACTGAACATCTTTTTGTGGCTTACTAATGAAGAACAAAGGGTAAATTGTACTGAATCATAGAATGTGTGAGTATGTGCACGTTAGTCACACTTCAGAAATGGTTGATAGTTCTAGGTCAAAAGGAGTGTCATTCTAGGACCAGAACTTACTGACATGGTTGTACCTGTACCTTTACAGAAGAGTTCTTTTACAGCACATCAAAACACAATACCAGCTGTCCATTCGCAGCCATTTGATGGACTAGATCCGCCAGTACTATTGGACGTGATCGGTAGTACTTTTGTTCTAAGGGGTAAAATTGGAACATACACAAAACAGATACACCGAAGATCGGACGGGACTGTTGGCGCAGGTTCGATCGTGGATTTGTCACGACAGATGTCCTAGCGTAAGGACTTAGTCGTGGAGCCATCGCTACGGGTTTACTTGAAGGGGTTAAAGCGGACACAAAGACACAAGGATTTTATACTAGTTTGGCCCCTTCGATGAAGGTAAAAGCCTACGTCTAGTTGTGATGAAATTGATGTAGTCTCGATGGCTAGGGAGCAAACAAGCTTCGCCTAGGCTCGAGTTGTGGTTGTCTGTCCCTTGAACCGTCGCCGGGTCGTCCCCTTAAATACACGAGTGACGCCCGTCGGTTCATAGAGTCCCAACCGGTTCATACTCGTATCCCGGTTGGTATCTCTCTATTCCTAACTTACAATACAAGATATACATCAGGCCGGTTTACGGCTACAAATTCTAAACCGACTACAGGCCTTGGGCCTTTCTCTGCTGATACCACTAACGGAGTTAACTCGGCCCAAGCTGGCCGGTTTACACCTAGTGGTAATATCCCCAACATTAGGCCCCAGATTGATTTGAAACGGTTCATGTCAATCCTTCACAAAGCTTGTATCTTGGACATCTTCTGTTGTTTGGTAAACCGCCATGTCGTCATTACTTCTGGTCATCGTAAACCAGCATGACGTCATCCTGAAAAATGATCCTTTATAATGCCTTCTTTAATAGCAGTCCCTGGATCCACGCGCTTGACCTAGCTTGGCTGCCTTATAAATAGGACCGAAGGGTCATTTCTTTCCTCCCTTCGCTTCCTCTTCTTCGTCTTCCTCGCGCCGCTGCTCTTGGAGCTCCACCATCGTCATCGACCTCTGCTTCGTCCTAGGCCGCTGCATCGACCTGAACGTACCAGAATACTGCGGCCTCTTTTCGCGTCTTCTCCATTCTCGGTAAGCTTCTTCCCCTTCTTGACTTAGATCTGTTTTTAGGGTTCCAGCTTCATACCGTGTTCTTCGTGCATTTCCGTTTATCCTTTTATCTTTGAACCACACTGTGAATCTGTACTGTACTAATAGCGATTCCTACGCATCCGCTGTACTTTCTCATCTTAATCCCATGGATCTTCTGCATATACATCTGCCTCATGGTCCACTTCTGTTTCTGCTTTACCTCCGTGAAATATTTTCTGTTTTCTGTAAACCTGCGTTTGATCCATAGCAATCATGGGATCTTGTGAAACTTGTTTCTGCAAACTATCCATAGCTTCAATTATTTCCAAAGCCTAGATTAGGCGGTTTAACTCACCACAGGAAGAAACTGCTAAACCGGCACCGATACACCATTAGTCCCCTTGTTGAACCGCCAGAGCCCATCTGATATCATATCACAAGAAACCGATTTATAGACACTGCCTCCGGTTTATCATACCTTAGATCAATCACTTGGTAACAAGCACGCTCTTGAACCGGATCAATTATTTTTGTAGATCTTATCATGGCCAAACAAGTGTATGAATGCAACTGGGTTCCTTCCCGCGTCACCGAGTCACAGCTGAACGATCTGGTCTCGATTGGCGCTTTAGATGACAAAAACACAGTTCACTGGAGGGTCCCTGGAACACGCCAGGAAGGAGAAGTTGTGGTCTTTGCAGATCACCTGGCCCGGGGCTTCAAACCGCCCGGTTCAAAATTTTACCGGGACGTGTTGGCCAATTTCCAGCTCCGTCCCCAGGACATTGGCCCCAACTCCGTCACCAATTTATGCCACTTTCAAGTACTATCTGAAGTGTACCTGCAAGAGGAACCTTCTGTTGAACTGTTTAGAGACCTCTTCCATCTAAACCGTCGTACTGAATTCACCGACGGCCCCAATGCGGAATTGGGTGGCATGGCTATTCAGAAGAGGAAGGAGATCACCTATCCCCATGTCAAACTCCACACTCACCCCAAAGAGTGGAATGCGACTTGGTTTTATTGCAAGGACACTTCTCCTGAAGATGAAAATCCCTTACCTGGCTTTCGTCCAGAGCGGCTAAGCAACACTCATCCGTTTCCTCAAAGATTAAGCGCCAAAGATAGAAGCAAATATGCCCCGCAACTGTCCAAGCTCCGGGCCTTTATGGCCAACGGTCTGACTGGAATTGATCTTGCACGCTGCTGGTTATCCTGGGGCATACTGCCTTTGAGCCGGCGTTCCGGTCTGATGTGTCATTATACTGGCAGCGTCGACGACCCACTCCGGCACACAAAACTCGAACTTTCTGATGATGAAGTTACGGACTCAGTAAAAAGGATGCTGAATGAACCGGAGCACCTTTGTGCTCAAACCGGTCTAGCTCCTTATTGTACCACCAACAAACCACCTGCGGTAAGTTTCTAGTTGCTTTCATCATTAAACCTGTTACTGCTTCATATATCCAACATTTAATTACTTCTGATCCAGGGTGATAATCCGTTTTGGAGCAAGAAACTTTCCCAAGACAAAGCGGAGAAAGCAGGGCGGCCAACCCGGCCCAAAACAAAAGTTGTCAAGAAATCAGCCCATAAGAGAAAAACCACTGCTTCATCTGACCCGGCCATTGACGATGATGTGGGTAATCCGGAACTTGATTCTCTTGGCTTGCTTTTTACACGCCTTATTGATGATGATGCTTGTCGATGATGATCTTTGAAGAACGCAGGATTTGCTGAGGTAACTGTTCTTTTTTCCGATTCAGCAAATTTGCCTTTGCCAAAATTTCGCCAGGCAAACCGGAAAGTTAATTTTTCTCACCCTCTTGCTTATTTGGATCCCAAATTTCTTATGAAGACACAACAACATGAGGCTCGCCGCACAACCCGCACACAATGGTCGTAGTTACCTCTGCGGTTTACCAAACAGCCCGGTTCGAAGCGCCATCCGAGGTCTCCGACCTTTTTATTGCTTTAAATTCCAAAGCGGGTTTCTTCCGTCAACCTCTTAATCCGTCCGACTCCGATTATCAGGTCACTTCCCATTCCTCTTCTGGTGAATCCTCGGCCACTCAGCTACCACCATTGAAGATAGCCGTCGGGTAAGCTAAACCGGCCACATGCTTCTAATATATTTTGCAATGGATATACTTTTTCTCTGACTCTTTGTCTCTTAGAACAAAACCGAAACCAAGCAAGAAGGCCCGTTTGGGTAAAACGGCTGAAGAAACTGCCGCCTCAGACCATGAGAGAGCACCGGATCTTGAAAATTTCGCCTCTGAAGACATTCCCAATGATCCTCCGGTTCAAGATGAGGCTATTCCTGAAGAAAGGCCTGTCAACGCTTCAATCTCTGCTGATCCGCCTGCCAGCACTGTCCAGCTTGATAAGTCTCACAGTCCTTCTACCAGAACGGCCGTGCCCACACAATCCGTCGAGTCAAAAGATGATGATGTTGTAATTACTGGTATGGGCCGCTCTGAACCGGGGAATCCTGCAACCTTAACCAGGCACACTGTGAAAGAGGATTTTTCCACCTTGAATAAAGGAAAGTGGGATGTCGAACTAGAAACATATGCTACTTTAAGCGCCCAAGACCTTCATTCTGGCTATTTAAATCGGCTTTACACTAGCCGTGACTATGAAGCTGGTTTGGTCAAGTTAATGAGGGATAAGTTTGAGGTAACTCACTCCTTTTCTTACTACCAGTATATCAATCCTTGTAGCCCCCAAGGGCCGGTTTGTAATCTTGATCAAACCGGGACTTGACTATGTTCCTTAACTTTGAAATCTACCTGCATAGCTCCAAGGGCCGGTTTAACTGTGTATATTTAAACCGGACTTCCATAAAAACTGCCTCTGGAAACATTGCTAGATCAAATAGCCATTAGCCCCCAAGTGCCAAGTTGAATACTTGTATTGAGCTTGGGACTTTACCATGTAGTAGCAAGATAAAAATCGAAGGTACATTAGCCCCCAAGTGTCAAGCATATAACTGCGTTGTGTGGTTGGGACTTTGACTGTCTTAAATTTCTGGCTTAACATACTTTCAATACACAGGCTGAGGTGAAAATCAAAGATGACCGGATTGCCGATTTACAAGCGGCTTTAAAAACCCAGCAAGCCGAAACAGAGAAGGCCAAGAAAGAGCTAACCAGTGCTTTGAATGCTGCTGAACAAGTGAAGGAAAACTTGAAGAAAGAACAGGCGGACTGGGCCACTGAGAAGGCGAATTTGATCAAATGGGCAGAAAATGCTGAAGCTGCCCTTAAACCGGTGGTAGATGATATGACAGCCGTAAAGCGGCAAGTACATTCTATGGCTGCGGCAATCTTTGGTAAGCTTCCTTTGAACAATTGTGATGTGTTGCACCTGCTGTATCATTACTCCGGTTTAGAACTAACCGTTTACTGTTTGTAGGCACACGCATTGGGCACTTAGGAAATGATGTGCGGAAAAAACTGAAGGCTGTCTACACCTTAGTAGAACAGTTATATACCGGAGCCCAGCGTATCATCACCACAACCTCACATAACAATCCGGCACCTTCCCTGATTCAAGATACTCTGAACCGGCTATCCATGCTTCCTGCCCGGATTGAAGAGGTGAAAAAATCTGCTGCTCGAACCGGAGCCATTAACGCCTTGATCCAAGCCAAGGCATGGGTACCAGACTTTGACCCGGTGGAAGCATCTCAAGGCTATCCCAGTGTTCAAGAAGATGGTTCTGACTTTAATGAAGAGGATCTACGGGCTATAAACCGTGCAGTACGCCCTCTAGCTTGTTAGCTGGCCGAAGAAGCCGATTTGGAGCATTATCAAGCACAATACAATGATCAAAACAAGCGAGTGCCTGCCCCGACCCTTGAAGTGGAAAATCTGATCCCTCCAATCCGTAAGCATACTTACGCTCCTGATATTGAACCGTCTTCTCTGATCCACGAAGAGGCTGTTTTCCAAGCGCTAATGGGAATCGACTGGACCACTGTGGATTTCCAGCCAATGGGTAGAAACGAGGAGGCTGAAGCGGCGGAGGATGAAGAGCAGACTTGAACCGGTGGCCGGTTTAAAATGCTGTCGTTGGCGGTTTACCCAAAGAACAATTATCTCACTTGGGCACCGTGTTGCTTTGTAATAACTTTAGTTAAAACTTTTGCGCTTGAATATGCCTTCGTGCATAAGTAGTGAAACTTTTACTTGAACCGTATTTCCTGCAACCAGAAAAAGTTGAACCTCGGTGGTGATGATACCGCCAGCCGGTTTATGGTATTCAAATAGATATGTCAGAATTCCAATAAATATGTGATACAAATACCTGCCGTATCTGGGCATGAAGCTGGCGTAGCCAAACTTGAAGCGGAGGCTTTTTTTAAAAAAACCATGACCGTCTGTAAAGCGGGGAGAGAATAACTCCCATATAAACCGTACTGAATCAGCACGAGCCCCCTTGTTATTCAATGATGACAAACAGGAAGAAGGTAAACCGGGCAGATAAACTCCGTCATAAGATTAAACCGTGTTCTGTCAATTTGTCACTGACAATTGAACCGGATAAAAATGTTTGTCGGGTTAAAAAACGCAACAACAAAAAATCGAATACCAATTATGAGAAAATAGGGCAACAAAGGCAATAACTCTTTGCAAAAGAAAAGCTTTATTAAGCTGATCAGATGGCATTACCGTGGTCAGACGCAACCAAGCCCCCCGAAGGCGTAGCGATGGTGCCAGTCGGCCAGGTCCCCAAAAGACTCTTGGCGAGTACGCCGGCCAAGTGGCATGACATTGGTTCGGGTTCAACCAAGCCCCCAAATGACTCTGGCCCTATTGGCCGACCAAGAGGCGTGACCGGTTCAGACGTGACCGTGTCCCCAAATGGTCTGGTGGCTTTCGCCTATCAAGAGGTGTTGCATTGGTTCGGACACGACCAAGCCCCCAAGTGATAAAAACAAACGTCAAGGGGTAAATCGGAGGCCGCTTTAAAAACAGAAGCACTCCATGTAACCACGCATGATAAGAAAGACAGAGACCCCGCTTTAGCTGAGGCTCCGGTTTTTATTATATCGAAGATAATATATACATTGTCATGATATGTACATAAACTGAGCCGATGACTCAAGTGTAGTAAGGCCGAAGATGAGCTATATTCCACGGCCTGTTGGTCTCCTCCTCTGATGTACGTGAGTCTTGACGCTCTCGAATATCAATCAAATAGTATGATCCGTTGTGTAGATTCTTGCTGACCACAAAAGGTCCTTCCCAAGGCGGGGATAACTTGTGCATATCTGTCTGGTCTTGGATGAGGCGAACCACCAAATCCCCTTCTTGAAAGGTTCTGGTTTTAACCCGGCGACTGTGATAACGACGAAGATCTTGTTGGTAAATCGCCGAACGAGCAGCTGCCTTATCACGCTCCTCATCCAATAGGTCCAAAGCGTCCTGCCGTGCTGTCTCATTGTCCGCTTCAACATAAGCCGCTACACGGGGCGAATCATGCCGGATATCACTGGGGAGAACTGCCTCTGCTCCGTAGACCATGAAAAACGGTGTATACCCAGTGGACCGGTTTGGCGTGGTATTGATACTCCATAGCACCGATGGTAGCTCTTCAACCCAGCACCCTGGCGTTCTCTGTAACAGAACCAGAAGTCGGGGTTTGATGCCTCGTAAAATCTCTTGATTAGCTCGTTCTGCCTGCCCGTTGGACTGGGGGTGAGCCACTGATGACACGTCAAGCCGGATGTGCTCACGTTCACATAACTCTTTCATAGCACCCTTGGATAAATTAGTACCATTATCTGTAATGATACTGTGTGGAAAGCCAAACCGGAAAATCACCTTTTTGATGAACTGCACCGCTGTTGCCGCATCACACTTGCTGACAGGCTCCGCTTCAACCCACTTGGTGAATTTGTCCACTGCCACCAACAGGTGGGTCTTCTTATCCTTGGATCGTTTAAATGGTCCGACCATATCCAGCCCCCAAGTTGCAAACGGCCACGTTATTCGGATCATCCTCAATTCTTGCGCCGGTACATGAGCACGCCTGGGAAATTTCTGACATCCATCACACCGTTTAACCAAGTCCTCCGCATCAGCGTGTGCACTCAACCAGTAAAATCCATGACGGAACGCCTTTGCCACCAGGGACTTTGAACCGGCGTGATGTCCACAATCCCCTTCATGGATTTCTCTTAAGATTTCACAGCCTTCCTCAGGGGAAACACAACGTTGAAACGCCCCTGATACACTGCAATGATGCAATTCACCATTAAGAATCGTCATAGATTTGGGCGCGGATTATCATGCGCCGAAATCTCATCTTCTGGCAACTCCCCTCGAGTCATATACGCAAGAAAAGGAATCGTCCAATCCGGAATAGCATGTAATGCTGCCACCAACTGAGCCTCCGGATCAGGAATAGCCAAATCCGCTTCACCAGCGAGCTGGACTGACGGGTTGTGCAAGACGTCCAAAAAGACATTAGGCGGGACCGGTTTACGCTGAGAACCCAACCGGCTTAAAGTGTCTGCCACTTCGTTCTTCCGGCGATCCACATGATCCACTTGATAACCCTTGAAGCAACCTGCGATATTATCCACTTCGCGACGATATGCGGCCATAAGCGGGTCCTTAGAGTCCCAAGTGCCAGATACTTGCTGAGCTACCAGATCCGAGTCACCAAAGCACTTAACCCGGCTTAAGTTCATCTCCTTAGCCATCCGGAGGCCGTGGAGCAAGGCTTCGTACTCAGCTGCATTATTAGTACAAGGGAACATTAAACGGAGAACGTAACAAAACTTATCACCTCGTGGGGAAGTTAAACGACTCCAGCCCCCGAGCCTTCCAACCGCTCGGATCCGTCGAAATGAATAGTCCAATATGTGTGATCCGGCTTCTCTTACGGCGCTTGTAACTCCGTCCGGTCATTAATGAAATCAACAAGTGCTTGTGACTTCACCGCAGCTGTCGTGGTATATACTTTAGTCCATGCGCCCAAGCTCGATGGCCCATTTGCAATCCGCCGATTGCCTCCGGTTACGTATGATATCACCCAAAGGAGCTGAACTAACCACTGTGATAGGGTGCCCTTGGAAATACTGCTTCAGTTTCCGACTGGCCATAAAAACACCATAGACTAGCTTCTGCCAATGCGGATACCTTTGTTTGGACTCAATAAGCACCTCGCTGATATAATAACCCGGCCGCTGAACCGGATATTCCTTGCCTGCCTCCTTGCGCTCTACCACAATAGCCACGCTTACTGCTCGAGCATTGGCTGCCACATATAACAACAGCGGCTCCTTGTCAACCGGAGCCGCAAGAACAGGCGGATTGGCCAATTGCCGCTTTAAATCCTCAAATGCTTCGTCGAGAGTCGGACTCGCATTTAAATTATCTATTTTCCTCAAAGATCGGTATAAGGGGATGGCCTTCTCTCCGAGGCGGCTGATAAACCGGCTCAACGCAGCGATTCTGCCCGCCAGACGCTGAACATCATTGATACACTTCGGTTTAGCCAAAGAAGTAATAGCTTTAATTTTCTCCGGATTAGCCTCAATTCCCCTGTTAGACACCAGAAACCCTAATAATTTGCCTGCCGGAACACCAAAAATGCACTTGGCCGGATTAAGCATCATTTTGTAAATGCGCAAGTTGTCGAAGGTTTCCTTCAAATCGTCCACCAGTGTCTCCTTTTGTCTTGATTTCACCACAATATCATCCACATAAGCATGCACATTGCGGCCGATCTGTGTATGCAAGCAATTCTACACACACCGCTGATAAGTAGCCTGGGCGCTTTTGAGCCCAAAAGGCATAGATACATAGCAGAAGGCTCCAAAGGGAGTTATAAACGCTGTTTTTTCCTGGTCCTTAACCGCCATTTTGATCTGATGATATCCAGAGTATGCATCCAAAAAACTTAAACGCTCACATCCTGCCGTGGCATCAATAATCTGATCAATGCGGGGGAGGGCAAAAGGATCCACTGGACAGGCCTTGTTAAGATCTGTGTAGTCCACACACATACGCCAGGTGCCATTTTTCTTAAGGACCAGCACCGGATTAGCAAGCCACTCTGGATGAAACACCTCAATAATAAAGCCAGCCGCCAAAAGCCTGGCTACTTCCTCTCCAATGGCTTTGCGCCTTTCTTCGTTAAACCGGCGGAGGAACTGTTTCACCGGTTTATACTTAGGATCCACATTAAGTGTGTGCTCAGCAAGTTCCCTCGGTACACCTAGCATGTCAGATGGCTTCCATGCAAAGATATCCCGGTTCTCACGGATGAACTCGATGAGCGCGCTTTCCTATTTGGGATCCAGGTTGGTACTGACAGTGAATTGCTTGGACGAATCGCCTGGCACGAAGTCAACAAGCTTGGTCTCAGCTGCCGATTTAAACTTCAGATCCGATTCATGCTCTGTAGTTGGCTTCTTTAAAGGGGTCATATCTGCCGGATCAACGTTGTCCTTATAGAACTTCAACTCCTCCATGGCACAGACCGCCTCTGCATAAGCTGCATCACCTTCCTCACATTCCAAAGCAACTCGGCGGCTTCCATGCACCGTTATCGTTCCTTTGTAACCCGGCATTTTGAGCTGTAAGTAGATATAACAAGGTCGTGCCATGAACTTAGCATAAGCTGGCCGCCCAAACAAGGCATGATATGGACTCCGGATTTTCACCACTTCAAAAGTTAGCTTTTCAGACCGGGAATCGTGCTCGTCTCCAAAAGCCACATCCAGGGCTATCTTACCAACAGGATAAGCAGATTTGCCTGGTACTACACCATGGAACACCGTATTGGACGGTCTGAGATCCTTGTCTGTTAGACCCATGCGACGGAAAGTTTCATAGTATAATATATTAATACTGCTTCCTCCATCCATAAGTACCTTAGTGAATTTATAGCCCCCCACCTGAGGGTCTACCACCAATGCCAGCTGACCCGGATTATCAACCCGGGGGGGATGGTCCTCTCTGCTCCACACGATAGGCTGCTCTGACCAGCGTAAATAACGCGGCAAGGCCGGTTCAACAGAGTTTACTGCCCGCTTGTGAAGCTTCCGATCTCGCTTGTCCAAACTGGTTGTGAAAACATGATACTGCCCACTATTCAACTGCTTTGGTTGGCTCTGATAACCCGACTGCTGTTGCTGCTGCTGGCCACCCTGATTATTCTGACTATTGTGACTGCCTTGATTAAGCCCTGAACCAGAAGCTCCATCCTGACCCGGCCCGTGGAAACCGGATCCTGAACCGCCACCTGACCCCTGGTCATACCGGAAAGCATTGGAATTTTTGAACTCCTGCATAATATAACAGTCTTTCCAGAGATGGTTCGATGGGGACTCCTTCGTCCCGTGCTTGGGGCAAGGTTGATTCAATAAGTAATTCAAACGGCTCGTATTAGGATTTTGGCCCCGATTCGCCTTGCCTCTGCGCCGCGGCCCTCTGTCCTGCGCATTAGTGTTGGCTACGAAATCCGGGTTGCCATCGGCCTTGCGCTTGCCTCCGTTTCCATGGCCCGCCGGTTTGTACCGCTGCCCCTTGGAGTTGCCGTTCTTCTTTCCCTTCCCTGCTTCATCATCATCAGCCTCAGGATCCTTGGTACTGTCCGAATCAGCATACTTCACTAAAGCGGCCATGAGGGTTCCCATGTCATTACAGAACCGCTTCATACGCCCCAATTTTAATTTTAAAGGCTCAAACCGGCAGTTTCCTTCTAATGTTAAGATCGCAGAATCAGCGTTGATCCGGTCAGAGGAGTGCAAAATCTCGGAAACACGGCGTACCCAACGGGTTGTTGACTCCCCTTCCTCCTGGACACAAGCCGCCAGGTCTACTATGGACTTGGGCTGCTTACACGTATCCTTGAAGTTACGATAAACCGGCCCGTGAATCGCCCATGAGCTGATAGAATTGGGCGGTAAGCTCTTCAACCAAGTACGGGCCGTGCCTTCCAGCATCATGGTGAAGTACTTTGCACATGCGGTCTCATCAACATCTAGCATCTCCATTGCCATCTCGTAACTTTCAACCCACGCTTCAGGGGATAGATCTGCGGTGTAATTCGGCACCTTGCGTGGACCCTTAAAATCTTTAGGCAAACGCACATTGCGTAAAGCGGGGATTAAACAGGGCACCCCTAAAGCGGATGCAACTCCTGGTCCGACGAAGGTAGTAGGGCGAACCGGTGTATGTTGACCCGCGTCATCCTGTGCTGCTAACTCGGCCTCCCTGCGTGCCCGGGCCGGATCCACCACCTCCTGAGCATCACGAATGCCACCCATCTGGTGATTGCCTCGGGCCGCTTCACGGTCCCGCGCGTTGCTTGATATGGCCGGTTCATCCATACGCCTGCTGTAGCTCCGGCTTGGACGGGGCGTAGAGTGAATCCGATCACGGCTGTATGAATACGCCTCCTGCTGGATCAGCGCAGTCCGGAGAAGCTCCTTAACCCGGCGTGTTTCAACTGCTTGTGGGGAATCTCCTTCAACTGGGATAGCCTCCAATCGTGCGGCGGCCGCAACAAGGTTGTCCATAGGATTGGAATAATGACCTAGGGGTGTCTGTACCGGCGGAGGAACCACCATGTTCTGCTGCGGAGGCTCCATCAGGCGCGGTTGGACCGTCGCTCCTGCTCCTGGTGCCTCAATCCGGTTTACCTCCTGTCTTTGGGGGGTTATCGGGTCCGCCCCCGGTCTGAAAAGAGATTTCTAGGATCAAATCCTAATGGCAGGCGTGATCTATATTTCCGCTTCAACACCTTCTGCGACGCACTCTGGTCAAGCATGAGTTTGTAAGCCTGTGCGTCCAGAGCGGCCCGCTCTGCGGCCATACGCTCCTTCTCTGACGCTAGATCCGCTTTGGCTTGAGTGATCTGCTCTCTCACCTTTGCAATTTCTGCATTATGAGCCTCCTGATCCGCCGGGTTGTCCTCCGCCATAAGCGCTGCTAAGGCATCAAATAGATCTGACAGAACTTGAACCGGCGGGCGCACCGGGCCTCCGGCCCCTGCTACCGCTGCTGAACCGGAAAGCACCGCTGCTGCGGTTGAAGAGTGGTTCGCTGCCTGCGTACCGGCCATGAATACTCCAACCCGATTAAACTGGCTTGGGGGGTCCGGAATACTGTCACCATCGGAACAGCCCCTGATCATATCGCCCTGCAGCTGGTACAATGACTCGGTCTCTCCTGTCGAAGATTCATCGCCGGAATAAATGACGGTCTCACTACCGTGTTCTGAACCGGCGTCGTGCTCTCCTCCGTGGATGACTCCAACGAAGACATGCTTCACGGCCGGTTTAACCTGGGCAGGTCGCGCGCGCTTAGCCGTCTCGATGAGGTCGGTGTAGATATCTGGCTCAGGCCCAGGCTCCCCGATCTTGCCGATGAAAACGTGTATGCCGCCGAAGGGGACCCGGTATCCGTACTCGATTGAATCGGCCTCGGGACCCCATCCGGCGTCGTCGATGTAGATCCGGCCGCGACGACTCTTGGTCATCCGGCCCACGACGTAGCCTTCGAGTCCTTTGAGCTTGCCCTCCAAGATCGTCAAACCATCGTGCGATAGCCCCACGGTGGGCGCCAACTGTCGTGGATTTGTCACGGCAGATGTCCTAGCGTAAGGACTTAGTCGTGGAGCCATCGCTACGGGTTTACTTGAAGGGGTTAAAGCGGACACAAAGACACAAAGATTTTATACTAGTTCGGCCCCTTCGATGATGGTAAAAGCCTACGTCTAGTTGTGATGGAATTGATGTAGTCTCGATGGCTAGGGAGCAAACAAGCTTCGCCTAGGCTCGAGTTGTGGTTGTCTGTCCCTTGAACCGTCGCCGGGTCGTCCCCTTATATACACGAGTGACGCCCGTCGGTTCATATAGTCCCAACCGGTTCATACTCGTATCCCGGTTGGTATCTCTCTATTCCTAACTTACAATACAAGATATGCATCAGGCCGGTTTAAGCTGATACCACTAACGGAGTTAACTCGGCCCAAGCTGGCCGGTTTACACCTAGTGGTAATATCCCCAACAGGTAGTACTTTTGTTCTAAGGGTAAAATTGGAACATACACAAAACAGATACACCGAAGATCGGACGGGACTGTTGGCACAGGTTCGATCGGCTGATCACTTTTCAGCGAAGATGCAACGAAGAGACTGATTGTAGGTAGTCCATCGATCCTCGCTGGCCGGTGTGCCGAGGAAATCCCCACGTACAAAGCTAGACAAGCTAGCTGCCCACATAGATCGATTATGTCCAGAACGCCACATGCAGTACGTACGTGAGAAGCTGGTTTCTTTCCGGCTATCACGCGTATGTATATGTAATTACGTACGCCAACCGGCGGCTGCACACAAACAACGCGTGCACACAACATCGATTCAATCTCGCCGATGGGCGAGCCGATAGGACAGACGAACAACGGTGACAGCAGCACATGACCGCGGCCGATGAGCGAGCGCAGAGGGAGCTCGTGGCGGACAGATTGTACTGTATGAACGCTGATTACTGGAGACGGCAACGACGAGGCCAGACGAAGGTGATCATGGCGAGGGATTCTACAAATTATCAAACAAAAACTGACCAAACCACCCTGCTAGTCAATGGCCGAGATGATTCAATACTACTCCCTCAGTTCGGAATTACTTGTCTCGGAAATGGATGTATCTAGAACTAAAATACATCTAGATGCATCCATTCTCACGACAAGTAATTCCGAACGGAGGGAGTACTTGGTCCTAGAAGTACTATGATGTACCGTGTAAGATCTGTTGGCAATAAGCCATGCCTGTGGCAGCGGTGTCCGGTGCGTGCGCGGCGCTCTAGGTCCTGCTCGTAAGGCAGCGGCTGTTAGCTAGAGTTATGGGTTGTTAGTGCATGGCAGTGCATGGCTCGGTTAGTTAGCTAGTGGAGCGCTTTTAGGATTTGATGAGTGCATGCAGTTAGTGGCCGTGTGGTGGTGGCCGGGTTTTGTGTGAGTGCGTGAGTGTGCTGGTGTGTGTGCTAACCCGGGTATAAATACCCCCGTGTACTGCTTGTTGATGCATCGGTGTGAGCCGTGATGTAGCCTGTGTGCTGAATATAAAGGAGGTGTTTGGGCGCCGGGGCGTTCGTCGCCGGGGCGTTGGTCGCCAGAAAAAGTTCTCCATCCATCAAAGAGAGAGAGCGGTTCCAACACTTGGTATCATGAGCTTGGTGTTTTGGGCGTGCTTGCCGTGCCAGAGGCGTGGCAGCGATGACGGCGCTCGCCGGCAGCTGTGCGTTGGAGCTCCTGGTCGTCTGTCGGCCTATGAAGGTGGGCGGCGCTGTGGCTGCCATGGCGCGTGGCGGAGGCGGCGGGCGGTGACGTCGTACGTGCGGCGACCACGAAGGCCGCCGAGGCGCTGCGTGGTGGCGCGGCGGCGCAGCACGGCATGGCGGCATGGAGGCCGTGGCGGTGCAGGGCAATAAGACGCGGCGGCGAGCCGGGCGCGACCAGTGCGTGTTATGGGTGCGCACTGGACACGTCGGGCGCGTCGGGACCGCGAGAGTGGACCGCGTCAAGGCGCTGGACCTGGTTGCGCAGATCGCATACGTGCGCGGCGGGAGCATGGGCCGGGAGCGCGGGGACGTGGGGAGTGCGCGCGAAGGGCACGGCGGTCGCGGAGACGAGGATGTCGCGAAGGACCTGCGTGGTGACGCAGAGGTCGCGACGGCTCGGGGCGACAACCGTGGAAGGTGCGTGGCACGTAGGCGTGGCGTGGCGGTTGCCATGGCGTCTGGTGCTGTCGGGCTCATCGGACGCGTCGGGTGCGCGCGGGACGTGCGGGACGTGGAGGGACGCCCGAAGTGTGTCGCCGGCGGAGAAGGAGCTCGGCGTGTGTCGTCGGAGTCGTGACGGAGCATGGTGCGACCGACGTCGGTGCGACAGGTCGGGTCCGCGGGCTAGGTCACGATCGTAGCGACATCGACGACGGGAGCTGCAACAACTCCAATAACGACGAGGTCATGGCTTAGAGGGTGAGTGTTGGCAATAAGCCATGCCTGTGGCAGCGGTGTCCGATGCGTGCGCGCGCTCTAGGTCCGGCTCGTAAGGCAGCGGCTGTTAGCTAGAGTTATGGGTTGTTAGTGCATGGCAGTGCATGGCTCGGTTAGTTAGCTAGTGGAGCGCTTTTAGGAGTTGATGAGTGCATGCAGTTAGTGGCCGTGTGGTGGTGGCCGGGTTTTGTGTGAGTGCGTGAGTGTGCTGGTGTGTGTGCTAACCCGGGTATAAATACCCCGTGTACTGCTTGTAGATGCATCGGTGTGAGCCGTGATGTAGCCTGTATGCTAAATATAAAGGAGGTGTTTGGGCGCCGGGGCGTTCATCGCCAGAAAAAGTTCTCCATCCATCAGAGAGAGAGAGCGGTTCCAACAAGATCTCCGTTATTCGTTTATCATCATGGCGATGCCAAGGTGTACCTGCTCCTATATGTCGATACCAAGGTGCACTGAGCTCCTCCGTCAGCTCACCGCTCGTCTTCGCGATGAGTTTGCCCTCAAGGACTTTGGGCCCTTGCACTACTTCCTTGGGATTGAGATGGTCCGGCATTCCGACGGGCTCTTTCTCCCTCAGACATGATCTGCGCATGTTAGTTCCCTATTGCCTTCCAAGCCTAGCTAGCCAGCCCAAACATATATATAGAGATGAAAATTGAGGCTCTTGCGTTATGCCAGCATCACCGAAATCTGCAAACCAGAGGCCCTTGCTAGCTGCTCTAGGTGTTTTCATACTAGGACATGGGCACTCTGAATCTATAGGGATGCATCCTTCTATGCAACCGTGCATGCAGAGACTATCCTCCTTGATTGTGGGAAAACCATAGCTTACTTCCTACCACCTATCTCGTGTCCTTAAACTTTATGACAACTCTCTGTGTTGCATAATGTCAATATCATTTCTTCGAAAATTTATATGGTAAAAGATTTTGGTAACTGGAAATATCACTTCGAAGCAGCCGGAGGCAATGCACTTTTTTTTTTGCGGGGAGGAGGCAATGCACATTGATTGGCTGGTACTGTTGTTGTAATACGTGTTGCTTTTGACGCCAACACTTGCAAAACACGTGGACATAAGAAAATGCGGTCATGTGGGCGAGTTTACAGCATGTGCTATACCATTGCCTGGAAAATAGTTTGCTCATAATATTGTTTGACGTTGCACCAAATTTGTATTGCCAAGTTGTGGTAATCCACAGTATTTGTGTTGAGCTTGTGAAAAGGCCACACTGTAAAATAAGCTTGCGAGATTTTAGTCTTTATGCAAACTGATTTCTGTCCAAGTATCATAATGTAAACATCAGGCATGAATGCACATTCAGAATGCACCAAATGTGCAAGTGTTACTAATGTGCGAGATTTTAGTGTGACTAATGTGCAAATACTACAATTTACACTTTTGTTCTTCATTATTAAGCCAAAAAGATTACACGCAAAAAAAAGAAAAGCCACAAAAAGATGTTCAGTTGCATGTGTCAAAAGCAATGTGCACCTTAGATCCCTGTTGTGTCCCAAGCCTATAGCTGGCTTTTTTTCCCGGTAAAGCCTATAACTGGTTAACATACTGTGGAGCTCAAAATTAGGGGATGACATAGCTAGCATAGTTGGCAAATATGATCTAGCAACGTTCGTCATGTCCGTCCGATCTTCACTGTATCTGTTTTGTGCGTGTTCCAATTTTACCCCTTAGGGCATGTACAACGGTGCCTACTTAGCAATCTATAACGCCTGCCACCTCGGATTTTTTATTACGTGAAGGAGAGAGAACAAGGAAAGAGAAGGAGGGTGTCTGCAAATTAACAGATCGTCGATATCCCCCAAAAATTGCAACTTACCGATAGGTTTTTCCCATTATACGCTCGGGCATCGTTAATTTGCGGTTTGCCGCTGAACCATCGTGTCAACACGCTCCACGAACCCAATCCAGTGAAAATATCTGCCTTGTTGCCTTCTCCGGCGAGACCTTCACGAATGGGGATGGCATTGCCGACAATCGAGGGTGGAACCTCACGCTCGTCGTTGCCGGGCAAGGGCGACGACCAGCTGCCCTGACACATCGGCAACGACGAGCGCGCGTTCTACAGCGCCGAGCAGTGCCAGGACCTCATCCACTGGTGGTGCCCTGGTCGCCGGCCGGTAGCTAGCCCAGCGGCAAGAATACGCTGTTCTTGCCTTCGTACTCCTCCTCGTCTAGTTGTTGGTCATGCAGAGCCGCAGAGCCTGAACGCCGCCAGCACGTCGGAGTCGACGGACATAGCTTCTGCACACAGTCCGTTTCTATCCTCGGAGAGCTGGATCTTGCCAAGAAGCGCTGGGGCGGACGCTTCGCATGCAAAGTGGCCTGTCCACGATCGAACGTGCTACATAGAGCAAAAAGACAGACCGCTGTAGATGATGTTTTTACTGCTATCTCTAGGTGACGTGGAGGATTATGACACTCAGACAATGACTTTATCTACCCACCCTCCCGCGCGCCGCTCCCGCGAGCCGCGGGGAGGGAACCCTAGCTGCCAGCCCAACTCCCCTCCCTCCCGGCCCTCCCTCCCCGCCGCCGCCTGCAGGCGCTGACGGGCAAAGCCTGGTTGGCACGGCGACGGCGGGGCCTCTTCTCCCCTCCTATGGGCGCTGGCGCGGGACGGCGACTTTGGGCGGCGGCGCCGGGCTGCCGTGGGGCGCAGCAACATGGTGGAGGGCGAGCTAGGCGGCGGGGTGGTGGTCTGCGGGTGGCGCGTCGGCGTACTGGGTCATGGCTGTAGCACGGCGGCTGCAGGGTGGTCTCCATAGGGCGGATGCGTGCAGGTCCCTCCAGGCCAGACCCGGCCGTTTCTGTGCCTGTGCTGCGGGATTGCGGCGCATGGTGTGGCGTGGGGGGCGGCTGGTGGCTGGCTGCCTCCTGCTGGGCAGCGGCCCTCGCTAGTTTGCGCCGGTTCGATAGTCTCCAGGTGGTTCGGGTTCCCGGCGGCCGGCGGATGGCTTGGATTGGTCTTGAGGGGGTGGACGGTGTCCGGCGGATGGCAGGTGCAGGGGGCCGACCTATTCCGCGTTGGCTTTCCTTTGCGTTAGTGCTCTCCTGCCCTGTTGGTTCGTTGCGGTGTCGAGTTGGTGCCCGCGGTACTGCTATGTTGTAGGTCGGATCGATGCCGGTGGTCACGAGTGTTGCGTCGTGTGAGTTTGACTCGGCCAAGGTCCGGGACCAGTCTCGGTCGAGCTTCGGCGTTGGTCGTCGGCAGCTACTAGGTCGTGTCTCCCTCGATCCATAGGGATCGGCGGGGCAGGGCGTGGGCGCCTTACGGTGGAGGCGCTCACCGAGGCTAGGCGGCTGATGTCGGGCTAGGAACTTCTGTTCTTCCCACCGTGGTTGCGTGTTGTGATGTCGACGGTTCATAGTGTCTCGGGACATGGATGCTGGGGCGGCGGCCCCGGAGGGCGGTCCGTATGGTGGCTTTTCGGCAGGTCCCATGACGGCAGTGATGGCTGCGCTTCTTGGTTGTCTGGACGACGAGGGTGTAGCGGTGGGTGGCTCGGGCTCACTTTCTGTCCTTGGCAGTGGTGTTGTCCGGATCCGGATCTGGAGGCCGGTTCTCGCCGCAACTGGCCTGGGTGTCTCTTGGCGACACGGGTGAGCTGCCGAGCGAAAGCTCTGTGTTTTGGCGCTGACGACGATGACATCTACGCGTGTCGCTATCTTCTTGAAGACGTCGTCGTGGTTCTCCTTTCCGTGGCGAGTCTCTTGGGTGAAAACCTTGTCCTTTTGGGCTCGGCAGCGATGGTGCTTGCTTTCCCCTCCGGAGGGCGTTGCCGTGGAGGCTAGGTGTCCTAGGTCATGTCGTAGATTTGTACTCTGTCTTTTGCCACTAGTTGTCCGGCCACGTACATAGTCTTGTGCGAGTGTGTTGGCTCGGTATTTAAGGATCTGTTGTATCGGAGGGCTACCTCACTACATTGTATCGTTCCGTCATGTAACTTTAGTGTTGTTGCTTTATATATAAAGCGGGGCGAAAGCCTGTTTCGAGATATGGAGGATTATTATAGACTATAAGTGTCTATACTAATGTACATGCTCTTAGAACAAAAATACTACCGATCACGTCCAGTAGTACTGGTGGATCTAGTCCATCAAATGGCTGCGAATGGACAGCTGGTATTGTTTTGATGTATTGTAAAAGAACTCACAAAGAAATACTGTCGCCGCATTCTGATTCTGCATGTTGCACAGATGGAGACTCACGCCAGAAGTTTACATTATGATACTTCGACAAAAATCAGTTTGCATAGAGACTAATATCTCGAAACTTATTTTAAGATGTGGCCTTTTCACAAGCTGAACAAAAGATCGTGGATTACGATAACTTGGCAATACAAATTTGGTGCGTTGTCAAACAATATTATGGGACAAATATTTACCTGGCAATGGTATAGCACATGCTGTAAACTCGCCCACATGACCAGCCTTTCTTATGTACACGTGTTTTCCAAGTGTTGCCGTCAAAAGCAACACGTATTGCGACAACAGTACTAGTCAACCAATGTGCAAAAATCTTTCCAGTTGCAAAAATCTTTGACCATATAAATTTTCAGAGAAATGATATTGACATTATGCAACGCAAAGAGTTTGTCATAAAGTTGAAGGACACAAGATAGGTGGTAGGAAATAAGCTATGGTTTTCCGACAATCAAGGAGGATAGTCTCTGCATGCACGGTTGCATAGCAGGATGCAGCCCTATAAATTCACAGTGCCTATGTGCTAGTATGAAAACACCTAGAGCAGCTAGCAAGGGCATTTGGTTTCCAGATTTCGGTGATGCTGGCACAATGCCATAGCCTCAATTTTCATCTCCACATTGCTAGGGCTTGCTAGCTAGGCTTGGAAGGCAATAGGGAACTTACACGTGCAAATCATGTCAGATCAGCTGTTCCGGACATTCAAATGCGCACGGTGTTGCCCTTGTGCCTCACTCAGAATTGAGTTATCAGCATCGGAGCCACACGCAAGCAAAGGAGCGGAAGCTGAACCTGCAATCTCACACAGTTGTGAGATAGGAAACGATGAACGTAAATCCAAAATGTTCTTTACTGTTTTCTCTCAACTAGCATTGTGGCCCGTGTGCATCCCACTTATCCAGTGCCGTCCATTGAGGGATATTGCTCCTTCCTAGAGAGTTATGTTGATCATCAAGAAAGAACCGAGTGCAACTACTGCTCCGATCAGAATACTTGGTTGGACGCGACGGCAGTGAAATCCGCGGAATGTGTGGACATCTCTACCTTGATTGGGAAGGACAACTTTAAGCATTGTTTTGGATAAGCAAATCAAACGGCGCATGTGCTAGCTAGTTTTAGCTATTGTAATAAAGTTTTTTCTAGTTGGACCGATGAGCCTCCAGATTGTCTGGTGAGCAAGCTCGTAGACGATGTATCTCTATTGATTAATCAATAAAGATAGCCATGATGACCTTCCCTAAAAAAACGAGTGCAGACCCATACAAGGGAAGAAGCGTGGTGCACTACAATCATAACGCCAAACCGATCAAGGAGCAGACAAGTAACAACCGCTTGTTTGTAGCCCACCAAGTGACAAATATGCAAAGTTAAATGTAGATGTGTCCTATATGTAGAGGGATGGGTCGGCTGGTTCTGGAATGATATTTCGCGACTGTCATGGACAGGTGATTTTCGTTGCAACACATGTCATGCTCAATTTGTTAGATCCCTTGGAGGCAGGTTTTTGCTTGTGAGGATGGACTTCGACTGGCCCTTCAATGGACGAACTTGCTTTAGTACTGGAGACTGATACAGGAGCGGTAGAATCTCTTATTCATGATGCTCGAAAAGCCGTTCAAATATGGCCACCGACCGGAAGAGATTTCTTCAGCTTTAATCATGACCACGATAAAACTAGTCATCAACTTGCCTATGTGGCACACTTTTTGTTGGATGGGGAACTTCATGAAAGATTTAGCTAATATGGTTGAAGATTGTAGTAGTATTGGTTTCATAATCAATAAATTTCTTTCGGGTACTACTATGGCGGTAAGCCAGCCAGAAAAACAATCTGCACCGGTGAGTTGTGTAGTTTTTCACTGCTAGGAGGTCATCTGGACAAGATGCCAAAGCGGCTTCGTATGTAGAAGCAACAGTAAGGGGGTTTGTCACTGATCCTGCAAATTCTGTTATCCGGTACAACAAGTTAACAGTGGCTGACAGGGTACGCAAGCATTACAGCTCAATGGTAGCAATGTTTGACGGCGTCGGCTGCAATGAAAGATGTAGGTCCGCTGTAGATAGCACGAACGCGACACAAACGTTTGTCTTGTAACGTGGGAAAAAAGGTTCGCAAAGTGAACACCTAGAGTGTCATTGCCAATCCAAGATCAAGTCAAAACACAGTGGAGAGACCGTTGCCAATCTTCACACGCGTAATGGAGCGGATGAAAGAAATACCAAAAGTAAGGTATTTCCAGACGTTTGTGTGAAATTTATGCCTCCGATACGTTGAATTATCGATGAGCTTTGGGCCCATACAAATAAAGGCATTGATCTGTGCCGGTTGACCAGCGGAAGCACTCCGCCGGTCCTACCAGGACCGCTGGATGACTCCATCTGTGGCTGTTAGATCAGAATCCCATGTCATCTTTTTCCTTCCCCGCCGCTTCGTCTCAGATTAGGTCGAGAGAGAGAGAGAGAGAGAGAGAGAGATGGAAACAATGTTGACCTTCTGTACACAAACTGCCCCCCGCAGGCTGCCTCGGCGGCGGCAACACGCCATCTCGCCATGGGCCACGACGTATCACCGGCGCCTTCGCGGCCGTCGCCTTCACCACGCCCACCGTCTCGCCATCCATTCGTGATCTACGTATCAAACCACGCCGTGGTGGCCCTTGCCGTTGCCGGTTGCAACATACTGTACACTCGCCGTCGCAGCCCTCCTGTACGTCTCTGGTGCAGCTCCGCCGTCCCAGCAAAAAGATGAGCGCAGCCATCACCGTTCCAGCAAGAAACTTGGCCGGTCCCAGCAAAAGATCACCGCTGGTCCCATCAAAAAACAAACTCGCCGGTCATAGCTTTTTCTCTGCCGCCGGTGGTGTGTAGTAGCAAATGGCAAAGCCGTTGTAGCAAAAAAGCAATGTGGTTGTAGCAAAAAAATGATGCCTATGGTGCGTGGTAGAAAAACAAATTGCGGGTTGGACCAAAAAGCGAGCGTGGTTGTAGCAAAAAATCGACGCCGGCGATGCGTTGTAGCAAAAATCCAGTGTGGTTGTGGCAAAACAAAATGCAGATTGTAGCATCACGTACAGTGCTTGTAGCAGGGAAGTCCTGGTCGGAGCAGCGCTGCCATCCTCGAACCACCGACGGCGGTGGTGCGTTGTAGCAAAATGAAGTGCCGGTTGTAGCAAAAGCTAACATGGTTGTAGCAAAAAAACGACGCCGGCAATGCCTTGTAGGAGAACGAGACACCGGTTGTAGAAAATTGCTATGCCAGTTGTAGCATCTACGCATGGGCTTGTAGCAGGGCAGTCCTGGTCGGAGCAAAAAGTTGTCGTCCTCGTCACTCAGAGCAGGGCGCGTCCACGCATATTTGTCTACTGACCAGCCCTCCCCTCCCTCCTTGCAGTATCAAGTTACTGGGAAGAGATGCGCGGGGGGAGGGGGGGGGTGGGGGGTTGTGGTAGCAGCACGACAATCCATGGTGGAGTAAAGGTGGATGGGCATGGGAAATGGTGGGCTGAAAGGTCCAGAGGTCGAGCGAGGTAGAATACAATGTGTGCGGGGAAAGGATAAGGCAAACAGGGCGAAATATAAAACAACGGATGTGTCAGATCCAGCGCCTCGCATTGACCGGCGCTGGGTTCGGCCAGCGCGCCGAACCCAAACGTTTCCCTACAAATAATAATTCATGGTTAATATCTAAGGCTCATATGGGATGCATAGCATTGATGGGAAGTTTTGTACCATACTGCTACTGAAGAAGAGTTCAGGCCTCTTTATAAGGTATTCTCTTCTTCATGCTAACGGAGGTTGAGAAGAAGAGTGGTCACGCACAATCCTCCTACATCATCCGACTCGTCACGCCTCGCACGCACGTCGTGTTCCATGAACCAGCCGAGCTTAGACCTATGTCATGCGTGCGCTTTATTTTTGTTAGTCAGAAATAGTTAATTAATTAGATATTAGTTACGAGTTCCTAATGGAAGTGCCATTGCCCAAGATGTTGGACTGTGAGTTGTTTGCTGACTTGGTTGTGAGCCTAAGCCTAGGCACATGACTCCCACTTGATGGCCTATACATCGGTGGTAGTGGCAACTTCAGCCGACATGCTTAGTTCCTCCTTGTGCATAACCCTAGCTGTCATACACTATTCCACTTATTGTTTCTACTTCCAGCGATCCCTACCTGTCGACCACGTGCATGACCGTTTGGGAGAGCAGGCCTTCAGAATCCTTCCCTTTGCGATCCTACACTGGGAGAAGGGCGATAATATAAGGTTTTTATGGAGCGTCTCGGCACGATTGCTCCCTGCTCGTCTTTGTGACTTTGTCCTTGTCCTATGCTTCGACTACTTCCACGACACCGCCGCCAAGAAGAATGTTGCGGAGGAAGCCGCTGCCACCTCCGTGGCTTTAGCCTGGCCTATGAGAGGGCATGATCTGCTCATTCCCTATTTACTCATTCATGTGCTATGCGTATTTACTGTGTTCATAGATGTTTCGGTTCACTGTTCGGTACAAGCTCACATGTTTAGATATTGGTATGAGCTTCATACTGTTACTGCTAGCATCATGATTTATTTGTGGATTAAATTAATCAAAAAATTCTAATATGTCCACAAATCCAAAAACTTTATTTAAACATGTATTTTTTGATTCAAGGCTTTGCTACAACATCGAAACAGGGGCGGCACACATTTTAAGCATTGGCATAACAAGACTATCTTGTGGTTCACAATGACGATAGTGTCCTGGGTCGCTAGTGGCAATCCCACTAGAACGATTGCTCCTGAAGAAAAGGCGTTTAGGGAGGAAACCACCATCTTTTTGTGGGAGCCATTCTGAGTGCGATCAGAGATAAGTTAGTTGACGTATGTCTGCATATACGGGTTGCCAAGAACTTGTGGGATGTGCTCGAAGTTAATTAAGTTTGGTGTAACCAATGTTCGAAGGGAGTTGTATGCTATGGAGCAGTTCCATGATTACATGATGGTTGATAGCCGTCCTGTATTGGACCAGGCTCATGAGGTACAGTGCATCACTAAGGAGCACGAGCTCCTAAAGTGTGAGTTATCTGTTGCGGGATGCATAATTGCTAAACTCCCCTTCTTTGGGGTACTTTTCTACTTCTCTCAAGCATTTGATATGTGAATTCTCGGTTAAGGATGTCATTGGTCATCAGAGTGATAAGCAGAATTCGAGAGCAAATGACTCATACATGAAAGGGACCGAGGGATCTTCTACCGCAAATGTGATGCAGAAGAATCTCCGCAAGTTCAACGGAATGAACATGGTCCAGTAGAATACTACCTTCAAGAAGAAGGGTAAGAAGTAAGACGAAAAGAAAGATGGTTGGTTCACTAATCATAGACGTATGGTACCATTTTTCAGGAGATGCGTCGAAGAATGAAAGATCATTGTGGAACGTATCAGAACTGAAGAACAACATGCCGACATATTATATACTCCCTCCGTCCCAAAATTCTTGTCTTAGATATATCTAGATACGGATGTACCTAATACTAAAACGTGACTTGATACATCCGTATTTAGACAAACTAAGACAAGAATTTTGGGACGGAGGGAGTACTATATATGTAGAATTATATCTAGTGTAGGAATATTCAATGTCAAGAAAGAAATGATATAAGTATGAGGCACAATTATTCCATTTAGTCACGCTTCTTAGAAATCTCTTCTTAAAAGTATACTATATATGCAAAATTATATCTAATGTTAACGTTTTTTGTCTACTCCCTCTGTCCCAAAATTCTTGTCTTAAATTTGTGTAGATACGGATATATCAAGTCACTAGGTATTTTTCCGTATGTTGCTACGAAACAATTACAATACTAGATAAAAAGAACATAAACAATGACTATGGGATATATACTTACATTATTTTTTAGAAAATACTACACACAACAGTTCAATCTTGGCTATTAATATATAGAATAACAGAAGTGTGATGGACTATAACTTCATAACATATTGTCTAATATCCAAAATTTCAGTAATATGGTCAGATGGAGGGCATCCGTCAGCATCCGTTCACATCCATCGCGGGCTACCACACGGTCGCCGAAAGTAGCCCACACGCCCACGGAGAAATGCATGCACCGCCCTTCCGCCGCCGCCCGAGTTCGATGGACCAAGCCTAGTTGGCACCGCCACCACCAGAAGAGCATCACCACAACCATGCCACCACCTCCACCGGTCGTGCCCGCCATGGCAAAGGTGGCCACCTGCAGCCCGCACTGCCCGGAGAATGGATCTGCTGATTTGCTGAACCAGCAGCTGCCACCCCGGGCACACACTACCACCGTGCCGCCATCATACATATGTGCGCCAACCGCGCCTGCACGTTGCCCAGCGCCAGCACCAGACCTTGTCTCGGGGGCGCTGGCCCACGCCAACCCCCACGCGTGAAGGCACCAAGAGGCCCCGCCACTGATGGCGCCGATCGGGCTTCGCCTGGCCGCGCCTTCTGAGTACGGCGAGGAAGGAGGAGGGGCAGCCCGGTGGTGGCGATCTAGGGCCCCCTCCTTGTCGCCACGCGGAGGCGACGCGAGAGGGGCGGGATTTTTTTTCCGTTGGATGTGGTGGCATTTAGTACCGGGCAATCAACGCATGTTCTCCCATTGATCTAAATGACACATCAAAAGAAAAATCTTTGATTGCGTATCTTTCACAAAGAGGACATGTATGCCCAGTCATGCATCAATGAGATCTATATTAAAGTTCAAGGACTCAAGATAGGTAAGAAGTAACAAGAGGATTGGGAGATAATGGAATAAGTCACTCTCCCAGCCTCTGCAGCAGCACTATAGATTATAGAGTGTGCTAGTATCTGAAAACCTAGAGCGTGTTGGAACCAAGGATCGATGAACAATCAGAAAAACACGAGGAGACGGAACACCCGCGGCGACGGACGCCCCCGGCAAAGAACACCGGGGCCTTTTTCCTTCACTGTATTCAATTGGCTCAATGAACAAGAGGCGATGCATTGGCTTATATAGCCCAACACACACAGGGCCCGCAGCCGCACTTGGCCACGCACGCACGTACCACCAACTAACCAACCCTACATGCATGTCCATATCCAGCTGATGCATGCACGCACTAACCAACTATAGCCTACTACTCCCTCCGTTCGAAAATACTTGTCATCAGAATGAATAAAAAAGGATGTATCTAGACGTATTTTAGTTCTAGATACATTTCTTTTTATCCATTTTGATGACAAGTATTTTCGGGCGGAGGGAGTACTAGCTAACAATACGTAGCGCTCACGGACGCAATGCTCTTCCCGCGCATGCCTCCCTGGCGATCCGGTCTTCTCTCGATCGTGAGCCCGCCTGCTCGTCTGAACGACCTGGCCCATGTTGCTTTTCTGCAAACTACCTCGGTCGCCCTATGACTACATGCCTAGCCACAAACCGGCTCGGACTAGACTCACTTGATGGACACAGACGTGAGCATGAACTCACGCGCCACCGCGACACACACACACACACACACACACACACACACACACACACACAGAGACCATGGACACAGACACGGCCATGAACCAATGCCCGAACTCGCCCTAGAACTAGACACACACTGGTCACCACGATGAGTCGTGGTTTATGCCTAACAGAGAGAGCAGCAAGGTATTACATTTCCACTGATGCATAGTTCCGTATTAAACCAAACTTCATGAGATATATACCTAGGTCATATTTCCTTTCCTGCTGGCAATGGGGACACCTTAAATTCTGCCCGTAAGAATAGTGATGCCTTGATTTTTATCTCCATCGTACTATATGTTAGCAAGCTAGCTAGGTTGGGAGGCAATAGGGAACTAAGCATGCAAACATATATAGCTAGCTTGTCCGCTTCAAGGTCTTTTCACACGGTTGAATTCTCAATGATGTGGTTAATTATCGCTCAGAAAGGCACATCTTCCGAATGAAAAGTAGATGTCAGACCTAGAAAGAGCACCATGTACAAAAATACGGCGAGGATGTTAGGAATAAGCCACGCATGAGTATGTGCTCGTGGTATGCGTGGCGTGGTGGTCAGCACGTGAGCTAGCTAGATGGACATGCATGCATGTATTAGCTGCGGTGTTTAGCAGGTTGTTAGCTGCGGCCGGTGGAGATGGCCGCGTCAAGCGCGTAGCGCGTGTAGCGTGCATGGCCGGGCTGATTGTTTGCATGCAACGGATAGCTAGCTGGAGAAACGTGGGTGTTACGTTTGCTGTAGGGCTACAAAGCTGCCGTCGTGGGTATGTGTTTGTACTGAGTTGAGCACCATGTAGACATTGCAAAGAGGAAAAAGATTCGGGCGTTCGTGCGCCCGTGGCGGCGTTCGTGCGCCGACCGGAAAATCTCGTGTCCTGTGTCTTCTTCTTCCTCTAGCCGAGAGTGAGAGAAGGCCGCGGTTCCAACAATTGGTATCATGAGCTTGGTGTCTTGGGTGCGCTTGCCGTGCCGGAGGCGTGGTAGCGATGGCGGCACTCGCCGGCGGCTGCGCGTTGGAGCTCCGGGCCGTGTGTCGGCCCATGGAGGTGGGCGGCGTTGTGGCTGTCATGGCGCGTGGCGGATGCGGCGGGCGGTGACGTCGTACGTGCGGCGAACGCGGAGGCCGCCGAGGCGCTACGTGGTGGCGCGGCGACGCAACACGGTGTGGCGGCGTGGAGGCACTGCATGTCGGCATGGAGGCCGCGGCGGTGCAGGGCAATAAGACGCGGCGACGAGCCGGGCGCAACCGGCGCGTGTTATGGGTGCGCACTGGACGCGTCGGGCGCGTCGGGACCGCGGGAGTGGACCCCGTCGAGGCGCTGGACCTAGTTGCGCAGATCGCGTACGTGCGCGGCGGGAGCGCGGGCCGGGAGCGCGGGGACGTGAGGAGTGCGCGCGAAGGGCACGACGGTCGCGGAGACGAGGAGGTCGCGAAGGACCTGCGTGATGGCGCAGAGGTCGCGACGGCTCGGGGCGACAACCGTGGAAGGTGCGTGACACGTAGGCGCGGCGTGGCGGCTGCCATGGCGGACGCGGAGGCGGCACGCGGTGAGCGTCTGGTGCTGTCGGGCTCGTCGGGCGCGTCGGATGCGCGCGGGACGTGCGGGACGCACTGGTGTGGCCAGGCTCGTCGGGCGCGTCGGGTGCGCGCGGGACGCGGAGGGACGCCAAGCGTGTGTCGCCGGCGGAGATGGAGCTCGGCGTATGTCGCCGGGGTCGTGACGGAGCACGGTGCGAACGGCGTCAGTGCGCCAGGTCGGGTCCTTGGCGGTGCGACCGGCGTCGATGCGCCGGGTCGGGTCCGCGGGCTGGGTCACGGCCGTGACGATGGCAATGACAGAAGCTACAACAACTCCGGCGACAGCGAGGTCGTGGCTTAGGGGGATAATGTTAGGAATAAGCCACGCATGAGTATGTGCTCGTGGTATGCGTGGCGTGGTGGTCAGCACGTGAGCTAGCTAGATGGACATGCATGCATGTATTAGCTGCGGTGTTTAGCAGGTTGTTAGCTGCGGCCGGTGGAGATGGCCGCGTCAAGCGCGTAGCGCGTGTAGCGTGCATGGCCGGGCTGATTGTTTGCATGCAGCGGATAGCTAGCTGGAGAAACGTGGGTGTTGCGTTTGCTGTAGGGCTACAAAGCTGCCGTCGTGGGTATGTGTTTGTACTGAGTTGAGCACCATGTAGACATTGCCAAGAGGAAAAAGATTCGGGCGTTCGTGCGCCCGTGGCGGCGTTCGTGCGCCGACCGGAAAATCTCGTGTCCTGTGTCTTCTTCTTCCTCTAGCCGAGAGTGAGAGAAGGCCGCGGTTCCAACAGAGGACCCCTGCTTTTCACATTTCAAGGATGGGGATTCACGGTGTGTTGAGTTATTTTCTTCTCAGCCGGCGGCTGCGTGGACCTCATGCTCTCTCACATGCTCGACGGGGTTGGTATGGACGGAAATTCTAACAGCCCTAACACCTGACCATTGCAGCCCATCTGTCCTGCACCTCCATGTCTTTGTCGTCCGCTCACCCGATGCCCAACTTGAAGTTTAGGGTCCATGCTTGTATGTGATCCATTTCTTTACCCCCAAAATTTCGAGCGGGAAAATTTTAAAAAAGAACCGGTGAGGGCAAAAGCCCCGTGGCCGGGGGGGCTCGGGCGGGCCCGGTTGGAGGGTGTTCTGGGGGGGGAGGGGCGGGGGTGGTTGGGGAACTACCTTTTTTTTAAAAAACGGGGGGCCCCCCGGGTTTTTGGGTCTGGGGGGGTTGGTTCTAAAAGGGTTTTCCCTTGTCCTTGGAAAATTTTAAAAAAATTCAAATTTTTGGGCGGGGTTTTCGGCGGGAGAAAATTTACCCAAAGGGGGGTTTTTTACCCGGGTTGTTTGGCTTTGGGTGGGGCCGTGGCGCTTGGGGGGGGCCGGGGGGGCTCGGGGCCCCCCGGGCCCGGGGGGGGGCGGGGTTTGGGGGGGGGGTGGCGGGGCGGGCAAAAGGCCCGGGGGGGCAGGGCGGCCCTTTTAGGTAGGGACATGCGGTTTGGCCGGGGGGGCCGGGGGGAGCGGGGGCGGGGGTGGCCCCGGGGGGGGGGGGCGCCGGGGTGGGGGCGGGGGCCGGGGCCGGGGTGGCGAAAAGGAGGGGGGCGGGGGGCCCCGGGGTTGGGCCGGGGGTTTCCTTTCCCCGGGGGTTCCCGGGGTTAAGGCGGGTTTTGGGGGGCGGGGCCGGGGGGGGAGGTGGGCCTCGGGCCGGTCGGTCCGGTGGCCGCGGGGCCGGGGGGCTGCACCCCGGGCGAGGCGGCGGGGGGTTTCTCCCCGGGGGGGGTCCTGCGGGCGCGGGCCTGGCGGGCCGGGCGGGTGCAGGGGGGAATAGGGGGGCAGGCAGGGGGTTTGGTTGGGGTTTTAATTGGGTGGATGGCCGTTTGGGGGGGGGGGGGTTTGGGGGGGTTTGGGGTGGGTTTCCCCAAATTTTTCGGGGAGGGGCAGGGGAGGGTGGGGGGCCGGAAAAAAAAGAGGGGGGGCCCGTTCCAAAAGTTTCCCCCAAGGGAAGGGCTTTCCAAAAGGGTCCCCGTTTGGGTTTTCCATGGGGTCCGGCTCTCCCCTTTGGGGTTAAAGGGGCCCCGGGGCTTTTGGGCCCGGTTTTGGGTTTGAAGCTGGGGGCCCTTTTGGGTTGGGCCCGGGGCCGCCCCTTTCCCCCTGACCCAGGTGTTTCCCGGGGCCCCAACGGGGACCCCGGTAAAACTCTTGGGGGCCAGCTTAAATTTGGCCCAAAAACCCTTGCCCCGGTTTTCATTGTCCCTTCATTTCTTTTAAGGAAAGGGTTTCTGATTTTTAAACAAAACCCCCAAGGGGTTAAATTTTTTGGACCTTTTTTGGGTTTTTTGGAAAATTTTAATGGCCTTTGGGCGGGGGTTTTGATTTTCAAAGGGCTGGTTTTGCTTAAAGGGTTAAAATTTGTTTGCCCTTTGGGCCACGGGGGGTGGGGCCCTTTAAAATTGCAAATTTTTTGGAAATGTTTGCCTTTTTTCCCCCAAAAAATTTCCCCCAAATTTTGGGGGGAAAGGTTAAAAACAAAATTTTGTTTTTTCCTTTTCCCAAAAAAGAAAACCAAGATGCTTCCAAAACCCAAGTGCATTTATTTTCCCGTTTGGGTTTTAAAGCCTTTTCATATTTCCCAAAAAGGGGCCCGATACCCAAAAAAAACCCAAAATTTTTTTTCCAATTTTCCCTTAATCCCTTTGCCCCAACCCTGCCCCCCAAATAATTTAAGGGGAAAAAAAGGGGGGTTTCTTAGGGAGCAATCCCAAAATTGCAAAAAGGGTTTTACAGTTTCCATTTGGGTTTTTAACTTTTGCAACCCCAGAAATAGGGTTCTCCTTGTTTGGGAAACCTGGGTTTTTACTTTAAAAAAAGGGGGAAAATTTGCAAACCCGGGTTCTTTCCCCAAAAAACTTTTTTTTTTGGGTTTTGGGGTTTGGTTCCTTTTAAACCCCCCGGGAAAAATGCCCCCCCTTTTTTTTCCGGGGACAAAGCAATTTATTTGGGGTTTTTTGGGGCCGGGGGGCCCTTTCCCCCTTGCCCCCGGGACAGGGTTTGGCGCAGTGGGTTTTACTGTCCCTTTTGCCCGGTTTCCCCCAAATTTTACCCTTTTCCCCCGTTCCCCCCTTTTTCCCAATTTTTTGGCCCCCCGGGGGCCCCTGAAAAAACCAAAGTTTTTCTGGGGGGCCCTGGGTTTCCCGGGCCGGGGGCCCCAAAGGGGGCCCCGGGGGGGGTTTTGGGCCCCCCTTTTGGAAAATGTTGTTCCAAGGGGCGGATTTTGGGGTTTTAAAGGCTTCCCCCCAAAACCCTCCCCTTTGGCCCCCCGGGGCCCTAGGGCCCCAAAAATTCCCAGGGTTTGGGGTTCCCCCGGGTTTGGGATCCCTTTGGGGTGGCCCGGGCTGCCCCCAAACCCTTGGGGGTTTTAAATTTTGGGGTCTTGGGGGTTTGGGCCCGGGCCTGCATGTTTAAAGGGGATCTGGGGTTCGGGGGCCGGGGTTTACTTTCGTGGGGGGCCTTTTCCCTTTGGGGGGGGGCCCGGGCCCCTCTTTCAAATTTCCCCTGGGATGGGGTTTTGGGTGGGGGGGCAGAAAATTTTCTTATTTCGTGTGTATCCCAAATTTGCGGGGGGGCCCCCGGGGCTTTCCTTTTGGGGGGCTCCCTTGTGGGCGCCCGGGGTGTGGGTTGGGTGCCCGGCCCTTTCCGTTGGGGTGGCGGGCCCCCAGGGGGGTTTTGGGAACCCCGGCGCCGTTTTCGGGCGGCCGGGGGGTTTCGACCGGCGTGCCCCTTTCTGGGATCCGGGGGAAACTTGGGCCTTTGGGCCCCGGGGAGCAGGGGCAAAACGTTTTTGGGCTTGGGTTTTTCCCTTTTGTTTTCTTTGGGCCCGGCCCGGAGCGGCCGGGGGCTTTTGGGGCGGAATCCCCCTTTCTTTTTCGGGATGATTTGGGGGAAAAAGGGGGCGGGGCGCTGGGGTTTGGGAGTGGGGGGTTTGCCCTTGGAACAAACAGCTTTGGGTTTTTCTACTCGTCGTGGGTTTCCCTTGGGGACTTTTCCCCCCCGGGCGCGGGGCCCCCGGGTTTGTTTGGGAAATTTTAGCCCCCTTCTGGGTTTTTCGCGCCCGTGCCCGCCAAAGGGCAAGCTTGGGCCCTAGGCTTTTCCCCTTAAATTTTTGTAGGGATTTTTTGGGGGCCCTTTTGGGGGGGAAATGGGGAAATTTTAAATGGGGTTTTCTTGCCCCTTTGATTTTTGGGCCTCAAAAAGGGTTCCATTTAAAAATGTGAAAACTTTAAAATTTTAATTTTTTAAAAAGAAATTGGGGCTGGGGCTGTTGGGCCGGGAAAACGGCCCCAAATTCCCGGGTTTGATGGGAAAATTTTTTTTGGTGGCTTTTAAAAACCCAAAGGTGGGTTTGGCCAAAATTTGGGGGGCAACCATTTGGGTTTTTCCTTGGGGAGTCTTTGGGCCGGGTTTTCTTTCACTTCCGGTTCCCAAAAAGCGGCCGGCCCTTTGAAAATTTGGTTGGGTTGAAAAAATTGGAAAATTTAATTTGGGAGGGCCGGGGTTTTTCCCCAAATGGGGGTTTGCCTGGTCCCCCAGGGGGGTTTCCCTCCGGGTTAGGGGAAAAAAACCTAAACCGTTTTGGGGCGGTTTAGCGGGCGGAAAGCGGGATTTGGCCCTTTCCGGGGAAACCTTTTTTGGGGCTCGGCAGGTTTTTGCTTGAATGGTTTTGGTTTGGTTTCCCGGCCAAAGGGTTGAAATTTTCCTTTTAAAAAAAACCCCTTTTGCAACCCCAAAGGGGAAGGCGGGGCTTCCAAAAAAGGGGGTTTTCCCTTTTTCCTCTGCAGGGGGTGTTTTTTGGGGGGGTTTGAAAATTTCTTTTGGGGTTTTTTCTTAAAAGCCGGTTTTTCCCTTTTGGGAAGTTTTTTTGGGGGGGGAAAATTTTTTGGTGGCAATTCCCCTTTTGGGGTTTTTTGGGGCAGGGCCGGGAAAGGGTTTTTTTTGTTTTTGACCCGTTGGGCCCCGTAAATTTTGTGAGTTGGTTTCTTTGGTTAAATTTAAGATTGGTTTATATTTAAAACTTTAACTACGGGGAACCACCCAAAAAAACGGTAAATTTTGGTTTAAATTTAAAAGAAAAAGGTTCTATTAAAACCCGGGGTTTTAAACCCCAAAATCTTTTGTCCAAAACTGGTGAAATTTCATTTTGTGGAAGGGGCCGGGTGGGGATTGTTTTTTGGAAAATTTTCCGGGAAAATTCATCAGATTCGCCCCAAATAGCCAAAAGGGGAAAATTTTAATCTTACAAAATAGTTTAAGAAACAATTTTTAAATTTAAATTTTTAAATTGGGTTTTTTTAAACAAAAAATTTTTTAAAATATTGGCAAACCAAATGGTTTTGGGACCCAATATTTGGGGAAAACCCAAAATTTTTGGGGTAATTTAAAATGGCCTTTTGCCCCAACAAACTCAAGGGGCCCAAGGGCCTTTTCCCCCGGGGGGACCCTTTCCCCCAATTCACTATTAAAAAACCCCTTTTGCCTTTTTCGGGAAATAAACCGGCCCTTTCCCTTGGGGGGAAAAAAAAAAGTTAAAAAAACTTGGTGAAAAATCAGGTTTTTCCCCCATTAAGCTTTTGGGGTTTTAAAGGATGGGCCCGGTTAAAAACCCTGAAAAAGGGGGTTTGGGAAAAACTTTTTTTAAAGCCGGGGGGAAAAAGGGGGATGGGCAAAATTTCTTTTGGGGGCCTGGGGGCCCAAGGCTTTGGGCCCGGCAAACGCGTCCCCCCCGTTCCGGAAAAATTCCCGGGTTTCCCGGTTCCGGGGGTTTCCAAAAGGAACCCCCAAAAGGGGGGCCCGGGCTGAAGGGCCCCTTTCCCAAACAAAATTGGGTAAAAGGAACGGGTCCCAAAAATTTTTTACCTCCCCCTTGGGCCGGGGTACCCGGGGGTGGGGTTTAAAAAACCCCCGGGGGAAAAAAGGTTGGGCCAAAAGGGGGGAAACCCCGGGGTAAAAGGTTTGGGGGGGAGGAAAAGGGGAAGGGGTTTAAAAGGGGGCCCTCCCATTTGAAAAAATTTTAAAAAGTTGACCCGGGCTTTTTAAAAAAACGGTTTAAAATTGGCCTTTCCAAAGGGGCCCTTTGGGGAAGGGCGTTTAAATTTCTTTTGAAAAAGGAAAGGGTAACTTCCTACAAAACCCCCCCCCGGGGGCGCCCAAAAACCCAAATAGGGGGTTTTTACAAAAAATTTTTTTGGGAAAAGGGTGAAATTGGGGAAATTAAAGGGGGGGTTTTGGGGTAAGGAAAGGGGCCCTTACAAATGGGTTAAACCCTTTCGGCCGGGGTTTTCCCCGGCCCCAAAATTATCCTTTTTTAAATTTTCTTTGGGGTTTTGCGTGGGAGTTTGGGAAAGGGCGAAATTCCCTTTTGGGGGTTTTTAAAGGAGGGGTTAAAGAAATTTTTCCCTTTTCTTTCCCCTTTCCCAAATGCCCACCCCCGGGAAAGGGCCCAGAATTTGCGGGGTAAAGGTTTTTATTTGGGGAACTTTTTTATTTAATTATGGTTTTGTTTTTGGTTAAAGTTTGTAGGGAATTTTTTAAATTTATTTCCTTTTGGGTAATTTTTGGGTTAAACCGCCCAAAAAACATTCTATTTTTTATTTTCCCTCAAAGGGCCCCCTTTTTGGGAAAGCTTCTTTGGCACAAAGGGGGGTTTTAAATTTTTGAAAAACGTTTGGGCCCCTTTTTTTGGGGTTTGTGCACAAAAAGGGCAAGGAAATGTTGGGGCCCGGGGAGGGTTTTAGGGTGGGCCGTTAATTTTAAGGGGCAGTTTTTTGTTTAAGGGGGATTTTAAAATCCCTAGTTTAATGCTCCAAACTCCCAAAATTTTTTGGGGGTTTCAAAATTCTAAACCCCCCTTTTTTAAAAGGGAAAAAATAAAAATTTTAAGGATTTCCAGGCGGTGTAAATTTAAATGTCCCTAAAGGGCTTTTCCCAAAACAAATTTGGAAGAAAGGCGTTTTAAAGGGGGAAAAACCCCGGGGGTTCAAAGGCGATGGAATTTTTGGGTTTTCAAAAGGGAAAAATTTATTCCGGGGGAAAATTTTAAAGGGGAAAATTTTAAAATTTGTTACTTTGTTTCCCAAAACGGCCCCGAACTCCTTTGGCCGGGCCCAAAAGGGGGGCCATAAAGAAACCCTTTTGGGGTTTCCCTTCCCCAAAAAGTATTAAATTGGGGCTTTTAAAAAACCCCTTTTTTTGGGGGAACTAAATGTTAATCCCTCCGCCCCTGTTTTGGTGAGTCCCCCGGAAAAAAGGGAAAGAAGTTTTGAAAATTTCAAAAAAAACAAAGGGGCCCTAAAAAAATGGGTCATTTGTTTTTTCGGGTGGGGAAAAAAAATTTTTCCCGTTTCAAAATTTTGTTTAAAAAAGTAGGGGTGTAAAAAAAAGCTTCCCAAAACCCGTTTTAAAAAAAACCCCCAAAAGGGCCAAAATTTGGGGAAAAAATCAAAAAAGGGAAGGCCTTTTTTAAAAGCCTTAAACCCCCCTTTTATCCCAAAAAACCAAGGTTTTGGGCCCCCCTGGGGGTTTTGAAAAAGGGAAGGGGTTTCCCCCCAAAAAGGCAAAAATTTTTTGGGAAAACCCCAAAGGGGTTTTTTTTTTTTTGGGAAAATTTCCCAAAACACATCCGAAAAAATTGGTTTTCCAAAATAGCACCCAAAATTGGAAAAGGGGAATTTTTGGGGTACCCGTCAAAAAAGAGGGGATGAAAAGGGGGTTCCGGGCCCAGGGAGGAAAGGGGCAGGGAAAGGGCCCCAAAAACCCCCCCCAAAGGGTTCGGGTGCGGGGAAAAGCCCAAACCCGGGGGTTAAAACCCAGTCCACCAAACCCCCCGCCCTTTCCCTTTAAAAAAGCCCCCCGGAAAACCCAAAAAAATTTTCGGAAATTTAACGTTCGTCATGTCCGTCCGATCTTCTTGTGTATCTGTTTTGTCGTGTTCCAATTTTACCCTTAGGGCATGTACAGCGGTGCCTAGCAATCTATAGCATACGCCTCGGTTTTTTATTACGTGAAGGAGAGAGAACAAGGAAAGAGAAGGAGGTGTCTGCAAATTAACAGATCGATATCCCCAAAAATTGCAACTTACCGATAGGTTTCCCATATCACGCTCGGGCATCGTTAATTTGCGGTTTGCGCTGAACCATCGTGTCAACACGCTCCACGAACCCAATCCGGTGAAAATATCTGCCTTGTTGCCTTCTCCGGCGAGACCTTCACGAATGGGGATGGCATTGCCGACAATCGAGGTGGAACCTCCGCTCGTCGTTGCAGCGCAAGAGGCGACGACCAGCTGCCTGACACGCCGGCAATGGCCTTGGCGTTCTGGCGCGAGCGTGCGAGACCTCATCCTGGTGGTGCCAGTGGCGGCGGTAGCTAGCCCAGCGGCAAGAATACGCTGTTCTTGCCTTGTACTCCTCCTCGTCGAGTTGTTGGCCATGCAGCGCGAACTGAAACGCCGCCCGACGCGTCAGTCGCGGACATAGCTTCGCACGTCCGTTTCTATCCTCGGAGAGCTGGATCTTGCCAAGCGCGCTGGGGCGGACGCTCGCATGCATGGCCTGCCACGATCGAGCGATGCTACGAGCAAAGACAGACCGCTGTAGATGATGTTTTTTGCTATCTCTAGGTGGCGTGGAGGATTATGACACTCGGACAATGACTTTATCTACCCACCCTCCAGGCGCTCCAGCGGTATGAAAACTTCTGTGCTCCCCTCCCTCGGCCCTCCCCTCCCGCCCTTGCTGCTGGCCCAGCCAGGCAACCTGGTTAACGCGGCGGCGTGAGCCTCTCTCCCTCCTATGGTATGGCCTGGGGCAGCGACTTTGGGCGGCGGCCGGGCTGCCGTGAAGCGCAACAACATGGTGGAGGCGAAGCTAAGCGGGTGGTGGTCTGCGGTGTGGCGTCGGCGTCTTGGGTCATGGCTGCTTGGCGGCTGCGGTGGTCTCCATAGGGCGGATCGTGCAGTCCCTCGAGCGAGACCGGCCGTTTACGTGCACTGCTGCGGGATTGCGGCGCATGGTGTGGCGTGGGGCGGCTGGTGGCTGGCTGCCTCCTGCTGGGCAGCGGCCCTCGCTAGTTCTTGATTCGATAGTCTCCGGTGGTTGGGTTCGGCGGCGGCGGATGGCTTGGATCGGTCTTGAGGGTGGGCGGTGTCCGTGGATGGCGAGTGCGAGGCCGACCTAGTCGCGTTGGCTTTCCTTTGCGTTAGTGCTCTCCTGCCTGTTGGTTCGTTGCGGTGTCGAGTTGGTGCCAGCGGTACTGCTATGTTGTAGGTCGGATCGATGCGGTGGTCACGAGTGTTGCGTCGTGTGAGTTTGTTCGGCCAAGGTCGGGACCAGTCTCGTCGAGCTTCGGCGTTGGTCGTCGGCAGCTACTAGGCGTGTCTCGATCCATAAGGATCGGCCGGGGCCTTGGCGTGGGCGCCCTTACGGTGGGCGCTCACCGAGCTAAGCGGCTGATGTCGGGCTAGGAACCTGCTCTTCCCGTGGTTGCGTGTTGTGATGTCGGCGGTTCATAGTGTCTCGGGACATGGATCTGGGGCGGCGGCCGGAGAAGTCCGTATGGTGGCTTTTGGCAGGTCCCATGGCGGCGATGATAGCTGCGCTTCTTGGTTATACGGGCGCGAGGGTGTAGCGGTGGGTGGCTCGGGCTCACTACATCGCTAGCGGTGGTGTTGTCGGATCCGGATCTGAGGCGGTTCTCGCCGCAACTGGCCTGGGTGTCTCTTGGCGACGGGTGAGCTGCGGCAGCTACGTGTTTTGGCGGCAGCGATGACATCTGGGTGTCGCTATCTTCTTGAAGAGCGTCGTCGTGGTTCTCCTTTCGTGGCGAGTCTCTTGGGTGAAAACCTTGTCCTTTTGGGCTCGGCAGCGATGGTGCTTGCTTTCCCCTCCGGGCGTTGCCGTGGAGGCTAGGTGTCCTAGGTCATGTCGTGATTTGTACTCATCTTTTGCCACTAGTTGTCCGACGTACATAGTCTTGTCTTGAGTGTGTTGGCTCGGTATTTAAGGATCTGTTGTCGGAGGCTACCTCACTACATTGTGTCGTTCCGTCATGTAACTTTAGTGTTGTTGCTTTATATATAAAGCGGTAGCCTGTTTGAGATATGGAGGATTATTATAGACTATAAGTGTCTATACTAATGTACATGCTCTTAGAACAAAATACTACCGATCACGTCCGATGGTCTGGTGGATCTAGTCCATCAAATGGCTGCGAATGGACAGCTGGTATTGTTTTGATGTATTGTAAAGAACTCACAAAGAAATACTGTCGCGCATTCTGATTCTGCATGTTGCACAGATGGAGACTCACGCGAAGTTTACATTATGATACTTGACAAAAATCAGTTTGCATAGAGACTAATATCTGAAACTTATTTTAAGATGTGGCCTTTTCACAAGCTGAACAAAAGATCGTGGATTACGATAACTTGGCAATACAAATTTGGTGCGTTGTCAAACAATATTATGGGACAAATATTTACACAGCAATGGTATAGCACATGCTGTAAACTTCGCCCACATGACCAGCCTTTCTTATGTACGTGTTTTGCAAGTGTTGCCGTCAAAAGCAACACGTATTGCAACAACAGTACTAGTCAACCAATGTGCATTGCCTCGGCTGGTTGATGATATTTCCGTTGCAAAAATCGTTGACCATATAAACTTTCAGAGAAATGATATTGACATTATACAGCAAGAGTTTGCCATAAAGTTTAAGGACACGAGATAGGTGGTAGGAAGTAAGCTATGGTTTCCGACAATCAAGGAGGATAGTCTCGCATGCGGGTTGCATAGCAGGATGCAGCCCTATAAATTCACAGTGCCTATGTGCTAGTATGAAAACACGTAGAGCAGCTAGCAAGGGCCTTTGGTTTCGATTTGGTGATGCTGGCACAATGCCATAGCCTCAATTTCATCTCCACATTTCTAGGGTTTGCTAGCTAGGCTTGGAAGGCAATAGGGAACTTACGCGTGCAAATCATGTCGATCAGCTGTTCCGCACATTCAAATGCATGCGGTGTTGCCCTTGTGCCTCACTCAGAATTGAGTTATCAGCAGACCACACAAGCAAAGGGCGGAAGCTGAACCTGCAATCTCACACGGTTGTGAGATAGGAAGCGATGAGCGTAAATCCAAAATGTTCTTTACTGTTTTCTCTCAACTAGCATTGTGGCCCGTGCATGCCACTTATCCAGTGCGTCCATTGAGGGATATTGCGCCTTCCTAGAGTTATGTTGATCATCAAGAAAGAACCGAGTGCAACTCTGCTCGGTCGAGAATACTTGGTTGGACGCGACGGCAAAATTCGCGGGATGTGTGACATCTCTACCTTGATTGGGAAGGACAACTTTAAGCATTGTTTTGGATAAGCAAATCAAGCGGCGCATGTGCTAGCTAGTTTTAGCTATTGTAATAAAGTTTTTCTAGTTGGGCGATGAGCCTTCAGTTATGCGGTGAGCAAGCTCGTAGACAAATGTATCTCTATTGATTAATCAATAAAGATAGCCATGATGACCTTTCCTAAACGAGTACAGACCCATACAAGGGAAGAAGCGTGGTGCACTACAATCATAACGTAAACCGATCAAGGAGCAGACAAGTAACAACCGCTTGGTTGTACCCCACCAAGTGACAATTATGCAAAGTTAAATGTAGATGTGTCCGATATGGAGAGGGATGGGTCGGCTGGTTCTGGAATAATATTTCGCGTCTGTCATCGACAGGTGATTTTCGTTGCAACACATGTCATGCTCAATTTCTTAGATCCCTTGGAGGCGGGTTTTTGCTTGCGAGGATGGACTTGTGGCCCTTCAATGGACGAACTTGCTTTAATCTGGAGACTGATACAGGCGGTAGAATCTCTCATTCATGATGCTGGAAAAGCCGTTCAAATATGGCCACCGACCGGAAGAGATTTCTTCAGCTTTAATCATGACCACGATAAAACTAGTCATCAACTTGCCTATGTGGCACACTTTTTGTTGGATGGGGAACTTCATGAAAGATTTAGCTAATATGGTTGATGAAGATTGTAGTAGTATTGGTTTCATAATCAATGAATTTCTTTGGGGTACTACTATGGCGGTAAGCCAGCCAGAAAAACAATCTGCACGGTGAGTTGTGTAGTTCTTCACTGCTAGGAGGTCATCTGGACAAGATGCCAAAGTGGCCGTATGTAGAAGCAACGATAAGGGTTTGTCACTGATCCTGCAAATTCTGTTATCGGTACCGCGACAACAAGTTAACAGTGGCTGACAGGGTATGCAAGCATTACAGCTCAATGGTAGCAATGTTTGGCGGCGTCGGCTGCATTGAAAGATGTAGGTCCGCTGTAGATAGCATCGCGACACAGACATTTGTCTTGTAACATGGGAAAAAGGTTACAAAGTGAACACCTAGAGTGTCATTGCCAATCCAAGATCAAGCCAAAACACAGTGGAGAGACGTTGCCAATCTTCACGCAGCGTAATGGGCGGATGAAAGAAATACCAAAAGTAAGGTATTTCAGGCGTTTGTGTGAAATTTATGCCTCCGATCGTTGAATTATCGATGAGCTTTGGGCGATACAAATAAGGGCACTGGTCTGTGCGGTCGACCGGTGGAAGCGCTCCGCCCGGTCCTACGGGACCGCTGGATGACTCCATCTGTGGCCGTTAGATCAGAATCCCATGTCATCTTTTCCTTCCCCTTGCAACCGTCTCAGATTAGGTCGAGAGAGAGAGAGAGAGAGAGAGAGATGAAACAATGCTGACCTTCTATACAAACTGCCCCCACAGGCTGCCTCGGCGGCGGCAACATGCCATCTCGCCATAGGCCTGACGTATCACGGCGCCTTGGCGGCCGTCGCCTTCACCATGCCCACCGTCTCGCCATCCATTTGTGATCTACGTATCAAACCACGCCATGGTGGCCCTTGCCGTCGCCGGTTGCAACATACTGTACACTGCTGTCGCAGCCCTCCCATGCGTCTCTGGTGCAGCTCCGCCGTCCCAAAAAAAGATGAACGCAGCCATCACCGTTCCAGCAAAAACTTCGGCGGTCCCAGAAAAAATCACCGCTGGTCCCATCAAAAACAAACTCGCCGGTCATAGCTTTTTCTCTGCGCCGGTGGTGCGTAGTAGCAAATGGCAAAGCCGTTGTAGCAAAAAAATAACGGTTGTAGCAAAAAAGATGCCTACGGTGTGTGGTAGAAAAACAAATTGCGGGTTGGACCGCGAAGCGTGGTTGTAGCAAAAAATCGGCCGCGGCGATGCGTTGTAGCAAAATTCCAGTGTGGTTGTAGCAAAACAAAATGCAGATTGTAGCATCACGTACAGTGCTTGTAGCAGGAAGTCCTGGTCGAACAGCGCTGCCATCCTCGAACCACCGGCGGCGGTGGTGCGTTGTGCAAAGTGCCGGTTGTAACAAAAGCTAGCATGGTTGGAAAAAGCGGCGCCAGCTATGCCTTGTCGGAGAAACGAGATGCGGTTGTAGCAAATTGCTATGCCGGTTGTACCATCGCATGGGCTTGTAGCAGGGCAGTCCTGGTCAGAGCAAAAGTTGTCGTCCTCGTCACTCAAGTAAGGCGGCGTCCGCATATTAGTCTACTGACCAGCCTCCCTCCCTCCTTGCAGTATCAAGTTAATGGGAAGAGATGCGGCAGGGAGATGGGGTTGTGGTACCAGCACCGCAATCCATGGTGGAGTAAAGGTGGATGGGCATGGGAAATGGTGGGCTGAGAGGTTCAGATGTGGGCGAGGTAGAATACAATGTGTGCGGGGAAAGGATAAGGCAAACAGGTGAAATATAAAACAATGGATGTGTCAGATCAACGCCCGCATTGACCGGCGCTGGGTTACGGCGGCGAACCAACGTTCCCTGCAAATAATAATTCATGGTTAATATCTAAGGCTCATATGGGGTGCATAGCATTGGTGGGAAGTTTTGTACCATACTACTACTGAAGAAGAGTTGAGGCCTCTTTATAAGGTACTTCTCTTCTTCATGCTAACGGAGGTTGAGAAGAAGAGTGGTCGCATACGATCCTCCGACATCGTCCGACTCAAATCACGCCTGCACGCGCGTCGTGTTCCATGAACCAGCCGAGCTTAGACCTATGTCATGCGTGCGCTTTATTTTTGTTAGTCAGAAATAGTTAATTAATTAGATATTAATTCGAGTTCCTAATGGAAGTGCCATTGCCCAAGATGTTGGACTGTGAGTTGTTTGCCGACTTGGTTGTGAGCCTAAGCCTAGGCACATGACTCCCCTTGGCCTATATATCAGTGGTAGTGGCAACTTCAGCCGACATGCTTAGTTCCTCCTTGTGCATAACCCTAGCTGTCATATATCCACTTATTGTTGCTACTTCAGCGATCCCTACCTGTCGACCACGTGCATGACCGTTTGGGAGAGCAGGCCTTGAATCCTGCCCTTTGCGATCCTACACTGGGAGATGGGCGATAATATAAGGTTTTATGGGCGTCTCGCACGATTGCTCCCTGCTCGTCTTTGTGACTTTTCCTTGTCCTATGCTTTGACTACTTCCACGACACGCCGCCAAGAAGAATGTTGCGGAGGAAGCCGCTGCCACCTCCATCGCTTTAGCCTGGCCTATGAGAGGGCATGTTCTGCTCATCCCTATTTACTCATTCATGTGCTATGCATATTTACTGGTATCATAGATGTTTGGTTCACTGTTTAGTACATGCTCACATGTTTAGATATTGGTATGAGCTTCATACTGTTACTGCTAGCATCATGATTTATTCGTGGATTAAATTAATCAAAAATTCTAATATGTTCACAAATCCAAAAACTTTATTTAAACATGTATTTTTTGATTCAAGGCTTTGCTACAACATCGAAACAGGGGCGGCACACATTTTAAGCATTGGCATAGCAAGACTATCTTGTGGTTCACAATGATGATAGTGTTCGGGTCGCTAATGGCAATCCCACTAGAGCGATTGCTCCTGAAGAAAAGGCGTTTGGGAGAAACCACCATCTTTTGTGGAGCCATTAAAGTGCGATCAGAGATAAGTTAGTTGACGTATGTCTGCATATACAGGTTGCCAAGAACTTGTGGGATGTGCTCGAAGTTAATTAAGTTTGGTGTAACCAATGTTGGAAGGAGTTGTATGCTATGGAGCAGTTCCATGATTACATGATGGTTGATAGCCGTCCTGTATTGGACCAGGCTCATGAGTCTGATGCATCACTAAGAACACGAGCTCCTAAAGTATGAGTTATCTGTTGCGGGATGCATAATTGCTAAACTCCCTTCTTTGAGGTACTTTTCTACTTCTCTCAAGCATTTGATATGTGAATTCTCGGTTAAGGATGTCATTGGTCATCGGAGTGATAAGCAGAATTGAGAGCAAATGACTCATACATGAAAGGGACCGAGGGATCTTCTACATAAATATGATGCAGAAGAATCTCCATAAGTTCAACGGAATGAACATGGTCCAGTAGAATACTACCTTCAAGAAAAAGGGTAAGAAGTAAGGCGAAAAGAAAGATGGTTGGTTCACTAATCATAGGTATGGTACCATTTTTCCAGGAGAGATCGTCGAAGAATGAAAGATCATTGTGGAGCGATATCAGAACTGAAGAACAACATGCCGACATATTATATACTCATCCGTCCCAAAATTCTTGTCTTAAATTTGTCTAGATACGGATGTACATAATACTAAAACATGACTTGATACATCCGTATTTAGACAAACTAAGACAAGAATTTTGGGACGGAGGAGTACTATATATGTAGAATTATATCTAGTGTAGGAATATTCAATGCCAAGAAAGAAATGATATAAGTATGAGGCACAATTATTCCATTTAGTCACGCTTCCTAGAAATCTCTTCTTAAAAGTATACTATATAAGCAAAATTATATCTAATGTTAACGTTTTTTGTCTACTCCCTCCGTCCTAAAATTCTTGTCTTAAATTTGCGTAGATACGGATATATCTAGTCACTAGCTATTTTTCCGTATGTTGCTACGAAACAATTACAATACTAGATACAAAGAACATAAACAATGACTATGGGATATATGCTTACATTATTTTTAGAAAATACTACACACAACAGTTCAATCTTGGCTAGTAATATATAGAATAACAGAAGTGTGATGGACTATAACTTCATAACATATTGTCTAATATCCAAAAAATTGTAATATGGTAAACTGGAGGGCCGCCGTCAGCCTCCGTCCACATCCATCGCGGGCTACCATGCATGCGCGAAAGTAGCCCACCATACGGAGAAATGCATGCAACGCCCTGCCGCGCCGCCCGAGTTCGATGGACCAAGCCTAGTTGGCACCGCCACCACTAGAAGAGCATCACCACATGCCACCACCTTCACCGGCCGTGCCCGCCATGGCAAAGGTGGCCACCTGCAACCCGCACCGCCGGAGAATGGATCCGTTGAACCAGCAGCTGCCACCGGGCACACACTACCGTGCGCCATCATATGTAATAACCCGCATACTGCGTTGCAGCGCCAGCACCATACCTTGTCCGGCGCTGGCCGCGCTAACCAGCGTGTAGGCACACAGAGGCCCGCCAGACGGCGTGATCGGGCCGCCTGGCAGCGCCTTATGAGGCGGCGAGGAAGGAGGGGCAGCCGGTGGTGGCGATCTAGGCCCCCTCCTTGTCGTCCGCAGCGGAGGCGGCGCGAGGGTGGGATTTGTTTTCCGTTGGATGTGGTGGCGTTTAGTACCGGGCAATCAGCATGTTCTTCCATTGATCTAAATGACACATCAAAGAAAAATCTTTGATTGCGTATCTTTCACAAAGAGGACATGTATGCCCAGTCATGCATCAATGAGATCTATATTAAAGTTCAAGGACTCAAGATAGGTAAGAAGTAACAAGAGGATTGGGAGATAATGGAACAAGTCACTCTCCCAGCCTCTGCAGCATCTATAAATTACAGAGTGTGCTAGTATCTGAAAACCTAGGCGTTTTGGAACCAAGGATCGATGAACAATCAGAAGAACACGAGGAGAACACCAGCGGCGACGGGCGCCCGGCGAAGAACACCGCGGCCGTTTTCCTTCACTGTATTCAATTGGCTCAACGAAAGACGCAATGCATTGGCTTATATAGCCCAGCACACACAGGGCCGGCAGCCACACTTGGCCACACCCACGTAGCACCCACTAACCAACCCTACATGCAAGTCCATATCCAGCTGATACATGCACGCACTAACCAACTAGCCTACTACTTCCTTTGTCCGAAAATACTTGTCCTAGAAATGAATGTACCTAGCCTTATTTTAGTTATAGATATATCCATTTTTAGGACAAGTATTTTCGAACGAAAAATACTAACTAACTGTCACGTGGCGCTCACGGGCACAATGCTCTTCCAGCGCATGCCCCTGGCGATCCAGTCTTTTCTCGATCGTGAGCCCGCCTGCTCGGCTGAACGACCTGGCCCAGGTTGCTTTGCTGCACACTACCTCGGTCGCCCTGTGACTACATGCCTAGCCACAAACCGGCTCAAACTAGACTCACTCCGTGATATGGACACAGAGCGTGATCACGAACTCAGGCGCCACCGCGACACACACACACCACGAACACAGAACACGGCCATGAACCGATGCCCGAATCGCCCCAGAACTAGACACACACTGGTCACCACGGCGAGTCGTGGTTTATGCTAACAGAGCGAGCAGCAAGGTATTACATTTCCACTGATGCATATTTCGGATTAAACCAAACTTCATGAGATATATAGCTAGGTCATATTTCCTTTCCTGCTGGCAATGGGGACACCTTAAATTTTGCCCGTAAGAATAGTGATGCCTTAATTTTTATCTCCATCGTAGTATATGTTAGCAAGCTAGCTAGGTTGGGACGCAATAGGGAACTAAGCATGCAAACATAGCTAGCTTGTCCGCTTCAAGGTCTTTTCACACGATTGAATTCTCAATGATGTGGTTAACTGTGGCTCAGAAAGGCACATCTTTGGAATAAAAAGTAGTAGCTGTCAAGGCCTAGAAAGAGCACCATGTAGAAAAAACGGCGAGGACCCCCTATTCACATTTCAAGGATGGGGATTCACGGCCTGTTGAGTTATTTTCTTCTCAGCCGGCTGCTGCGTGGATCTCATGCTCTCCCACATGCTCGCCGGGTTGGTATGAGCGGAAATTCTAACAGCCCTAACACCTGGCCATTGCAGGCCATCTGCCCTGCTCCTCCATATCCTTGTCGTCCGCTCACCCGGCGCCCAACTTGAAGTTTAGGGGCCATGCTTGTATGTGATCCATTTCTTTAGGATCTGATCCAGATTTGCGGGTTTTGATTTGGATGGCCCATTAGTTTTAAGCTTTGTGTAGGAAGGTGCAAATTCTGATGGGAGTGATTAATTGCTCTAATGAATAGACCATTCATCTTTCTGCAGGAGATTCTACATAGGTGTAGGTCTGCCTGATGCAAGTGCATGATCGATCTTGTTTGTGGTGAAAAACTGCACACAGATGCAAATTTTGAGCGGTTCATAGTCTTGAGATGGTGCCACCTGCAAATCAATTTGTAAAGGCCTTCCAAGACTAGGAGTTGAAAGCTGAGATGATGCAGTGCTCACGGCAATCATTGCATCTTTTCAATTTCAAGTCTTCTTTAGTCCACTCTTTTATTCCTATACAGAAAAATAGCGGTCACAAAGATCAACGCTGAAATAGTATATAACATCCTAAACCCTCAGCATGATACTAGGGCACAAGTAACATGATAATACACAAGTTGAAGAGGCTGAAAAGAAAATAATACACATGGCGAAACTTGCAGAAACTGTACAAGTCAATCAACACATGTCATCCCTTGATGGAAATTAGGCGTACAAGTGCCAAATCTTTGATTGCATCCCTATTACAGAAACTAGCTACTTCACGTATGTTGCAAGCGGTGGCATACACATTTAATGGTTTAACATTAAGCATCTCTGATATATACCTTTAGAATACTCGTGTTTTTTTTAGAAAAGGAGGATGACCCGGCCTCTGCATCTTGGCGATGCATACGGCCACTTTATTAATTATACTCACAAGACCTTACAAAGTCATACAACAGTAAGACTAAAGCCGCTGTCTAAGCAACAAACTGTCGCTTCACCTATCCAGTTGATGAAGAGCGCAGATAGTGGGCCTAATACCAAACAGACATCGCAGCCAAGCCTAACATCTAAGATCTGAGACCCCAACCTAGCCACTTGTCGGGTGCAGGCACCTGCTGGTCCGGCGTGCTCTCGGAGACCGCCGCGCCAACTGCCATCGCTCCATCTTCAGAACTGTCTGATGCATCAACCTTGCTCGGTCCAACTATCTTCAATGCCACCCGCGAGCCTAACGGCACTCCTCCTCCTGCGCAAAACAACCGAACACGTCGCGGTCGCCATTGATACACCTCGGCCATGCTTTAAGTACCACCAGCCGACATAGCTTGAAGCCCTTGGTGGATTTGTTAGCGAGCACTGCCGACCGGCATGACCAAGCGTAGCACCTGTCGGTCGGGCATGACTTGACATCTCCACCGAAGCTCCGTGCAAGGCAGGCTCCACCTCCTTCCTCGACTTCCGCTGCTCCACAAGCGATGCTCCCAAGAGAAAAGACACCACAGTGCCGCCATCGTCCGATGGAACACACAGATCCTAGGGTTTCCCGAACAATCTGAGATGGTCGGCGGTAGTCACATGTGATGCCTTCATCAAGGTAGATGTGAGCGCCGCCATCGCCCGCCGTCGCTCGGTTTTCACAACTCACGTCTCCTGACTGCACAGCTGGTGCCGATGGCGGATCGAGATCTGAACACCCAGCCTCGGGCCGACCTCGGACGGAAGAGATACCACCGCCCGGCTGCTGCGATCAGAATAGATCTGATCGAAGCTGCCGCCAGCCAGACCACCAGGCCTCCACGCGCGCCGTCGCCGATCTAAAGGCAGCATTCACGCCACCGCAGCCAAGCGGCGCCGTCGACGCAACAACAGCCCGCCCATGCGAGACCATCATGATGCGCAGCCTGGCCTCCGCCGCGCCAAGCCGTCGCCATCAGGGCGGGCGACCTCCGCCGCTGCAGCCATCCGCCGCGCCGCGAGATCCCAGTCAATCAGCGCCACACCGCCAGGGTCCGCCCACCCGAGACAGCGAGAGATCCCCGCCACCATGTCGGCCCGGCTTAGCCGGTGGCGTCCTCGGCGGCGGAGGTAGAGAGAGAGGAGCTTCGGCGGTGGCTGGGTTTCAGCTCCGCTTCGAGTCGCCCTAGGGGAGGGACGGCCTGAGGGGCCTAGAATACTCATGTACATTAGGCGGTATTATCGGTTTGATTTATCGTTAAATAATTCCTCCTCCACCATCTCTATTTCTCTAAAGAACAAAATTGGATTAACCTTGAGAAATAAACCCGGTGTATAGGGAATAGAGGGTGGAACGGACATGTGTGTGTGGTTGTGGCCGACTGTTTTTCCTGGTTTTCTTGGTGTGCTAAGCATGGTATGGATGGGGAAAAGTTGAGCAAAATGGGGCGTTATGTCTTTATTAGATAGCATAGACAATATATATGCCAGTCATGCATTAGTAAGAGCTATAGTAAAGTTCAAGAACACACGATAGGTAAAAAGAAACTCGAGGGTTGTGAGATAATGGAATAGATCACTCTCGCATCAATGGCGATTTCATGTGTAAGCTGTGGGGTTAGCTGACCCCACAGCTTTTTGATGCAAGCCTATTTGTACTCATATTTATGCAAAAATTAAGGCATTTTAAGAGGTTAGTGCATTTGAACCCACAGCTTTTGTGCGGGACCGGCTGCTCTGCATGCATGGTGTGGCGCTCTATAAATTACGGTGTGGGCTAGTATCTGAAAACCTAGAGCAACCACTAATGGTTTACATTTCCGGGTTGCATAGCTTGGAACTACACCAAACTTCATGAGGTAGCTAGATCATATCCGCTTACCATGCTAGCAATGACAACGGCTTAATTTATATCTCCGCATATATGCTAGAGCAAGCTACCTAGGCTTGGGAGTCAATAGGGAACTAAGATGCGCTAAGATTCATCCATCGTCCATGATGCACACTCAACCACGCAAGGAAATCACCGTTCTGGGTTTTCCAACCAACAATGTGGTTAATTGCCGCTAAAATGAAGGAGCATCTTTATAAGCAAAATATGGAGGCCAAAACCTAAGTTGAGCACCAGATGCAAGTGTATGCCATATTGCCGCCACAAAGATGTATGGCTTTCACGGTGAAGGATGAGGATTCATGGCTGGTGTTTACAGCGCTTCAAGGAAGCTCGAGTGGTCAGTTATCTTCATTCTATCTCCATGGAACTTGCTTTTTTCTCCTGATAGGTACTGGTTTTAGTGGCGTGGGGCACAAAGCTTCTGCAAGAGGCTGCAGTTGATTCTTTGTGTTTAGTTATTTGGAATTTCCATCTAGCAAATGATTGAGCATCATCGGTGTAGCAAAACTTGGTTGTTGTCTTTATAAAATTTTAGGCATGAAGCAATACGTTTTCTCTTTTCTTGACAGGATACCACCACATTGTCACGTAACAAAGACTTCTTTGGAATTATTCCCAAACTAATAGCGCCATGTCGCCATCAATCTCCACCCACATCCATCGGGGACTACCAACCATTAAAAAGCCCACACGACATGCCCATAGCAAAATGCACCACCCTTCGCTGATGTCCAAGCTCATCGGACAAAGCCTGGCCAACACCGCCCGTTAGAAAAACAACACCACTGCAACCACCTCCACCGGCCTAAACCGCCATGCAGAGGCGGTAGCCCGGATTAGCGCTGCCGGACAACAATACCTAAACCCACAGCCGCCATCGGTCTCACACTACCACCGTGCCGCTCGTCACACCGCCATCATACATCTGGGCCAGCCGTGCACTGCGCCGTAGCGCCAGCCATACCACTGCCCGGGATGCGGCCTCGCCAACCCCATGTGTGAAGGGATGAAGAGGCCTTCGCCGGCGCGCCTTGGTGAGGAAGGGAGTGGCAGCCCGTGGTGGCAATCTAGGGTCCCTCCCATCACCATGTATGCGCCCAGAGAGAGTAGGTTTTTTCGTTGGGTGCGGTCTGTGGTGACATTGAATCTTGGATAATCAGCACATGTTCTCTCCTTGACTTGAAATGACACTTCCAAAAGCAAAATCTACGATTGCGTATTTTTCAGAGAGAAGACATGCATGTCCAGTCATGCATCAAATCAATCGACCTATATTAAAGTTCAAGGACACAAGATAGGTAAGAAGCAACAAGAGGGTCGCGAGATAATGGAATAGGTCACTCTCCCAGACTCTGCATCAACTCTACAAATTATAGAGTGTGTGGTAGTATCTGAAAACCTAGACGAGCAGCAAGCTATTACATTTCAAGTGATGCATAGTTTTAAAGCAAACTTGATGAGAGATGATATAGCTAGGTCATATTGCTTTCCATGCTGGCAATGGCAACACCTTAAATTTTGTCCATAAGAATATTGGCGCCTTAATGTTTATGTCTACCGTATATCTTAGCAAGCTAACTAGGCTTGGGAGGTAATAGGAACTAAGCCATGCAATCATAGGCAGCTTGTCCGCTTTAAGGTCGATTGTCATGGCTGAATTCACAATGATCGCTAATTGGCGCTCAAAAGGCTCATCTGTGGAAGAGAAAGTGAGCGTCAAGGCCTAGACCATGTAGAAAACTACGGTGTGCGGACGTTGCGAGGACCCTGCTATTCACAGTCGATGGATGGGGTTGATGGATGGGGATTCACGGTGACTTATTTCTTCTCATCTGGCGGTTCTTGGGGCGAGAAGGTGGATCTCATGCTCTTACCCCTGCTCGGCGGGGTTGTAATGAATGGAAATTCTGACAGCCAGCTCATTTGTCCTGCTCCTCCATGTCATCCGATGCCCAGCTTGAAAGTTAGCGTCCACGCTTGTATGTGATCCATTGTTTTGCTGATTTTGATCTGGATGGTCGGTTAATTTTAAGCTTTGTGTAGCAAGGTGCAGATTCTGTTGCAAGTGATTATTTTCTCTAATAAATAGGCTATTCATCTTCAGCAGGAGATTATACATAGGTGTAGTTTCTGTCTGATGCAAGTGCATGGCCGATCTTGTTCTTGATGAAGAAACTGCACCGCATAATGCAAATTTTGAATGGTCATAGCCTTGCGATGGTGCCACCTGCAAATCAATATGTACAGGCCTTCCAGGACTTGGAGTTGGAAATCTGAGATGTTGCAGTGGTCACACCAATGACTGCGCATCTTTCCAATTTCAAACCCTTCCGTAGTCCACTCTGTTTATTCCTATACAGAAAAGTAATGGTCTCACAGAAATCAACGCTGAAGTTTATAGGATATGTCAAATACCATATTACAGCCTAAACCCTCAGTGTGATACTAGGACGCTAGTAACATGGTAAAACAGTACCAACCAATCAACACACCACCCCATGATCTGAAATGACACTTCCAAGTGCCAAGTCTTTGATTGCATCTTTTTATCTATATCTATACTACTATTAAACAATCAAACTAATTCTTTCTTAGCGCCACACGTCAGATGTACACAGTTTGATTAGCACCGCACGATTAGGGCCGATTAAACTTAATCTGTTATCTGATGTGCACTTAGTAATTTAAGGTTGGCTGAACGTGCTTCACCACGGAGAAATATGAAGCACCGCCCCGCGTTGGCAATCCCTGCAATCACGCAAGGGCACGAAAAAATTTGGAAAGCCATCGCAATCTGATCCCCTCGCTCGCTAACTGCCCGCGAGGCCGCGACGCACGCCGCCTACCTCTGGTCACCGGACGAGGTCGGACTCCTACGCCACATCGCCGCCGCCTGACCCTCCTCCGCCACCGTAGAACGTACCAGTGCGCGGCGCCTCTCCGACCGTGGCCCGCGACGCCGGAAGCACCTCCACCCTCTCTATCATCTCCCTATCCCTACCCAGCGGACGACCAGAGGAGGTGGCGCTCAGACGCGCCTCTCGCCATGCACGCCCTTGATCCGGACGGCACCGCCGAGCCGTGGTCCTCCTCCCCAGGTCACCGGATGCAGCCATGATCCATCCCGTCCTCCTACATCGGCAACCATGGTAGTCCTTCTCTGCACCCAAGCTTTGCCCATAAGCTCCATGTGCATTAGCAGGTTTCAGCCCACGATTTGGATCGAGCAAGTCACAGGAGCTTGCCGGCAACACCCAATGTTTGATCTGGTTTGTTCTTCATCTCAGGTGATTTTTTCATGATCTGCAACGTTCGTCATGTCCGTCCGATCTTCTTGTGTATCTGTTTTGTCGTGTTCCAATTTTACCCTTAGGGCATGTACAGCGGTGCCTAGCAATCTATAGCATACGCCTCGGTTTTTTATTACGTGAAGGAGAGAGAACAAGGAAAGAGAAGGAGGTGTCTGCAAATTAACAGATCGATATCCCCAAAAATTGCAACTTACCGATAGGTTTCCCATATCACGCTCGGGCATCGTTAATTTGCGGTTTGCGCTGAACCATCGTGTCAACACGCTCCACGAACCCAATCCGGTGAAAATATCTGCCTTGTTGCCTTCTCCGGCGAGACCTTCACGAATGGGGATGGCATTGCCGACAATCGAGGTGGAACCTCCGCTCGTCGTTGCAGCGCAAGAGGCGACGACCAGCTGCCTGACACGCCGGCAATGGCCTTGGCGTTCTGGCGCGAGCGTGCGAGACCTCATCCTGGTGGTGCCAGTGGCGGCGGTAGCTAGCCCAGCGGCAAGAATACGCTGTTCTTGCCTTGTACTCCTCCTCGTCGAGTTGTTGGCCATGCAGCGCGAACTGAAACGCCGCCCGACGCGTCAGTCGCGGACATAGCTTCGCACGTCCGTTTCTATCCTCGGAGAGCTGGATCTTGCCAAGCGCGCTGGGGCGGACGCTCGCATGCATGGCCTGCCACGATCGAGCGATGCTACGAGCAAAGACAGACCGCTGTAGATGATGTTTTTTGCTATCTCTAGGTGGCGTGGAGGATTATGACACTCGGACAATGACTTTATCTACCCACCCTCCAGGCGCTCCAGCGGTATGAAAACTTCTGTGCTCCCCTCCCTCGGCCCTCCCCTCCCGCCCTTGCTGCTGGCCCAGCCAGGCAACCTGGTTAACGCGGCGGCGTGAGCCTCTCTCCCTCCTATGGTATGGCCTGGGGCAGCGACTTTGGGCGGCGGCCGGGCTGCCGTGAAGCGCAACAACATGGTGGAGGCGAAGCTAAGCGGGTGGTGGTCTGCGGTGTGGCGTCGGCGTCTTGGGTCATGGCTGCTTGGCGGCTGCGGTGGTCTCCATAGGGCGGATCGTGCAGTCCCTCGAGCGAGACCGGCCGTTTACGTGCACTGCTGCGGGATTGCGGCGCATGGTGTGGCGTGGGGCGGCTGGTGGCTGGCTGCCTCCTGCTGGGCAGCGGCCCTCGCTAGTTCTTGATTCGATAGTCTCCGGTGGTTGGGTTCGGCGGCGGCGGATGGCTTGGATCGGTCTTGAGGGTGGGCGGTGTCCGTGGATGGCGAGTGCGAGGCCGACCTAGTCGCGTTGGCTTTCCTTTGCGTTAGTGCTCTCCTGCCTGTTGGTTCGTTGCGGTGTCGAGTTGGTGCCAGCGGTACTGCTATGTTGTAGGTCGGATCGATGCGGTGGTCACGAGTGTTGCGTCGTGTGAGTTTGTTCGGCCAAGGTCGGGACCAGTCTCGTCGAGCTTCGGCGTTGGTCGTCGGCAGCTACTAGGCGTGTCTCGATCCATAAGGATCGGCCGGGGCCTTGGCGTGGGCGCCCTTACGGTGGGCGCTCACCGAGCTAAGCGGCTGATGTCGGGCTAGGAACCTGCTCTTCCCGTGGTTGCGTGTTGTGATGTCGGCGGTTCATAGTGTCTCGGGACATGGATCTGGGGCGGCGGCCGGAGAAGTCCGTATGGTGGCTTTTGGCAGGTCCCATGGCGGCGATGATAGCTGCGCTTCTTGGTTATACGGGCGCGAGGGTGTAGCGGTGGGTGGCTCGGGCTCACTACATCGCTAGCGGTGGTGTTGTCGGATCCGGATCTGAGGCGGTTCTCGCCGCAACTGGCCTGGGTGTCTCTTGGCGACGGGTGAGCTGCGGCAGCTACGTGTTTTGGCGGCAGCGATGACATCTGGGTGTCGCTATCTTCTTGAAGAGCGTCGTCGTGGTTCTCCTTTCGTGGCGAGTCTCTTGGGTGAAAACCTTGTCCTTTTGGGCTCGGCAGCGATGGTGCTTGCTTTCCCCTCCGGGCGTTGCCGTGGAGGCTAGGTGTCCTAGGTCATGTCGTGATTTGTACTCATCTTTTGCCACTAGTTGTCCGACGTACATAGTCTTGTCTTGAGTGTGTTGGCTCGGTATTTAAGGATCTGTTGTCGGAGGCTACCTCACTACATTGTGTCGTTCCGTCATGTAACTTTAGTGTTGTTGCTTTATATATAAAGCGGTAGCCTGTTTGAGATATGGAGGATTATTATAGACTATAAGTGTCTATACTAATGTACATGCTCTTAGAACAAAATACTACCGATCACGTCCGATGGTCTGGTGGATCTAGTCCATCAAATGGCTGCGAATGGACAGCTGGTATTGTTTTGATGTATTGTAAAGAACTCACAAAGAAATACTGTCGCGCATTCTGATTCTGCATGTTGCACAGATGGAGACTCACGCGAAGTTTACATTATGATACTTGACAAAAATCAGTTTGCATAGAGACTAATATCTGAAACTTATTTTAAGATGTGGCCTTTTCACAAGCTGAACAAAAGATCGTGGATTACGATAACTTGGCAATACAAATTTGGTGCGTTGTCAAACAATATTATGGGACAAATATTTACACAGCAATGGTATAGCACATGCTGTAAACTTCGCCCACATGACCAGCCTTTCTTATGTACGTGTTTTGCAAGTGTTGCCGTCAAAAGCAACACGTATTGCAACAACAGTACTAGTCAACCAATGTGCATTGCCTCGGCTGGTTGATGATATTTCCGTTGCAAAAATCGTTGACCATATAAACTTTCAGAGAAATGATATTGACATTATACAGCAAGAGTTTGCCATAAAGTTTAAGGACACGAGATAGGTGGTAGGAAGTAAGCTATGGTTTCCGACAATCAAGGAGGATAGTCTCGCATGCGGGTTGCATAGCAGGATGCAGCCCTATAAATTCACAGTGCCTATGTGCTAGTATGAAAACACGTAGAGCAGCTAGCAAGGGCCTTTGGTTTCGATTTGGTGATGCTGGCACAATGCCATAGCCTCAATTTCATCTCCACATTTCTAGGGTTTGCTAGCTAGGCTTGGAAGGCAATAGGGAACTTACGCGTGCAAATCATGTCGATCAGCTGTTCCGCACATTCAAATGCATGCGGTGTTGCCCTTGTGCCTCACTCAGAATTGAGTTATCAGCAGACCACACAAGCAAAGGGCGGAAGCTGAACCTGCAATCTCACACGGTTGTGAGATAGGAAGCGATGAGCGTAAATCCAAAATGTTCTTTACTGTTTTCTCTCAACTAGCATTGTGGCCCGTGCATGCCACTTATCCAGTGCGTCCATTGAGGGATATTGCGCCTTCCTAGAGTTATGTTGATCATCAAGAAAGAACCGAGTGCAACTCTGCTCGGTCGAGAATACTTGGTTGGACGCGACGGCAAAATTCGCGGGATGTGTGACATCTCTACCTTGATTGGGAAGGACAACTTTAAGCATTGTTTTGGATAAGCAAATCAAGCGGCGCATGTGCTAGCTAGTTTTAGCTATTGTAATAAAGTTTTTCTAGTTGGGCGATGAGCCTTCAGTTATGCGGTGAGCAAGCTCGTAGACAAATGTATCTCTATTGATTAATCAATAAAGATAGCCATGATGACCTTTCCTAAACGAGTACAGACCCATACAAGGGAAGAAGCGTGGTGCACTACAATCATAACGTAAACCGATCAAGGAGCAGACAAGTAACAACCGCTTGGTTGTACCCCACCAAGTGACAATTATGCAAAGTTAAATGTAGATGTGTCCGATATGGAGAGGGATGGGTCGGCTGGTTCTGGAATAATATTTCGCGTCTGTCATCGACAGGTGATTTTCGTTGCAACACATGTCATGCTCAATTTCTTAGATCCCTTGGAGGCGGGTTTTTGCTTGCGAGGATGGACTTGGACTGGCCCTTCAATGGACGAACTTGCTTTAGTACTGGAGACTGATACAGGAGCGGTAGAATCTCTCATTCATGATGCTGGAAAAGCCGTTCAAATATGGCCACCGACCGGAAGAGATTTCTTCAGCTTTAATCATGACCACGATAAAACTAGTCATCAACTTGCCTATGTGGCACACTTTTTGTTGGATGGGGAACTTCATGAAAGATTTAGCTAATATGGTTGATGAAGATTGTAGTAGTATTGGTTTCATAATCAATGAATTTCTTTGGGGTACTACTATGGCGGTAAGCCAGCCAGAAAAACAATCTGCACGGTGAGTTGTGTAGTTCTTCACTGCTAGGAGGTCATCTGGACAAGATGCCAAAGTGGCCGTATGTAGAAGCAACGATAAGGGTTTGTCACTGATCCTGCAAATTCTGTTATCGGTACCGCGACAACAAGTTAACAGTGGCTGACAGGGTATGCAAGCATTACAGCTCAATGGTAGCAATGTTTGGCGGCGTCGGCTGCATTGAAAGATGTAGGTCCGCTGTAGATAGCATCGCGACACAGACATTTGTCTTGTAACATGGGAAAAAGGTTACAAAGTGAACACCTAGAGTGTCATTGCCAATCCAAGATCAAGCCAAAACACAGTGGAGAGACGTTGCCAATCTTCACGCAGCGTAATGGGCGGATGAAAGAAATACCAAAAGTAAGGTATTTCAGGCGTTTGTGTGAAATTTATGCCTCCGATCGTTGAATTATCGATGAGCTTTGGGCGATACAAATAAGGGCACTGGTCTGTGCGGTCGACCGGTGGAAGCGCTCCGCCCGGTCCTACGGGACCGCTGGATGACTCCATCTGTGGCCGTTAGATCAGAATCCCATGTCATCTTTTCCTTCCCCTTGCAACCGTCTCAGATTAGGTCGAGAGAGAGAGAGAGAGAGAGAGAGATGAAACAATGCTGACCTTCTATACAAACTGCCCCCACAGGCTGCCTCGGCGGCGGCAACATGCCATCTCGCCATAGGCCTGACGTATCACGGCGCCTTGGCGGCCGTCGCCTTCACCATGCCCACCGTCTCGCCATCCATTTGTGATCTACGTATCAAACCACGCCATGGTGGCCCTTGCCGTCGCCGGTTGCAACATACTGTACACTGCTGTCGCAGCCCTCCCATGCGTCTCTGGTGCAGCTCCGCCGTCCCAAAAAAAGATGAACGCAGCCATCACCGTTCCAGCAAAAACTTCGGCGGTCCCAGAAAAAATCACCGCTGGTCCCATCAAAAACAAACTCGCCGGTCATAGCTTTTTCTCTGCGCCGGTGGTGCGTAGTAGCAAATGGCAAAGCCGTTGTAGCAAAAAAATAACGGTTGTAGCAAAAAAGATGCCTACGGTGTGTGGTAGAAAAACAAATTGCGGGTTGGACCGCGAAGCGTGGTTGTAGCAAAAAATCGGCCGCGGCGATGCGTTGTAGCAAAATTCCAGTGTGGTTGTAGCAAAACAAAATGCAGATTGTAGCATCACGTACAGTGCTTGTAGCAGGAAGTCCTGGTCGAACAGCGCTGCCATCCTCGAACCACCGGCGGCGGTGGTGCGTTGTGCAAAGTGCCGGTTGTAACAAAAGCTAGCATGGTTGGAAAAAGCGGCGCCAGCTATGCCTTGTCGGAGAAACGAGATGCGGTTGTAGCAAATTGCTATGCCGGTTGTACCATCGCATGGGCTTGTAGCAGGGCAGTCCTGGTCAGAGCAAAAGTTGTCGTCCTCGTCACTCAAGTAAGGCGGCGTCCGCATATTAGTCTACTGACCAGCCTCCCTCCCTCCTTGCAGTATCAAGTTAATGGGAAGAGATGCGGCAGGGAGATGGGGTTGTGGTACCAGCACCGCAATCCATGGTGGAGTAAAGGTGGATGGGCATGGGAAATGGTGGGCTGAGAGGTTCAGATGTGGGCGAGGTAGAATACAATGTGTGCGGGGAAAGGATAAGGCAAACAGGTGAAATATAAAACAATGGATGTGTCAGATCAACGCCCGCATTGACCGGCGCTGGGTTACGGCGGCGAACCAACGTTCCCTGCAAATAATAATTCATGGTTAATATCTAAGGCTCATATGGGGTGCATAGCATTGGTGGGAAGTTTTGTACCATACTACTACTGAAGAAGAGTTGAGGCCTCTTTATAAGGTACTTCTCTTCTTCATGCTAACGGAGGTTGAGAAGAAGAGTGGTCGCATACGATCCTCCGACATCGTCCGACTCAAATCACGCCTGCACGCGCGTCGTGTTCCATGAACCAGCCGAGCTTAGACCTATGTCATGCGTGCGCTTTATTTTTGTTAGTCAGAAATAGTTAATTAATTAGATATTAATTCGAGTTCCTAATGGAAGTGCCATTGCCCAAGATGTTGGACTGTGAGTTGTTTGCCGACTTGGTTGTGAGCCTAAGCCTAGGCACATGACTCCCCTTGGCCTATATATCAGTGGTAGTGGCAACTTCAGCCGACATGCTTAGTTCCTCCTTGTGCATAACCCTAGCTGTCATATATCCACTTATTGTTGCTACTTCAGCGATCCCTACCTGTCGACCACGTGCATGACCGTTTGGGAGAGCAGGCCTTGAATCCTGCCCTTTGCGATCCTACACTGGGAGATGGGCGATAATATAAGGTTTTATGGGCGTCTCGCACGATTGCTCCCTGCTCGTCTTTGTGACTTTTCCTTGTCCTATGCTTTGACTACTTCCACGACACGCCGCCAAGAAGAATGTTGCGGAGGAAGCCGCTGCCACCTCCATCGCTTTAGCCTGGCCTATGAGAGGGCATGTTCTGCTCATCCCTATTTACTCATTCATGTGCTATGCATATTTACTGGTATCATAGATGTTTGGTTCACTGTTTAGTACATGCTCACATGTTTAGATATTGGTATGAGCTTCATACTGTTACTGCTAGCATCATGATTTATTCGTGGATTAAATTAATCAAAAATTCTAATATGTTCACAAATCCAAAAACTTTATTTAAACATGTATTTTTTGATTCAAGGCTTTGCTACAACATCGAAACAGAGGCGGCACACATTTTAAGCATTGGCATAGCAAGACTATCTTGTGGTTCACAATGATGATAGTGTTCGGGTCGCTAATGGCAATCCCACTAGAGCGATTGCTCCTGAAGAAAAGGCGTTTGGGAGAAACCACCATCTTTTGTGGAGCCATTAAAGTGCGATCAGAGATAAGTTAGTTGACGTATGTCTGCATATACAGGTTGCCAAGAACTTGTGGGATGTGCTCGAAGTTAATTAAGTTTGGTGTAACCAATGTTGGAAGGAGTTGTATGCTATGGAGCAGTTCCATGATTACATGATGGTTGATAGCCGTCCTGTATTGGACCAGGCTCATGAGTCTGATGCATCACTAAGAACACGAGCTCCTAAAGTATGAGTTATCTGTTGCGGGATGCATAATTGCTAAACTCCCTTCTTTGAGGTACTTTTCTACTTCTCTCAAGCATTTGATATGTGAATTCTCGGTTAAGGATGTCATTGGTCATCGGAGTGATAAGCAGAATTGAGAGCAAATGACTCATACATGAAAGGGACCGAGGGATCTTCTACATAAATATGATGCAGAAGAATCTCCATAAGTTCAACGGAATGAACATGGTCCAGTAGAATACTACCTTCAAGAAAAAGGGTAAGAAGTAAGGCGAAAAGAAAGATGGTTGGTTCACTAATCATAGGTATGGTACCATTTTTCCAGGAGAGATCGTCGAAGAATGAAAGATCATTGTGGAGCGATATCAGAACTGAAGAACAACATGCCGACATATTATATACTCATCCGTCCCAAAATTCTTGTCTTAAATTTGTCTAGATACGGATGTACATAATACTAAAACATGACTTGATACGTCCGTATTTAGACAAACTAAGACAAGAATTTTGGGACGGAGGGAGTACTATATATGTAGAATTATATCTAGTGTAGGAATATTCAATGCCAAGAAAGAAATGATATAAGTATGAGGCACAATTATTCCATTTAGTCACGCTTCCTAGAAATCTCTTCTTAAAAGTATACTATATAAGCAAAATTATATCTAATGTTAACGTTTTTTGTCTACTCCCTCCGTCCTAAAATTCTTGTCTTAAATTTGCGTAGATACGGATATATCTAGTCACTAGCTATTTTTCCGTATGTTGCTACGAAACAATTACAATACTAGATACAAAGAACATAAACAATGACTATGGGATATATGCTTACATTATTTTTAGAAAATACTACACACAACAGTTCAATCTTGGCTAGTAATATATAGAATAACAGAAGTGTGATGGACTATAACTTCATAACATATTGTCTAATATCCAAAAAATTGTAATATGGTAAACTGGAGGGCCGCCGTCAGCCTCCGTCCACATCCATCGCGGGCTACCATGCATGCGCGAAAGTAGCCCACCATACGGAGAAATGCATGCAACGCCCTGCCGCGCCGCCCGAGTTCGATGGACCAAGCCTAGTTGGCACCGCCACCACTAGAAGAGCATCACCACATGCCACCACCTTCACCGGCCGTGCCCGCCATGGCAAAGGTGGCCACCTGCAACCCGCACCGCCGGAGAATGGATCCGTTGAACCAGCAGCTGCCACCGGGCACACACTACCGTGCGCCATCATATGTAATAACCCGCATACTGCGTTGCAGCGCCAGCACCATACCTTGTCCGGCGCTGGCCGCGCTAACCAGCGTGTAGGCACACAGAGGCCCGCCAGACGGCGTGATCGGGCCGCCTGGCAGCGCCTTATGAGGCGGCGAGGAAGGAGGGGCAGCCGGTGGTGGCGATCTAGGCCCCCTCCTTGTCGTCCGCAGCGGAGGCGGCGCGAGGGTGGGATTTGTTTTCCGTTGGATGTGGTGGCGTTTAGTACCGGGCAATCAGCATGTTCTTCCATTGATCTAAATGACACATCAAAGAAAAATCTTTGATTGCGTATCTTTCACAAAGAGGACATGTATGCCCAGTCATGCATCAATGAGATCTATATTAAAGTTCAAGGACTCAAGATAGGTAAGAAGTAACAAGAGGATTGGGAGATAATGGAACAAGTCACTCTCCCAGCCTCTGCAGCATCTATAAATTACAGAGTGTGCTAGTATCTGAAAACCTAGGCGTTTTGGAACCAAGGATCGATGAACAATCAGAAGAACACGAGGAGAACACCAGCGGCGACGGGCGCCCGGCGAAGAACACCGCGGCCGTTTTCCTTCACTGTATTCAATTGGCTCAACGAAAGACGCAATGCATTGGCTTATATAGCCCAGCACACACAGGGCCGGCAGCCACACTTGGCCACACCCACGTAGCACCCACTAACCAACCCTACATGCAAGTCCATATCCAGCTGATACATGCACGCACTAACCAACTAGCCTACTACTTCCTTTGTCCGAAAATACTTGTCCTAGAAATGAATGTACCTAGCCTTATTTTAGTTATAGATATATCCATTTTTAGGACAAGTATTTTCGAACGAAAAATACTAACTAACTGTCACGTGGCGCTCACGGGCACAATGCTCTTCCAGCGCATGCCCCTGGCGATCCAGTCTTTTCTCGATCGTGAGCCCGCCTGCTCGGCTGAACGACCTGGCCCAGGTTGCTTTGCTGCACACTACCTCGGTCGCCCTGTGACTACATGCCTAGCCACAAACCGGCTCAAACTAGACTCACTCCGTGATATGGACACAGAGCGTGATCACGAACTCAGGCGCCACCGCGACACACACACACCACGAACACAGAACACGGCCATGAACCGATGCCCGAATCGCCCCAGAACTAGACACACACTGGTCACCACGGCGAGTCGTGGTTTATGCTAACAGAGCGAGCAGCAAGGTATTACATTTCCACTGATGCATATTTCGGATTAAACCAAACTTCATGAGATATATAGCTAGGTCATATTTCCTTTCCTGCTGGCAATGGGGACACCTTAAATTTTGCCCGTAAGAATAGTGATGCCTTAATTTTTATCTCCATCGTAGTATATGTTAGCAAGCTAGCTAGGTTGGGACGCAATAGGGAACTAAGCATGCAAACATAGCTAGCTTGTCCGCTTCAAGGTCTTTTCACACGATTGAATTCTCAATGATGTGGTTAACTGTGGCTCAGAAAGGCACATCTTTGGAATAAAAAGTAGTAGCTGTCAAGGCCTAGAAAGAGCACCATGTAGAAAAAACGGCGAGGACCCCCTATTCACATTTCAAGGATGGGGATTCACGGCCTGTTGAGTTATTTTCTTCTCAGCCGGCTGCTGCGTGGATCTCATGCTCTCCCACATGCTCGCCGGGTTGGTATGAGCGGAAATTCTAACAGCCCTAACACCTGGCCATTGCAGGCCATCTGCCCTGCTCCTCCATATCCTTGTCGTCCGCTCACCCGGCGCCCAACTTGAAGTTTAGGGGCCATGCTTGTATGTGATCCATTTCTTTAGGATCTGATCCAGATTTGCGGGTTTTGATTTGGATGGCCCATTAGTTTTAAGCTTTGTGTAGGAAGGTGCAAATTCTGATGGGAGTGATTAATTGCTCTAATGAATAGACCATTCATCTTTCTGCAGGAGATTCTACATAGGTGTAGGTCTGCCTGATGCAAGTGCATGATCGATCTTGTTTGTGGTGAAAAACTGCACACAGATGCAAATTTTGAGCGGTTCATAGTCTTGAGATGGTGCCACCTGCAAATCAATTTGTAAAGGCCTTCCAAGACTAGGAGTTGAAAGCTGAGATGATGCAGTGCTCACGGCAATCATTGCATCTTTTCAATTTCAAGTCTTCTTTAGTCCACTCTTTTATTCCTATACAGAAAAATAGCGGTCACAAAGATCAACGCTGAAATAGTATATAACATCCTAAACCCTCAGCATGATACTAGGGCACAAGTAACATGATAATACACAAGTTGAAGAGGCTGAAAAGAAAATAATACACATGGCGAAACTTGCAGAAACTGTACAAGTCAATCAACACATGTCATCCCTTGATGGAAATTAGGCGTACAAGTGCCAAATCTTTGATTGCATCCCTATTACAGAAACTAGCTACTTCACGTATGTTGCAAGCGGTGGCATACACATTTAATGGTTTAACATTAAGCATCTCTGATATATACCTTTAGAATACTCGTGTTTTTTTTAGAAAAGGAGGATGACCCGGCCTCTGCATCTTGGCGATGCATACGGCCACTTTATTAATTATACTCACAAGACCTTACAAAGTCATACAACAGTAAGACTAAAGCCGCTGTCTAAGCAACAAACTGTCGCTTCACCTATCCAGTTGATGAAGAGCGCAGATAGTGGGCCTAATACCAAACAGACATCGCAGCCAAGCCTAACATCTAAGATCTGAGACCCCAACCTAGCCACTTGTCGGGTGCAGGCACCTGCTGGTCCGGCGTGCTCTCGGAGACCGCCGCGCCAACTGCCATCGCTCCATCTTCAGAACTGTCTGATGCATCAACCTTGCTCGGTCCAACTATCTTCAATGCCACCCGCGAGCCTAACGGCACTCCTCCTCCTGCGCAAAACAACCGAACACGTCGCGGTCGCCATTGATACACCTCGGCCATGCTTTAAGTACCACCAGCCGACATAGCTTGAAGCCCTTGGTGGATTTGTTAGCGAGCACTGCCGACCGGCATGACCAAGCGTAGCACCTGTCGGTCGGGCATGACTTGACATCTCCACCGAAGCTCCGTGCAAGGCAGGCTCCACCTCCTTCCTCGACTTCCGCTGCTCCACAAGCGATGCTCCCAAGAGAAAAGACACCACAGTGCCGCCATCGTCCGATGGAACACACAGATCCTAGGGTTTCCCGAACAATCTGAGATGGTCGGCGGTAGTCACATGTGATGCCTTCATCAAGGTAGATGTGAGCGCCGCCATCGCCCGCCGTCGCTCGGTTTTCACAACTCACGTCTCCTGACTGCACAGCTGGTGCCGATGGCGGATCGAGATCTGAACACCCAGCCTCGGGCCGACCTCGGACGGAAGAGATACCACCGCCCGGCTGCTGCGATCAGAATAGATCTGATCGAAGCTGCCGCCAGCCAGACCACCAGGCCTCCACGCGCGCCGTCGCCGATCTAAAGGCAGCATTCACGCCACCGCAGCCAAGCGGCGCCGTCGACGCAACAACAGCCCGCCCATGCGAGACCATCATGATGCGCAGCCTGGCCTCCGCCGCGCCAAGCCGTCGCCATCAGGGCGGGCGACCTCCGCCGCTGCAGCCATCCGCCGCGCCGCGAGATCCCAGTCAATCAGCGCCACACCGCCAGGGTCCGCCCACCCGAGACAGCGAGAGATCCCCGCCACCATGTCGGCCCGGCTTAGCCGGTGGCGTCCTCGGCGGCGGAGGTAGAGAGAGAGGAGCTTCGGCGGTGGCTGGGTTTCAGCTCCGCTTCGAGTCGCCCTAGGGGAGGGACGGCCTGAGGGGCCTAGAATACTCATGTACATTAGGCGGTATTATCGGTTTGATTTATCGTTAAATAATTCCTCCTCCACCATCTCTATTTCTCTAAAGAACAAAATTGGATTAACCTTGAGAAATAAACCCGGTGTATAGGGAATAGAGGGTGGAACGGACATGTGTGTGTGGTTGTGGCCGACTGTTTTTCCTGGTTTTCTTGGTGTGCTAAGCATGGTATGGATGGGGAAAAGTTGAGCAAAATGGGGCGTTATGTCTTTATTAGATAGCATAGACAATATATATGCCAGTCATGCATTAGTAAGAGCTATAGTAAAGTTCAAGAACACACGATAGGTAAAAAGAAACTCGAGGGTTGTGAGATAATGGAATAGATCACTCTCGCATCAATGGCGATTTCATGTGTAAGCTGTGGGGTTAGCTGACCCCACAGCTTTTTGATGCAAGCCTATTTGTACTCATATTTATGCAAAAATTAAGGCATTTTAAGAGGTTAGTGCATTTGAACCCACAGCTTTTGTGCGGGACCGGCTGCTCTGCATGCATGGTGTGGCGCTCTATAAATTACGGTGTGGGCTAGTATCTGAAAACCTAGAGCAACCACTAATGGTTTACATTTCCGGGTTGCATAGCTTGGAACTACACCAAACTTCATGAGGTAGCTAGATCATATCCGCTTACCATGCTAGCAATGACAACGGCTTAATTTATATCTCCATATATGCTAGAGCAAGCTACCTAGGCTTGGGAGTCAATAGGGAACTAAGATGCGCTAAGATTCATCCATCGTCCATGATGCACACTCAACCACGCAAGGAAATCACCGTTCTGGGTTTTCCAACCAACAATGTGGTTAATTGCCGCTAAAATGAAGGAGCATCTTTATAAGCAAAATATGGAGGCCAAAACCTAAGTTGAGCACCAGATGCAAGTGTATGCCATATTGCCGCCACAAAGATGTATGGCTTTCACGGTGAAGGATGAGGATTCATGGCTGGTGTTTACAGCGCTTCAAGGAAGCTCGAGTGGTCAGTTATCTTCATTCTATCTCCATGGAACTTGCTTTTTTCTCCTGATAGGTACTGGTTTTAGTGGCGTGGGGCACAAAGCTTCTGCAAGAGGCTGCAGTTGATTCTTTGTGTTTAGTTATTTGGAATTTCCATCTAGCAAATGATTGAGCATCATCGGTGTAGCAAAACTTGGTTGTTGTCTTTATAAAATTTTAGGCATGAAGCAATACGTTTTCTCTTTTCTTGACAGGATACCACCACATTGTCACGTAACAAAGACTTCTTTGGAATTATTCCCAAACTAATAGCGCCATGTCGCCATCAATCTCCACCCACATCCATCGGGGACTACCAACCATTAAAAAGCCCACACGACATGCCCATAGCAAAATGCACCACCCTTCGCTGATGTCCAAGCTCATCGGACAAAGCCTGGCCAACACCGCCCGTTAGAAAAACAACACCACTGCAACCACCTCCACCGGCCTAAACCGCCATGCAGAGGCGGTAGCCCGGATTAGCGCTGCCGGACAACAATACCTAAACCCACAGCCGCCATCGGTCTCACACTACCACCGTGCCGCTCGTCACACCGCCATCATACATCTGGGCCAGCCGTGCACTGCGCCGTAGCGCCAGCCATACCACTGCCCGGGATGCGGCCTCGCCAACCCCATGTGTGAAGGGATGAAGAGGCCTTCGCCGGCGCGCCTTGGTGAGGAAGGGAGTGGCAGCCCGTGGTGGCAATCTAGGGTCCCTCCCATCACCATGTATGCGCCCAGAGAGAGTAGGTTTTTTCGTTGGGTGCGGTCTGTGGTGACATTGAATCTTGGATAATCAGCACATGTTCTCTCCTTGACTTGAAATGACACTTCCAAAAGCAAAATCTACGATTGCGTATTTTTCAGAGAGAAGACATGCATGTCCAGTCATGCATCAAATCAATCGACCTATATTAAAGTTCAAGGACACAAGATAGGTAAGAAGCAACAAGAGGGTCGCGAGATAATGGAATAGGTCACTCTCCCAGACTCTGCATCAACTCTACAAATTATAGAGTGTGTGGTAGTATCTGAAAACCTAGACGAGCAGCAAGCTATTACATTTCAAGTGATGCATAGTTTTAAAGCAAACTTGATGAGAGATGATATAGCTAGGTCATATTGCTTTCCATGCTGGCAATGGCAACACCTTAAATTTTGTCCATAAGAATATTGGCGCCTTAATGTTTATGTCTACCGTATATCTTAGCAAGCTAACTAGGCTTGGGAGGTAATAGGAACTAAGCCATGCAATCATAGGCAGCTTGTCCGCTTTAAGGTCGATTGTCATGGCTGAATTCACAATGATCGCTAATTGGCGCTCAAAAGGCTCATCTGTGGAAGAGAAAGTGAGCGTCAAGGCCTAGACCATGTAGAAAACTACGGTGTGCGGACGTTGCGAGGACCCTGCTATTCACAGTCGATGGATGGGGTTGATGGATGGGGATTCACGGTGACTTATTTCTTCTCATCTGGCGGTTCTTGGGGCGAGAAGGTGGATCTCATGCTCTTACCCCTGCTCGGCGGGGTTGTAATGAATGGAAATTCTGACAGCCAGCTCATTTGTCCTGCTCCTCCATGTCATCCGATGCCCAGCTTGAAAGTTAGCGTCCACGCTTGTATGTGATCCATTGTTTTGCTGATTTTGATCTGGATGGTCGGTTAATTTTAAGCTTTGTGTAGCAAGGTGCAGATTCTGTTGCAAGTGATTATTTTCTCTAATAAATAGGCTATTCATCTTCAGCAGGAGATTATACATAGGTGTAGTTTCTGTCTGATGCAAGTGCATGGCCGATCTTGTTCTTGATGAAGAAACTGCACCGCATAATGCAAATTTTGAATGGTCATAGCCTTGCGATGGTGCCACCTGCAAATCAATATGTACAGGCCTTCCAGGACTTGGAGTTGGAAATCTGAGATGTTGCAGTGGTCACACCAATGACTGCGCATCTTTCCAATTTCAAACCCTTCCGTAGTCCACTCTGTTTATTCCTATACAGAAAAGTAATGGTCTCACAGAAATCAACGCTGAAGTTTATAGGATATGTCAAATACCATATTACAGCCTAAACCCTCAGTGTGATACTAGGACGCTAGTAACATGGTAAAACAGTACCAACCAATCAACACACCACCCCATGATCTGAAATGACACTTCCAAGTGCCAAGTCTTTGATTGCATCTTTTTATCTATATCTATACTACTATTAAACAATCAAACTAATTCTTTCTTAGCGCCACACGTCAGATGTACACAGTTTGATTAGCACCGCACGATTAGGGCCGATTAAACTTTTTTTTCCCGGTAAAGCCTATAACTGGTTAACATCTTGTGGAGCTCAAAATTAGGGGATGACATAGCTAGCATAGTTGGCAAATATGATCTAGCAACGTTCGTCATGTCCGTCCGATCTTCATCAGATCTGTTTTGTGCGTGTTCCAATTTTACCCTTAGGGCATGTACAACGGTGCCTACTTAGCAATCTATAACGCCTGCCACCTCGGATTTTTTATTACGTGAAGGAGAGAGAACAAGGAAAGAGAAGGAGGGTGTCTGCAAATTAACAGATCGTCGATATCCCCCAAAAATTGCAACTTACCGATAGGTTTTTCCCATTATACGCTCGGGCATCGTTAATTTGCGGTTTGCCGCTGAACCATCGTGTCAACACGCTCCACGAACCCAATCCAGTGAAAATATCTGCCTTGTTGCCTTCTCCGGCGAGACCTTCACGAATGGGGATGGCATTGCCGACAATCGAGGGTGGAACCTCACGCTCGTCGTTGCTGCGCAAGGGCGGCGACCAGCTGCCCCGACACATCGGCAATGACGGCGCGCGTTCTGGCGCCGAGCGTGCCAGACCTCATCCACTGGTGGTGCCCTGGTCGCCGACGGTAGCTAGCCCAGCGGCAAGAATACGCTGTTCTTGCCTTCGTACTCCTCCTCGTCCGCTTGTTGGCCATGCGAGCCGCAGAGCTCGAACGCCGCCAAAGACGTCGGAGTCGACGGACATAGCTTCGCACACAGTCCGTTTCTATCCTCGGAGAGCTGGATCTTGCCAAGAAGCGCACAAGGGCGGACGCCGCATGCGATGGCCTGTCCACGATCGAGCGTGCTACATAGAGCAAAAAGACAGACCGCTGTAGATGATGTTTTTACTGCTATCTCTAGGTGACGTGGAGGATTATGACACTCAGACAATGACTTTATCTACCCACCCTCCCGCGCGCCGCTCCCGCGAGCCGGGAGGGAACCTCTGCCAGCCCAACTCCCTCCCTCCTCCCCCCCTCCCTCGCCGCCGCAGCGCCGACGGGCAAAGCCTGGTTGGCACGGCGACGGCGGGGCCTCTTCTCCCCTCCTATGGGCGCTGGCGCGGGACGGCGACTTTGGGCGGCGGCGCCGGGCTGCCGTGGGGCGCAGCAACATGGTGGAGGGCGAGCTAGGCGGCGGGGTGGTGGTCTGCGGGTGGCGCGTCGGCGTACTGGGTCATGGCTGTAGCACGGCGGCTGCAGGGTGGTCTCCATAGGGCGGATGCGCAGGTCCCTCGAGCCGACCCGCCGTTTACGTACTGTCTTTGCGGGATTGCGGCGCATGGTGTGGCGTGGGGGGCGGCTGGTGGCTGGCTGCCTCCTGCTGGGCAGCGGCCCTCGCTAGTTTGCGCCGGTTCGATAGTCTCCAGGTGGTTCGGGTTCCCGGCGGCCGGCGGATGGCTTGGATCGGTCTTGAGGGGGTGGACGGTGTCCGGCGGATGGCAGGTGCAGGGGGCCGACCTAGTCCGCGTTGGCTTTCCTTTGCGTTAGTGCTCTCCTGCCCTGTTGGTTCGTTGCGGTGTCGAGTTGGTGCCCGCGGTACTGCTATGTTGTAGGTCGGATCGATGCCGGTGGTCACGAGTGTTGCGTCGTGTGAGTTTGACTCGGCCAAGGTCCGGGACCAGTCTCGGGTCGAGCTCGGCGTTGGTCGTCGGCAGCTACTAGGCCGTGTCTCCCTCGATCCATAGGGATCGACTGGGACGCAGGCGTGGACGCCCCTTACGGTGGAGGCGCTCACCCAGGCTAGGCGGCTGATGTCGGGCTAGGAACTTCTGCTCTTCCCACCGTGGTTGCGTGTTGTGATGTCGACGGTTCATAGTGTCTCGGGACATGGATGCTGGGGCGGCGGCCCCGGAGGGCGGTCCGTATGGTGGCTTTTCGGCAGGTCCCATGACGGCAGTGATGGCTGCGCTTCTTGGTTGTCTGGACGACGAGGGGTGTAGCGGTGGGTGGCTCGGGCTCACTTTCTGTCCTTGGCAGTGGTGTTGTCCGGATCCGGATCTGGAGGCCGGTTCTCGCCGCAACTGGCCTGGGTGTCTCTTGGCGACACGGGTGAGCTGCCGAGCGAAAGCTCTGTGTTTTGGCGCTGACGACGATGACATCTACGGGTGTCGCTATCTTCTTGAAGACGTCGTCGTGGTTCTCCTTTCCGTGGCGAGTCTCTTGGGTGAAAACCTTGTCCTTTTGGGCTCGGCAGCGATGGTGCTTGCTTTCCCCTCCGGAGGGCGTTGCCGTGGAGGCTAGGTGTCCTAGGTCATGTCGTAGATTTGTACTCTGTCTTTTGCCACTAGTTGTCCGCCACGTACATAGTCTTGTCTTGAGTGTGTTGGCTCGGTATTTAAGGATCTGTTGTATCGGAGGGCTACCTCACTACATTGTATCGTTCCGTCATGTAACTTTAGTGTTGTTGCTTTATATATAAAGCGGGGCGAAAGCCTGTTTCGAGATATGGAGGATTATTATAGACTATAAGTGTCTATACTAATGTACATGCTCTTAGAACAAAAATACTACCGATCACGTCCAGTAGTACTGGTGGATCTAGTCCATCAAATGGCTGCGAATGGACAGCTGGTATTGTTTTGATGTATTGTAAAAGAACTCACAAAGAAATACTGTCGCCGCATTCTGATTCTGCATGTTGCACAGATGGAGACTCACGCCAGAAGTTTACATTATGATACTTCGACAAAAATCAGTTTGCATAGAGACTAATATCTCGAAACTTATTTTAAGATGTGGCCTTTTCACAAGCTGAACAAAAGATCGTGGATTACGATAACTTGGCAATACAAATTTGGTGCGTTGTCAAACAATATTATGGGACAAATATTTACCTGGCAATGGTATAGCACATGCTGTAAACTCGCCCACATGACCAGCCTTTCTTATGTACACGTGTTTTGCAAGTGTTGCCGTCAAAAGCAACACGTATTGCAACAACAGTACTAGTCAACCAATGTGCATTGCCTCCGGCTGGTTCGAAGTGATATTTCCGGTTGCAAAAATCGTTGACCATATAAACTTTCAGAGAAATGATATTGACATTATGCAACGCAAAGAGTTTGCCATAAAGTTTAAGGACACGAGATAGGTGGTAGGAAGTAAGCTATGGTTTTCCGACAATCAAGGAGGATAGTCTCTGCATGCAGGGTTGCATAGCAGGATGCAGCCCTATAAATTCACAGTGCCTATGTGCTAGTATGAAAACACGTAGAGCAGCTAGCAAGGGCCTTTGGTTTCCAGATTTCGGTGATGCTGGCACAATGCCATAGCCTCAATTTCATCTCCACATTTCTAGGGTTTGCTAGCTAGGCTTGGAAGGCAATAGGGAACTTACACGTGCAAATCATGTCAGATCAGCTGTTCCGCACATTCAAATGCGCACGGTGTTGCCCTTGTGCCTCACTCAGAATTGAGTTATCAGCATCGGAGCCACACGCAAGCAAAGGAGCGGAAGCTGAACCTGCAATCTCACACAGTTGTGAGATAGGAAACGATGAACGTAAATCCAAAATGTTCTTTACTGTTTTCTCTCAACTAGCATTGTGGCCCGTGCATGCCACTTATCCAGTGCCGTCCATTGAGGGATATTGCGCCTTCCTAGAGAGTTATGTTGATCATCAAGAAAGAACCGAGTGCAACTACTGCTCCGGTCAGAATACTTGGTTGGACGCGGCGGCAGCGAAATTCGCGGGATGTGTGGACATCTCTACCTTGATTGGGAAGGGCAACTTTAAGCATTGTTTTGGATAAGCAAATCAAACGGCGCATGTGCTAGCTAGTTTTAGCTATTGTAATAAAGTTTTTTCTAGTTGGGCCGATGAGCCTTCAGATTGTCTGGTGAGCAAGCTCGTAGACAATGTATCTCTATTGATTAATCAATAAAGATAGCCATGATGACCTTTCCTAAAAAAACGAGTACAGACCCATACAAGGGAAGAAGCGTGGTGCACTACAATCATAACGCCAAACCGATCAAGGAGCAGACAAGTAACAACCGCTTGGTTGTACCCCACCAAGTGACAATTATGCAAAGTTAAATGTAGATGTGTCCGATATGGAGAGGGATGGGTCGGCTGGTTCTGGAATAATATTTCGCGACTGTCATCGACAGGTGATTTTCGTTGCAACACATGTCATGCTCAATTTCTTAGATCCCTTGGAGGCGGGTTTTTGCTTGCGAGGATGGACTTCGACTGGCCCTTCAATGGACGAACTTGCTTTAGTACTGGAGACTGATACAGGAGCGGTAGAATCTCTCATTCATGATGCTGGAAAAGCCGTTCAAATATGGCCACCGACCGGAAGAGATTTCTTCAGCTTTAATCATGACCACGATAAAACTAGTCATCAACTCGCCTATGTGGCACACTTTTTGTTGGATGGGGAACTTCATGAAAGATTTAGCTAATATGGTTGATGAAGATTGTAGTAGTATTGGTTTCATAATCAATGAATTTCTTTGGGGTACTACTATGGCGGTAAGCCAGCCAGAAAAACAATCTGCACCGGTGAGTTGTGTAGTTCTTCACTGCTAGGAGGTCATCTGGACAAGATGCCAAAGTGGCTTCGTATGTAGAAGCAACAGTAAGGGGGTTTGTCACTGATCCTGCAAATTCTGTTATCCGGTACCCGCGACAACAAGTTAACAGTGGCTGACAGGGTATGCAAGCATTACAGCTCAATGGTAGCAATGTTTGACGGCGTCGGCTGCATTGAAAGATGTAGGTCCGCTGTAGATAGCACGTACGCGACACAGACATTTGTCTTGTAACATGGGAAAAAAGGTTCGCAAAGTGAACACCTAGAGTGTCATTGCCAATCCAAGATCAAGCCAAAACACAGTGGAGAGACCGTTGCCAATCTTCACACGCGTAATGGAGCGGATGAAAGAAATACCAAAAGTAAGGTATTTCCAGACGTTTGTGTGAAATTTATGCCTCCGATACGTTGAATTATCGATGAGCTTTGGGCCGATACAAATAAGGGCACTGGTCTGTGCCGGTCGACCGGTGGAAGCGCTCCGCCGGTCCTACCAGGACCGCTGGATGACTCCATCTGTGGCCGTTAGATCAGAATCCCATGTCATCTTTTTCCTTCCCCGCCGCTTCGTCTCAGATTAGGTCGAGAGAGAGAGAGAGAGAGAGAGAGAGAGAGAGAGAGAGAGAGAGAGAGAGATGGAAACAATGCTGACCTTCTATACACAAACTGCCCCCCACAGGCTGCCTCGGCGGCGGCAACATGCCATCTCGCCATGGGCCACGACGTATCACCGGCGCCTTCGCGGCCGTCGCCTTCACCATGCCCACCGTCTCGCCATCCATTTGTGATCTACGTATCAAACCACGCCATGGTGGCCCTTGCCGTCGCCGGTTGCAACATACTGTACACTCGCTGTCGCAGCCCTCCTGTACGTCTCTGGTGCAGCTCCGCCGTCCCAGCAAAAAGATGAACGCAGCCATCACCGTTCCAGCAAGAAACTCGGGCGGTCCCAGAAAAAAATCACCGCTGGTCCCATCAAAAAACAAACTCGCCGGTCATAGCTTTTTCTCTGCCGCCGGTGGTGCGTAGTAGCAAATGGCAAAGCCGTTGTAGCAAAAAAATAACGCGGTTGTAGCAAAAAAACGATGCCTACGGTGTGTGGTAGAAAAACAAATTGCGGGTTGGACCAAAAAGCGAGCGTGGTTGTAGCAAAAAATCGACGCCGGCGATGCGTTGTAGCAAAATTCCAGTGTGGTTGTAGCAAAACAAAATGCAGATTGTAGCATCACGTACAGTGCTTGTAGCAGGGAAGTCCTGGTCGGAGCAGCGCTGCCATCCTCGAACCACCGACGGCGGTGGTGCGTTGTAGCAAAATGAAGTGCCGGTTGTAACAAAAGCTAGCATGGTTGGAGCAAAAAAACGACGCCAGCTATGCCTTGTCGGAGAACGAGATGCCGGTTGTAGCAAATTGCTATGCCAGTTGTACCATCTACGCATGGGCTTGTAGCAGGGCAGTCCTGGTCAGAGCAAAAAGTTGTCGTCCTCGTCACTCAGAGTAGGGCGCGTCCACGCATATTCGTCTACTGACCAGCCCTCCCCTCCCTCCTTGCAGTATCAAGTTAATGGGAAGAGATGCGGGGGGGGATGGGGGTTGTGGTACCAGCACCGCAATCCATGGTGGAGTAAAGGTGGATGGGCATGGGAAATGGTGGGCTGAGAGGTTCAGATGTGGAGCGAGGTAGAATACAATGTGTGCGGGGAAAGGATAAGGCAAACAGGGCGAAATATAAAACAATGGATGTGTCAGATCCAACGCCTCGCATTGACCGGCGCTGGGTTCGGCCGGCGCGCCGAACCCAAACGTTTCCCTGCAAATAATAATTCATGGTTAATATCTAAGGCTCATATGGGGTGCATAGCATTGGTGGGAAGTTTTGTACCATACTACTACTGAAGAAGAGTTGAGGCCTCTTTATAAGGTACTTCTCTTCTTCATGCTAACGGAGGTTGAGAAGAAGAGTGGTCACGCACGATCCTCCGACATCGTCCGACTCGTCACGCCTCGCACGCACGTCGTGTTCCATGAACCAGCCGAGCTTAGACCTATGTCATGCGTGCGCTTTATTTTTGTTAGTCAGAAATAGTTAATTAATTAGATATTAGTTACGAGTTCCTAATGGAAGTGCCATTGCCCAAGATGTTGGACTGTGAGTTGTTTGCCGACTTGGTTGTGAGCCTAAGCCTAGGCACATGACTCCCACTTGGTGGCCTATATATCAGTGGTAGTGGCAACTTCAGCCGACATGCTTAGTTCCTCCTTGTGCATAACCCTAGCTGTCATATACTATTCCACTTATTGTTGCTACTTCCAGCGATCCCTACCTGTCGACCACGTGCATGACCGTTTGGGAGAGCAGGCCTTCGGAATCCTGCCCTTTGCGATCCTACACTGGGAGATGGGCGATAATATAAGGTTTTTATGGAGCGTCTCGGCACGATTGCTCCCTGCTCGTCTTTGTGACTTTTCCTTGTCCTATGCTTTGACTACTTCCACGACACCGCCGCCAAGAAGAATGTTGCGGAGGAAGCCGCTGCCACCTCCATCGCTTTAGCCTGGCCTATGAGAGGGCATGTTCTGCTCATCCCCTATTTACTCATTCATGTGCTATGCATATTTACTGGTATCATAGATGTTTCGGTTCACTGTTTAGTACATGCTCACATGTTTAGATATTGGTATGAGCTTCATACTGTTACTGCTAGCATCATGATTTATTCGTGGATTAAATTAATCAAAAAATTCTAATATGTTCACAAATCCAAAAACTTTATTTAAACATGTATTTTTTGATTCAAGGCTTTGCTACAACATCGAAACAGGGGCGGCACACATTTTAAGCATTGGCATAGCAAGACTATCTTGTGGTTCACAATGATGATAGTGTTCTGGGTCGCTAATGGCAATCCCACTAGAACGATTGCTCCTGAAGAAAAGGCGTTTAGGGAGGAAACCACCATCTTTTTGTGGGAGCCATTCTGAGTGCGATCAGAGATAAGTTAGTTGACGTATGTCTGCATATACGGGTTGCCAAGAACTTGTGGGATGTGCTCGAAGTTAATTAAGTTTGGTGTAACCAATGTTGGAAGGGAGTTGTATGCTATGGAGCAGTTCCATGATTACATGATGGTTGATAGCCGTCCTGTATTGGACCAGGCTCATGAGGTACAGTGCATCACTAAGGAGCACGAGCTCCTAAAGTATGAGTTATCTGTTGCGGGATGCATAATTGCTAAACTCCCCTTCTTTGAGGTACTTTTCTACTTCTCTCAAGCATTTGATATGTGAATTCTCGGTTAAGGATGTCATTGGTCATCAGAGTGATAAGCAGAATTCGAGAGCAAATGACTCATACATGAAAGGGACCGAGGGATCTTCTACCGCAAATATGATGCAGAAGAATCTCCGCAAGTTCAACGGAATGAACATGGTCCAGTAGAATACTACCTTCAAGAAAAAGGGTAAGAAGTAAGACGAAAAGAAAGATGGTTGGTTCACTAATCATAGACGTATGGTACCATTTTTCCAGGAGATGCGTCGAAGAATGAAAGATCATTGTGGAACGTATCAGAACTGAAGAACAACATGCCGACATATTATATACTCCATCCGTCCCAAAATTCTTGTCTTAAATTTGTCTAGATACGGATGTACATAATACTAAAACATGACTTGATACGTCCGTATTTAGACAAACTAAGACAAGAATTTTGGGACGGAGGGAGTACTATATATGTAGAATTATATCTAGTGTAGGAATATTCAATGCCAAGAAAGAAATGATATAAGTATGAGGCACAATTATTCCATTTAGTCACGCTTCCTAGAAATCTCTTCTTAAAAGTATACTATATAAGCAAAATTATATCTAATGTTAACGTTTTTTGTCTACTCCTCCGTCCTAAAATTCTTGTCTTAAATTTATGTGATACGGATATATCTAGTCACTAGCTATTTTTCCGTATGTTGCTACTGAAACAATTACAATACTAGATACAAAGAACATAAACAATGACTATGGGATATATGCTTACATTATTTTTTAGAAAATACTACACACAACAGTTCAATCTTGGCTAGTAATATATAGAATAACAGAAGTGTGATGGACTATAACTTCATAACATATTGTCTAATATCCAAAAAAATTGTAATATGGTAAACTGGAGGGCCGCCGTCAGCCTCCGTCCACATCCATCGCGGGCTACCATACGGTCGCCGAAAGTAGCCCACACGCCCACGGAGAAATGCATGCAACGCCCTGCCGACGCCGCCCGAGTTCGATGGACCAAGCCTAGTTGGCACCGCCACCACTAGAAGAGCATCACCACAACCATGCCACCACCTTCACCGGCCGTGCCCGCCATGGCAAAGGTGGCCACCTGCAGCCCGCACCGCCCGGAGAATGGATCCGTTGAACCAGCAGCTGCCACCCCGGGCACACACTACCACCGTGCCGCCATCATACATATGTGCGCCAACCGCGCATGCACGTTGCCCAGCGCCAGCACCATACCTTGTCCGGGGGCGCTGGCCCGCGCTAACCCCCACGCGTGTAGGCACCGAGAGGCCCCGCCACTGACGGCGCTGATCGGGCTTCGCCTGGCCGCGCCTTATGAGGACGGCGAGGAAGGAGGAGGGGCAGCCCGGTGGTGGCGATCTAGGCCCCCTCCTTGTCGTCACGCGGAGGCGACGCGAGAGGGGTGGGATTTGTTTTCCGTTGGATGTGGTGGCGTTTAGTACCGGGCAATCAACGCATGTTCTTCCATTGATCTAAATGACACATCAAAAGAAAAATCTTTGATTGCGTATCTTTCACAAAGAGGACATGTATGCCCAGTCATGCATCAATGAGATCTATATTAAAGTTCAAGGACTCAAGATAGGTAAGAAGTAACAAGAGGATTGGGAGATAATGGAACAAGTCACTCTCCCAGCCTCTGCAGCAGCTCTATAAATTACAGAGTGTGCTAGTATCTGAAAACCTAGAGCGTTTTGGAACCAAGGATCGATGAACAATCAGAAGAACACGAGGAGACGGAACACCCGCGGCGACGGACGCCCCCCGGCGAAGAACACCGCGGCCGTTTTCCTTCACTGTATTCAATTGGCTCAACGAAAGACGCAATGCATTGGCTTATATAGCCCAGCACACACAGGGCCGGCAGCCACACTTGGCCACGCACCCACGTAGCACCCACTAACCAACCCTACATGCAAGTCCATATCCAGCTGATACATGCACGCACTAACCAACTAGCCTACTACTTCCTTTGTCCGAAAATACTTGTCCTAGAAATGAATGTACCTAGCCTTATTTTAGTTATAGATATATCCATTTTTAGGACAAGTATTTTCGGACGGAGGGAGTACTAGCTAACAATACGTAGCGCTCACGGGCACAATGCTCTTCCCGCGCATGCCTCCCTGGCGATCCAGTCTTTTCTCGATCGTGAGCCCGCCTGCTCGGCTGAACGACCTGGCCCAGGTTGCTTTGCTGCACACTACCTCGGTCGCCCTGTGACTACATGCCTAGCCACAAACCGGCTCAAACTAGACTCACTCCGTGATATGGACACAGACGTGATCACGAACTCAGGCGCCACCGCGACACACACACACACCACGAACACAGACACGGCCATGAACCGATGCCCGAACTCGCCCCAGAACTAGACACACACTGGTCACCACGACGAGTCGTGGTTTATGCCTAACAGAGCGAGCAGCAAGGTATTACATTTCCACTGATGCATATTTCCGGATTAAACCAAACTTCATGAGATATATAGCTAGGTCATATTTCCTTTCCTGCTGGCAATGGGGACACCTTAAATTTTGCCCGTAAGAATAGTGATGCCTTAATTTTTATCTCCATCGTAGTATATGTTAGCAAGCTAGCTAGGTTGGGACGCAATAGGGAACTAAGCATGCAAACATAGCTAGCTTGTCCGCTTCAAGGTCTTTTCACACGATTGAATTCTCAATGATGTGGTTAACTGTGGCTCAGAAAGGCACATCTTTGGAATAAAAAGTAGTAGCTGTCAAGGCCTAGAAAGAGCACCATGTAGAAAAATACGGCGAGGACCCCCCTGCTATTCACATTTCAAGGATGGGGATTCACGGCCTGTTGAGTTATTTTCTTCTCAGCCGGCGGCTGCGTGGATCTCATGCTCTCCCACATGCTCGACGGGGTTGGTATGAACGGAAATTCTAACAGCCCTAACACCTGGCCATTGCAGGCCATCTGCCCTGCTCCTCCATATCCTTGTCGTCCGCTCACCCGACGCCCAACTTGAAGTTTAGGGGCCATGCTTGTATGTGATCCATTTCTTTAGGATCTGATCCAGATTTGCGGGTTTTGATTTGGATGGCCCATTAGTTTTAAGCTTTGTGTAGGAAGGTGCAAATTCTGATGGGAGTGATTAATTGCTCTAATGAATAGACCATTCATCTTTCTGCAGGAGATTCTACATAGGTGTAGGTCTGCCTGATGCAAGTGCATGATCGATCTTGTTTGTGGTGAAAAAACTGCACACGCAGATGCAAATTTTGAACGGTTCATAGTCTTGAGATGGTGCCACCTGCAAATCAATTTGTAAAGGCCTTCCAAGACTAGGAGTTGGAAAGCTGAGATGATGCAGTGCTCACGGCAATCATTGCATCTTTTCAATTTCCAAGTCTTCTTTAGTCCACTCTTTTATTCCTATACAGAAAAATAGCGGTCTCACAAAGATCAACGCTGAAGTAATAGTATATAACATCCTAAACCCTCAGCATGATACTAGGGCACAAGTAACATGATAATACACAAGTTGAAGAGGCTGAAAAGAAAATAATACACATGGCGAAACTTGCAGAAACTGTACAAGTCAATCAACACATGTCATCCCCTTGATCGGAAATTAGACGTACAAGTGCCAAATCTTTGATTGCATCCCTATTACAGAAACTAGCTACTTCACGTATGTTGCAACGGTGGCATACACATTTTAATGGTTTAACATTAAGCATCTCTGATATATACCTTTAGAATACTCGTGTTTTTTTTTTAGAAAAGGAGGATGACCCCTGGCCTCTGCATCTTGGCGATGCATACGGCCACTTTATTAATTATACTCACAAGACCTTACAAAGTCATACAACAGTAAGACTAAAGCCGCTGTCTAAGCAACAAACTGTCGCTTCACCTATCCAGTTGATGAAGGGGCGCAGATAGACTGGGCCTAATACCAAACAGACATCGCAGCCAAGCCTAACATCTAAGATCTGAGACCCCAACCTAGCCACTTGTCGGGTCTGAGGCACACACTGGTCCGGCGTGCTCTCAGAGACCGCCGCCGCCAACTGCCATCGCTCCATCTTCAGAACTGTACTGATGCATCAACCTTGCTCGGTCCAACTATCTTCAATGCCACCACGGCGCCTAACGGCACCTCCTCCCTGCGCGCAAACAACTGAACACGTCGCGGTCGCCATTGATACACCTCAGCGCCATGCTGCCAAGTACCACCAGCCGACATAGCTTGAAGCCCTTGGTGGATTTGTTGTGCGTAGCACCTGCCGACCAGGCATGACCAAGCGTAGCACCTGTCGGTCAGGCATGACTTGACATCTCCACCGAAGCTCCGTGCAAGACGAAGCGGCTCCACCTCCTTCCTCTGACTTCCAGCGCTGCTCCACAAAACGATGCTCCCAAGAGAGAAAAGACACCACAGTGCCGCCATCGTCCGGTCTGGAACACCAGATCCTAGGGTTTCCCCCGGAGCAATACGAGTAGGTCGGCGGTAGTCACATGACGATGCCTTCATCAAGGTAACGATGTGAACGCCGCCATCGCCCGCCGTCGGCTCGGTTTTCACCGGCAACTACGTCTCCCTGACTCGCAGCTGGTGCCAGATGACGGATCCCGAGATCTGAACACCCAGCCTCAGGCCGACCACCTCTGACGGAAGAGATGACCACCACCGCCGGCTGCACCGATCAGAATAGATCTGATCGAAGCTGCCGCCGACGAGACCACCAGGCCCTCCACGCCGCCGTCGCCGATCTAAAGGCAGCATTCACGCCACCGCAGCCAAGCCGGCCGCCGTCGACCGCAGCAACAGCCGCCGCCGCACGAAGGACCATCCGCAGTGCCCGCAGCCCTGGCCTCCGCCGCGCCAAGCCGTCGCCATCCAAGGACGGGCCGACCTCCCGCCGCCTGCAGCCATCCGCCGCGCCGCAGATCCCAGATCAGTCGCGCCACCACACGCCTTGGGGTCCGCCCCACCCCGGAGACACGCGAGAGAGAAGATCCCCCGCCACCGCCGTCGGCCCCCGGGCTTAGCCCGGTGGCGTCCTCCGGCGGCGGCGGAGGTAGAGGAGGGAGCTTGCGGCGGTGGCGGCTAGGTTTCTGGCTCCGCTCGAGTCGCCCTAGGGGGAGGACGACGCGGGGGCCTAGAATACTCATGTACATTAGGCGGTATTATCGGTTTGATTTATCGTTAAATAATTCCTCCTCCACCAACCAATCTCTATTTCTCTAAAGAACAAAAGATTGGATTAACCTTGAGGAAATAAACCCAGTGTATAGAGGGAATAGAGGGTGGAACGGACATGTGTGTGTGGGTTGTGGCCGACTGTTTTTTTCCTGGTTTTCTTGGTGTGCTAAGCATGGTATGGATGGGGAAGAAAGTTGAGCAAAATGGGAACGTTATGTCTTTATTAGATAGCATAGACAATATATATGCCAGTCATGCATTAGTAAGAGCTATAGTAAAGTTCAAGAACACACGATAGGTAAAAAGAAACTCGAGGGTTGTGAGATAATGGAATAGATCACTCTGCATCAGTGGCGATTTCATGTGTAAGCTGTGGGGTTAGCTGACCCCACAGCTTTTTTGATTGCAAGCCTATTTGTACTCATATTTATGCAAAAATTAAGGCATTTTAAAGAGGTTAGTGCATTTGAACCCACAGCTTTTTAGTGCCGGGACCGCCGCTGCTCTGCATGCATGGTGTGGCGCTCTATAAATTACGGAGTGTGGGCTAGTATCTGAAAACCTAGAGCAACCACTAATGGTTTACATTTCCGGTTGCATAGCTTGGAACTACACCAAACTTCATGAGGTAGCTAGATCATATCCGCTTACCATGCTAGCAATGACAACGGCTTAATTTATATCTCCGCATATATGCTAGAGCAAGCTACCTAGGCTTGGGAGTCAATAGGGAACTAAGGTACGCTAAGATTCATCCATCGTCCATGATGCACACTCAACCACGCAAGGGAAATCACCGTTCTGGAGTTTTCCAACCAACAATGTGGTTAATTGCCGCTAAAATGAAGGAGCATCTTTATAAGCAAAATATGGAGGCCAAAACCTAAGTTGAGCACCAGATGCAAGTGTATGCCATATTGCCGCCACAAAGATGTATGGCTTTCACGGTGAAGGGATGAGGATTCATGGCTGGTGTTTACTTAGCGCCTTCAAGGAAGCTCCAGAGTGGTCCAGTTATCTTCATTCTATCTCCATGGAACTTGCTTTTTTCTCCTGATAGGTACTGGTTTTAGTAAGCGTGGGGCACAAAGCTTCTGCAAGAGGCTGCAGTTGATTCTTTGTGTTTCGTTATTTGGAATTTCCATCTAGCAAATGATTGAGCATCATCAGTGTAGCAAAACTTGGTTGTTGTCTTTATAAAATTTTAGGCATGAAGCAATACGTTTTTCTCTTTTCTTGACAGGATACCACCACATTGTCACGTAACAAAGACTTCTTTGGAATTATTCCCAAACTAATAGCACGCCATGTCGCCATCAATCTCCACCCACATCCATCGGGGACTACCAACCATTCGCCGAAAGAAGCCCACACGACATGCCCATAGCAAAATGCCTGCACCACCCTTCCGCTGATGTCCAAGCTCATCGGACAAAGCCTGGCCAGCACCGCCGCCGTTAGAAGAGCAACACCACTACCACGCAACCACCTCCACCGGCCTAAACCGCCATGGCAGAGGCGGTAGCCCGCAGTTGGCGCTGCCCGGACAACAGATATACCTAAACCCACAGCCGCCATCCCGGTCTCACACTACCACCGTGCCGCTCGTCACACCGCCATCATACATCTGGGCCAGCCGTGCCTGCACGCCGCCCAACGCCAGCGCCATACCCTGGCCCGGGGATGCCGGCCTGCGCCAACCCCCATGTGTGAAGGGATGAAGAGGCCTTCGCCCGGCCGCGCCTTGTAGCAACGGTGAGGAAGGGGGAGTGGCAGCCCGGTGGTGGCAATCTAGGGTCCCCTCCCCATCACCATGTGTGCGCCACGCGAGAGGAGTAGGTTTTTTTTCGTTGGGTGCGGTCTGTGGTGACATTGAGTACTGGATAATCAGCACATGTTCTCTCCTTGACTTGAAATGACACTTCCAAAAGCAAAATCTACGATTGCGTATTTTTCAGAGAGAAGACATGCATGTCCAGTCATGCATCAAATCAATGCGACCTATATTAAAGTTCAAGGACACAAGATAGGTAAGAAGCAACAAGAGGGTCGCGAGATAATGGAATAGGTCACTCTCCCAGACTCTGCATCAACTCTACAAATTATAGAGTGTGTGGTAGTATCTGAAAACCTAGAACGAGCAGCAAGCTATTACATTTCAAGTGATGCATAGTTTTAAAGCAAACTTGATGAGAGATGATATAGCTAGGTCATATTCGCTTTCCATGCTGGCAATGGCAACACCTTAAATTTTGTCCATAAGAATATTGACGCCTTAATGTTTATGTCTACCGTATATCTTAGCAAGCTAACTAGGCTTGGGAGGTAATAGGGAACTAAGCCATGCAATCATAGGCAGCTTGTCCGCTTTAAGGTCGATTGTCATGGCTGAATTCACAATGATGCGGCTAATTGACGCTCAAAAAGGCTCATCTGTGGAAGAGAAAAGTAGACGTCAAGGCCTAGACCATGTAGAAAACTACGGTGTGCGGACGTTGCGAGGACCCCTGCTATTCACAGTCGATGGATGGGGTTGATGGATGGGGATTCACGGCGTGTTGACTTATTTTCTTCTCATCTGGCGGTTGCGGGGACGAGAAGGTGGATCTCATGCTCTTACCCCTGCTCGACGGGGTTGTAATGAATGGAAATTCTGACAGCCAGCTCATTTGTCCTGCTCCTCCATGTCATCCGATGCCCAGCTTGAAAGTTAGCGTCCACGCTTGTATGTGATCCATTGTTTTGCTGATTTTGATCTGGATGGTCGGTTAATTTTAAGCTTTGTGTAGCAAGGTGCAGATTCTGTTGCAAGTGATTATTTTCTCTAATAAATAGGCTATTCATCTTCAGCAGGAGATTATACATAGGTGTAGTTTCTGTCTGATGCAAGTGCATGGCCGATCTTGTTGCGGTGAAGAAACTGCACACGCAAATGCAAATTTTGAATGGTCATAGCCTTGCGATGGTGCCACCTGCAAATCAATATGTACAGGCCTTCCAGGACTTGGAGTTGGAAATCTGAGATGTTGCAGTGGTCACACCAATGACTGCGCATCTTTCCAATTTCAAACCCTTCCGTAGTCCACTCTGTTTATTCCTATACAGAAAAGTAATGGTCTCACAGAAATCAACGCTGAAGTTTATAGGATATGTCAAATACCATATTACAGCCTAAACCCTCAGTGTGATACTAGGACGCTAGTAACATGGTAAAACAGTACCAACCAATCAACACATGCCACCCCCATGATCTGAAATGACACTTCCAAGTGCCAAGTCTTTGATTGCATCTTTTTTATCTATATCTATACTACTATTAAACAATCAAACTAATTCTTTCTTAGCGCCACACGTCAGATGTACACAGTTTGATTAGCACCGCACGATTAGGGCCGATTAAACTTAATCTGTTATCTGATGTGCACTTAGTAATTTAAGGTTGGCTGAACGTGCTTCACCACGGAGAAATATATGAAGCACCGCCCCGCACGTTGGCAATCCCTGCAATCACGCAAGGGCACGAAAAAAATTTGGAAAGCCATCGCAATCTGATCCCCTCGCTCGCTAACTGCCCCGCGAGGCCGCGACGCACGCCGCCTACCTCTGGTCACCGGACGAGGGTCGGACTCCTACGCCACATCGCCGCCGCCTGACCCTCCTCCGCCACCGTAGAACGTACCAGTGCGCGGCGCCTCTCCGACCGTGGCCCGCGACGCCGGAAGCACCTCCCACCCTCTCCTATCATCTCCCTATCCCTACCCAGCGGACGACCAGAGGAGGTGGCGCTCAGACGGCGCCCTCTCGCCATGCACGCCCTTGATCCGGACGGCACCGCCGAGCCCGTGGTCCTCCTCCCCAGGTCACCGGATGCAGCCATGATCCATCCCGTCCTCCTACATCGGCAACCATGGTAGTCCTTCTCTGCACCCAAGCTTTGCCCATAAGCTCCATGTGCATTAGCAGGTTTCAGCCCACGATTTGGATCGAGCAAGTCACAGGAGCTTGCCGGCAACACCCAATGTTTGATCTGGTTTGTTCTTCATCTCAGGTGATTTTTTTTCTCTGGAAAGTATTTTAGAACTTAAAAACTGATTTTTGAAATGGTTCATGCAAGCTGAATTTTATCCATCCTGCATACACGAAAATTTACTTATAGGACAATCGTGCTTGCTTTCAGACGTTCTGGTGTATCAAATCCCTCTGCACTGCATACATTGGGATTGAAATTAGTTTCTTTCTTGTTATCCAGGTCTAGAACAACAGGCAGTCTTTGAACAAGGGGTGTATGGGAGTACATCGTTTGGACCCCTCTACAGATTGAAACATTTTCTGATACATAGTTTACAATTTTCACAACTTGCCAGTTGTATTTGATTGAATAATAGCATGAGTTTACAATTCACAAGTGTGCGATTTGATTTCGCATATTTATTTGACAAGTCTGACATAATTTTCAGTTTCTTTTAGGGGAGCGGCCTATTGTTTAGTATACCTGATATCCCAGGCAATTTGTATGAGGACAAAAGGATTATCCAAGATCTCCGTAAAGAGAAAATAGCTTAGAGAGGAAGATCTGCACATAGATGGATCACCGATGTGATAATAACATATTCGAATTTTGAATTTGTGAATAATCTCGATGCAGTACATGTCACGAGTTTATGGAAATAAGAAATATTGATCCCACAGAAAATTTTGTTTTTTAGCTTTGTAGTTTATGGTCTGAAGCAACAACTTCAGATAAAAGATTCTTCAAGTTGGCTTTTACTTTGAAGTTATTAGATAACATACTTAAAATTATTTAATATATAATATTGCCTTGCATCATATCTGTAGGTAGTAATAAAGTGTCTTATTTCTCCAGTTAATACTTTCTTGCTATTGAATCTTGGTAGCTAGATTTGAAGTGATGGTTTTCCATATTACATGACTTCCAAAATATTGTGCGTATGACACTAGAGATTTTTTGGTTCATATATGCATCCATATGTCAGATTTACCACATTTACATGAGAAGAAACCATGCTTCTATATAGGAGAAGTTGCGCAAGATTTGAAGCGTGGTTTAAATTAGTAGGTTTGGTCTTCTGATAGACATTAGTACTTTTATGATAACCATGTTATCTCAAGGATTGTGCTTCACTATTAATTTTTGATGTCTTTCTTGGCAGATTTCTTAACTCAGCATCATTGGATCAAAGATGGTTAGGAGGTTGAAGATATGTTGCGTGAAAGGCGCGGGGAGGCAAGGACGGGACACACAGGACGCTGCAGTGGAGGACGAACACTGCAGCAAGGTATGTGCAGAGAACAACCACCGTCGCCGAGTCACGACTCCTCTCTTGCATGTCCACTTCTCCTTGGTTGCCTGGTCATCAGCATATCACAAATCAAAGTTTTCTTATTGCGAACTAGAGCAGATAAATTTGATGGCTGTAACTTGCCTGAAGTGCAAGATCTAATTCTATTATGTGTTGAGTTTATTAGCAAGATTGGTCTGTTTTGATACAATTTCATTCTGGTGGCCATCTATGAGTTAATGTTGCATCACAGTAATTTATTTGGAAGCAATTATAATTGAAATTGAGACTTTCTGGGTAGGTTGTCACAAGTATTTAACTTATGATTTCAGTTTGATATACAACCGGCAATCTGAAATCAGTACTGCTGATCAGACAATCTGGAGGGGTTATAAAATTTCTTTGCAAAGCTTGTACACAAGCTTAAGAATATGCCTGCTACTTGTTTTTTAGGGAAATAAAATGCCTGCTACTTTGGGATGTTGTGGTGTTATTTTTCGAGAAAACGCAAAGGAATCTTTGCGTTTCATTTCATTGAAAAGATGAGAAGATACAATCCTCCTAGGAGGTGAGGGTTACATGGGCTAGCACTCTATCAGTGAACATCCCAGTTAGTGGGAAGGACTACCCTGAGGCCCATTGGGCCGGCTTGTGCCCAACATTATATTGTGGTGTTATTAAATGACCGCTTCATAAATCATAATGTGAGATGGTGTTTGGTCAACCAAACATGAAGAATATTGGAACAAAAAGATGAAGAATATTGGTCAACCAAAGGCATATTCACTTCAGCCCAAATTCACTTGATGTTGCAATTTTTTTCTTTGTTCTTTAAGATTGGTTTTAGATGGAGAGCCGGGCAAAGTTTGGATGCCAATGTTGGTTTTTAGATCAGTCAATGGTTCATTGCAGCATATGTTCTCCATATAATTTGATATGCAAGGTTTTGTTGCTAAATACTACTCCCTCCGTTCCGAAATAATTGTCTTTCTAGAGATTTCAACAAGTGACTACATACGGAGCAAAATGAATGAATCTACACTCTAAAAACATGTCTACATACATCCGTATGTTGGTAGTCCATTTGAGATGGCTAGAAAGACAATTATTTCGGAACAGAGGGAGTACATCCTTACAATGCGAAGGGAAGCAAGAGCAGCTACCAGTAGCAGTTATAACTGAAGTGATAATGGGCACTTATCTCTTTTCTGAACAACACTTGATTTTCTCATAGTAATAGTCCTTTACTGAATTTAGTTGATACATAAATGGTTATTTACTGAACAATACTTGTATGTGGGTAGGCACGATGGTGTTGAAGTTTTAAAATGGTCCATTGCCCAGCAAGGGCATCCTAATTTCTTACTGGATTATACTGTAACAATATGATACCGAAATTTCAAATGGTTGTATATTTGACCCATACTATGATGGGCCAAGGCCTGCCTGGACATGGTGTTCACATACTATAATTCATTTACAGGAGATTGTAAACGTTTAGGCACCATGTGTTGAGAAATTGTGCATTGAGATAAAAGATTACATAATTGATGCAAAGGCGTGTGATATATATTTGTTTCAGGAAGTATGTTGATTCATGGAGAATGATATTACAAATTATTAGTATAATTCACGAATTAGGTGTTGTGCACCGCATGATTTTTTTTTTTTTTAGAAATCTATCCTGCAGCTGGTCATGTTTCAAATCATGTGTTTTTGTCCAAACGTGCGTTGCATGTGCAAGCTTACTAGTTTAGAGAAACTAGCTAACAACCCGCACGTTGCAACGGGGGCATACACATTCTAATGGTTTAACATCAATCATGTCTAATACAATACTCACGTACATTAGGCAGTATTACCGATTTGATTTACCGCTAAATAATTCCTACTCCTCCACCAACCCATTACTCTTTCTCTAAAAAACAAAAGACTTGATTAACCTTGAAGGAAAAAGTGGAGTGTATAGAGGGAATAGAGGGGAGAACGGACAAGCGTGTGTGGGTTGTAGAAGGCTGGTTTTCCCTGGTTTTCTTGGTGTGCTAATCATGTAGATGACATTTGAGCGAAATGGGAACGTTAGGTCTTTTATTGATAACGTAGACATTATATACGGCAGTCATGCATCGATAAGAGCTATAGTAAAGTTCAACAACACAAGATAGGTAAGAAGTAACTCGAGGGTTGTGAGATAGTGGAATGCCCCCTCCTTTCCGGGCTCAAATCTGAAATCTCATCAACCAAGACATATGGTGAGTAGAGGGATGTATCTCATACTTTACAAAACTAATCAAATTAAACTAATGCATTAATTGGATTAATTACAGTGCATGCATGTTTGACCACTAGATGAGTAGGAACATTACATGCATTGGTGTGCTCCTTTTTAATATTTGCATGCAAAGATTTAATGCCCCTCGAAATCTTAAAGTAAGATGGAGATGAGCCCTTTAAACTGAGAAACAAAAAATTGAGATAAGCCCAATAAACCGGAAAGGAGGGAGTAGATCACTCTCCTTGCCCCTACAGCCGCATGGATGGTGTGGAGCTCTATATATTAGAGAGTGTGTGCTACTTCCTCCGTTCCTAAATATTCCCTCCGTCTTAAAAAGCTTGTCCCAATCTTTTTCGGACGGAGGGAGTATAAGTCTTCTTAGAGATCCCAATATGGAGTACATACGGAGTAAAATAAATGAATCTACACTCTAAAATATATCTATATGTAGTCCGTATTGAAATATCTAAAAAGGCCTATATTTACAATCGGAGGGAGTAGAATCTAAAAACCTAGAGAATTACATTTCTAGGGATGCATCTACCTGTCTGCCTTGGATCCATCTACTCAGTGGGTGGCCGCTGCCGCATCTGCTCGGATCCAACTGCTCGTTGGAGATCCGCAGCAAGAGATCGAGGAGGGGGATAAGGTGGTTGCACCGGGAGGTCAGCGTGCTGCTCCTGGTGATGATCCTCGCTCTCGTCCTCCAGGCCCTGCTGCTGGTTGTGCTGCGGCCACTCCTACCCCGGCATCACAGACCATCAGATCGAAGTGGCATGGCCTGACCTAGTTCATCTCACTGCGGTGCAATGCGGCGAGCATCCCTGTGACGGCCAGATGCAGATGTGTGCGGCAGGGCACCACGGCGGGATCTCTTCCGCGGTAGCATCACAATGAGATCCCGCTCGACGGAAACCGGCGAGCTCTTGGAAGTTGGCGGCGGCACAACAATTGCTTAGACGTTAGCGGGTGGTGAGATGTGATGTTCGTCATAGTCCACGGCAGTACGAGCTCTTGTTGGCCACGGCGGTGCGGCCGGATTGATCTGTCAAGATGGCACGGTGAGGTCGTACGCTAGCCATTGCTCTATGGCCATTCCTGCCTTGCTAAAATCACATTAATTATCCTGAATGTTGTCAGAAAAAAAGTTCAGAAGCATGTCACCCTCTATTTCAAAGTTCTGAGTTTTGTATTTTCCTCAAAAAGATTTGATTTGCTGCAGCCCAAGGGAAATCAAAGATGGATGGAGAGGGGACATAGTGCTGCAATAATGGAAATCAAGGATGGATGGAAAGGGATGTAGCCGATGATCACAAACAGCGGCGGCACGGAGACACAAGCATGGTGCTCCTGATGTGTACCTTCGTACACACATGCTAAATCAGTGTACATTAATTTTTATTTCTAGAAATTTCGAAAGATTGTAAAGCTTGTTATTACAGCTTGAATGTTATGATCATTTTTTTTCAATATGAGTAAGAAATAGTCCCTCCATTCCTAAATATAAGACCTTTTCGAGATTCCACTATGGACTATATACGGATGTATATAGACATACATTAGAGTTCAGATTCACTCATTTTGCTTCGTATGTAGTCTATAGTGGAATCTTTAAAAGGTCTTATATTTAGGAATGGAGGGAGTACGTATGATGGAAACAACTTTTTTTGCTAGTCACATTATTTTGTTGGCATCTTTAGCAGTAGTAGTTGCACACATAGTTGTTTCAGTTGGATACAACCCCTAAAAAGATGACTTGTCATGCTGGTATTGAATGTTCGGTACCTCAAATTCTGTTTGGCCGTTCTTTTCTATTGAATATAATACATAATAATACACAGTTAAGCATGCATGGTTGCATAGAGAGGTATTACAAGTTTCACTATATATAACTGCACAAGTATATTTTTGGAGTTGCACCTCGACTATCAGGCAGTTGGTCATGTCAGCATATGAATTTGCATATCTCACATAACAAGAGAGCTAAAGACTATCCCTGGTTTTCTTAGCTTCAATTCCTAAAAAGAAATGCAAATCTCCTAGATCCTTTAGAGCAAACCCTGAACGTAAATCTTCCAGTAATCTAGTTATTGCCTCACTGGTGAACTAGTCACAATAACATCATCAACATATATGAGAACATAGATGAATGTCTTGAACTTGATGTAAATAGACAGACTTTGATGGAACAAACCCTAGTTTTTGCAGCTTTGCACTTAAACGAGAATACCATGCTCTCGGGGCTTGCTTTGGTCCATACAAAGCTTTATCAAGCTTATAGACATGAAAAGATGCATTTAATCCTCAAACCCAGGAGTTTGTTTCACGTACACTTCCTCTTCTTGAACACCATGAAAAAACGCATTCTACACATCTAGGTATCTAAGACTCCATCCGCTAGAAAGAACAATGGATAACACAAGACGAATAGAAGCAGCTTAGAGTGTTCACGACCGATGTTTAAATTACGATACCTTGGTACATAACCAGTTTGCATAGAGACTGAAATCTCATAAGCTTATTTTACAACATGACATTTTCACAAGCTAAGCACGGCTGTTTTTGAATACCACAAGTCGACTATACTAATTTGGTGTGCTTTCAAACAAATATATTTCCTGGCAGTGATATAGCATGTGTTATAAACTTGTCGAGATGACCGCATTCCCTTTTCTGTCGATGCTTTTGGGAAGTACTTCCATCAAAAGCAGCATGTCCCTGGCCAATCAACGGGCATGCTCCCCCCTCGAACCGAATTGATATGAGTAACAAAAATCTTTGACTATAACTTTTTAGAGATATGATATTGAAGTCATGCAAACATTGGGAACATCATAAATTTGAAGGACACACGATAGGTAGGGAAATAAAGGGATGGGTTTTCAATAATGAAAGAAGTCACTCTCCTGGTGTATTGCTTGGACGATGTCGCTCTATAAATACTGAGTAGAAACTCCTAGAACAACTAGCAATGGCTCTTCATTTCAGTGATGCATGTCTTGGAGGCAAACCGAACTTGCGGAACATAACTACCTCATATTGCTTTCCATGATGCCAATCGCATGGTGTTTTTTTTCATCTCCACATATATATGTTAGAGCTAGCTAACTCGGAGTGGGAGGCAACAGGGAGCAAACACATCCTAGTTAGCTGGCCTTGCCAAGCTTCTCTGCTGCCTAAGCTTACGAAAACACATCAATCCATCATCAGAGCAAACTAACACACCGGCCTTGCCAAGCTTCTCTGCCATCGACGCTACCATACGCCAGGCATCCTCCTCCTCCTGTGCGAGTCCATCTCCGCGCATCAGACGCTAAGACTCCACAGTGCCACGCCGCCAAGATCCGTCGCCAACAATGTGTAAGATGAAGCACCGCTCCACCAAAGAAGCCGTCCTCTGGTGCCTCGAGCCCGTGTTCACCTCCAAGAATGACGCCCCCAACGGGGAAAGGACACCAGAGAGTCGCCGTCATCCGATCTACTGATCTAGGCTTTCCCCCAGAGGTAGCAGAGAGTGGCCTTGAACTTCTTCATGGCGATGCTCTTAGGATGGGAACGACACTGACAGTGCCGCCACCGCCGGCCTTGGCAATAGCTGATAGCAGGATTTCACCTAGATCTTTTTGAAGAATCCATCTCTCGTGCACGGAGCGCAGCCATCCCTGTCGGGATTTGGATGGTCCAGGCCGCCGCTTCCAGATCACAGCAAGGAGAAATCCCCACTGAGACCTGTCGGCCCACCAGGGGAGAGCGAGAGCAGGCCCGCAGTACCAGATCCATGCTGGATCCGTGCCCGCGCCGCCGCCCCGAAGCCACACCCACGCGCAGCCGCCTTGGCCTGGCCCCTGGACCACGCCGCCGTCTGCCCGCCGTGCCCGCCCCGCATCAGCTCCATGCCTCTGCTGCACCACCGCATCTCGCGCTGCAGCCATACGCCGGGAGGGGCAGAGGGGCCCCGCCGCCGCTGCCGCGCACCGGGCTTTGCCTGGCGGCGAGGGGAGGGGTGGGTGTAGAGGGGACCGCGGGGTGGAGGCTATGTGGCTATGTTGTTATGTCATTGTCGGTGTCAAAACCGGCAGATCTTGGGTAGGGGGTCCCGAACTGTGCGTCTAGGCGGATGGTAACAGGAGACAAGGGACACGATGTTTTACCCAGGTTCGGGCCCTCTTGATGGAGGTAAAACCCTATGTCCTGCTTGATTAATATTGATGATATGGGTAGTACAAGAGTGGATCTACCACGAGATCAAGGAGGCTAAACCCTAAAGCTAGCCTATGGTATGATTGTTGTGATGTATATTGTGTCCTACGGACTAAAGCTCTCCGGTTTATATAGACACCGGAGGAGGCTAGGGTTACATAGAGTCGGTTACAATGGTAGGAGATCTACATATCCGTATTGCCAAGCTTGCCTTCCACGCCAAGGAAAGTCCCATCCGGACACGGGACGGAGTCTTCAATCTTGTATCTTTGTAGTCTTGGAGTCCGTGGGCGATGATAGTCCGGCTGTCCGGACACCCCTAGTCCAGACTCCTCAAGAGCCCTGAACCAGGCTTCAATGACGATAAGTCCGGCGCGCATAATGTTCGGCATTGCAAGGCCGATTCCTCCCTTGAATAATCCAGAGAAGATCATGAACCCCAGGATAGTGTCCGGCTCTGCAAAATAAATTCCACACTCCACCGTAGAGAGAATAAAATGTACACAAGTCCAATCTGCTGACGTATTATGCGGCATGACATCACACCGCTACCAGGCTTTTACTTGAATCGTTTTTTTTGTTATACCACCTCAACACGTTTAGCGAAGCAGTTTCCTTGGCACATCTTGTCGAAGCAGAGATCGTGTTCCCCTTATTCCGGGATTCTCATCAATACGGACGTGGGTAACCCAACCACGCCATTGATGGTGGCGCTTGGGAGATAAGCGAGTTTTACCTGGCTGGTGGGGGCGCATAGTCTTCGCCCTGCCTATATAAGGGGCAAGGATTCACCTTTTCACCCACGCCTTCTTCCTCTTTTGCTCATCCACCTCCGCGTACTCAAGCTCCAACGCCCAAGCTCGCGCATCCCGTCTTAACCTTCCCCGACCATGTCCGGAGGGGGAGGCAAGTGGTTGGCTTCCACCGTCAAGGAGGAGCACATCACCAAGCTGCGCAAGGCCGGATACCTTTCCAGCGATATTGCGCATCGGCTGCCCGACGAGGGGCAGCTCATCCCTACCCCTGGGCCCCATGAGAGGGTCGTCTTCCTTCCCCACTTCCTCCGCGGATTGGGCTTTCCACTGCACCCTTTCGTCCGGGGGCTCATGTTCTATTACGGCCTGGATTTCCACGATCTGGCGCCGAACTTCATCCTCAACATCTTGGCGTTTATCGTCGTGTGCGAGGCCTTCCTCTGCATCCAGCCCCACTTCGTCCTGTGGCTCAAGACCTTCAACGTCAAGCCGAAGGTTGTGAAGGGCACGCAAGCGAATGCGAAGGCGCCATGTTGGGCAAGTTGCCCAACGCCCTTTAACTCGAAGGGCCTTTGTGGACTCCGTTAAGGGGTGGCAATCGGGGTGGTTCTACATCACCGAGCCGCGCGAACCCACGTGGGCGGCGGCCCTCGAGTTCAGATCTGGCATCCCCACGCAGCTCACCTCCTGGAAAGAGAAGGGCTTGTTGTGGGGCAATCCGAAGGAACTGACGGGACTCCGAGCCTGTATCCAGAAGCTGGTGAACAATAAGCTCAGGCTCGTCGACGTGGTCCAAGTCATGCTCATCCGCCGGATTCTCCCATGCCAAGAACGGGCATTCAATCTGTGGGAGTTCAATCCGGAATAGCACCAGGCGCTAAGCAGGCTCTTCGACACGACGTATGAAGGCGCCTGGAGGGTGTTGTTTAAGGGCGCCGAAGCCCCCGCATCCGCGACGGAAAATCGCGGATTTTGCTCGCAGCATCCAGCTGACGAGGTATGTGATTCAACCCCTTTACGGGACACTTGTGGTAAACAGATTGATTCTAATAGGGTTTCAATCTCTCTTTTCCTTTGACAGGAATGGATGGAGAAGGCCGAGCAGCTCATCTGTCCGGCTCCCATGCCAGAAGATCCAGTGAACGCCCGTCTAGCAGGGCTACTGGTTCCGGCACCGCACGTGGTGCCGGAGAAGAAGGCCAAGAAGGCGGCCACGGGGACTCGAAAGAGTTCCCGCAATCAACCGTCCGACGACGAGGCGGACTCCTTCCCCGAAGACGAGGAGGAGGAAGAAGACTCTCTCCCGGAGGAGGGAGAGAAGAAGAGGAAGGCTTCCCCAATAGGGGAGGCAGAAGGGTCCAAGAGGGGGAGAACTATTCCCCCGGACAGTTCCGCCAACACCATCGTTGGCGAGGAGGAGTGGCCTTCAAGGGCCAGGCCTCCGGCGAGATCGTAAGTATCCGGATCCCTGATATACAATTTCTTTCGCGTCACCTAGTGTCCTACTAATGCCGCATACTGTCCGCAGTCCGGCCGATGATGATCTCCCCGCTTCATCGAGCGGGTCGTTGGCCCCATCGGATGTGGATTCACTTCCGACTGCCTCTACCCCCCGTGCCGATGAGGACGCCGAGGTGGGATCCCAGAGAGGGACCCATCAGGAGGAGGCTCCGGAGGCGCCGCTAGGCAGCCTCCCGGACTTTGCGCCGGACTCTACATCGGAACCTGCAGCGGTTCCAGAGTCCGGCAGGCGGCCCCTTCGAAAGAAGGGCAAGACTGTGACACCGGCGGCCTCCGTCCAACCGGAGGCGCCGGACAACTTGTTGGAGGCGCTTAAAGGTGCTTCCATCGAGGAAGAACACCGCACTATCATGAGTGCGGTGATTCAGAAGGTTCAGCTCGCCAAGAGCGGGCTGACCGAAGCCTGCAGCAGCCTTCTAACAGGCTTTGAGGTAAGAAGTTATAATTATGTAATGTAATACTGCATAGACAAGAGTTCTCGATGCTCGATTCGGTGTTCGGAAAGAAAAGCCCGACTGAGGATCTAAGAAGATATACGCAGGGTTGCTTAAAATATGTCAATATGGGTTTGCAGGCTGCGCTGCTGACCTCTGCCGCACTGACGGCGGAGCTCGGTGCGTTGAAGCAGGATCTCGAGCGTTCCGAGCAAGAGCTCGGCCATGCCAAGAAGCAGCTCGAGGACAAAGAAGGTGAGTAACACTACTTTGAATAGTTACCTTACAGAAAAGGATTTTGGTTGCAATAAAATTAACAAGGATAATATGGGTATTGCAGGGGCCACGAACGAGGTGGCAGCCCTGAAGGAGGCTGTGTCCGCGGCCGAACGCAGTGCGGCCGCGGAACGGGCAGAGCGAGAAAAGCAGGAGGCGCAGGTGGCGGAAGTACGGCAAGAGCTCCTGGCTCTCATGGAGAAGCATGAGAGCTTGGAGCGTGACTCCAAGACTCGAGAGTCCGAGCTTGCCTCGGCTCTCGAAAGTGCCAAGTCCGCCAAGGCCGAGGCCCGTAAGGCCCTTCAGGAGGTTGAAGATGTAAAGAAGATAGCGGCGGGTAAGGCATTTTTCATGCAAAGCAAGCATGTTAATGTAAACTACCTCACACTTACCCACATTCGGAGCTGTCCAGGGGCGTTTGCAGATCTACCGCATAGTGTCTCCGATGCCGCCGCATTCTATCGTGGCGAGGAGGGGAGCTCGACGGAGAAGGTCTTCTGGTCTCAGTATGCTGAGGCCAGCCATCCGATGCCCCCAAGCGACCAGCTGAAGCAGTTGGTCGAACTCCACAAGGTAGCTGAGGAGGCCATGAAGGGCCTTATAGTCCGGCTGTGGCCTGGACAGGCCATGCCTGGGAGCTACTTCGGCCTCGTGCGGCGGCTGGTGGATGCGTGCCCCTGGGTGGAGGTCATCAAGCGCTCCGCCTGTATTGAAGGTGCTCGTCGGGCCCTTGCCCGCACAAAGGTGCACTGGGGCAGGCTGGATGCGGAGAAGCTTCTCACTGACCCGCCGCCACCGGGCAAGGAGTATCGTACGCCCGAAATGTATTATAAAACTGTCCTGAAGGGAGCCCGCGATATTGCGGATGAATGCCCCAGAGATGTAATTTTTGAGTAAACTCGCTATGTATTATCCTGTGCGCTGAAAACTTTGTTCATATGCGCATTAAGCAACGCTTGTTTAATTTAAAATATTACCTTCATGCGGCCGCTTATAAAATCGAGAGATGGCAAGTCGTTGGCTTCAGCCCCGAGCCATGAAAGTGCTGGGCTGTTCGGGATAAACTTGAGCACTCTTGTTCCCATTTTGGGTCCATCTAGGAGGCGCCAACACAACGTAACAAGGCAACCGGACTTATAATGCTTGAACACTCTCACTTAGCTATAGAATTCTATAATTTTAAATTTCGGCGAAGCCCCTGGTATTCGGAAGACCGAATCCGGGGCGTTATCCACGCCTTCGTCGGACATTTATCCGGAACTTCGCTCGAAGCGGCGTGAGTATTTAAGGACTCGAAAAGACCTCTCGAACAGCGACCAGTCTCTCGCCTTATCATGCCGGTCAGTTTTAGCTTTCTCCACTGAGGCGCTCGCCCGGCTCAACCGGGGCGCAATCGTAGTGGTTCTCCCAGTGCCACCTTAGCCGACAGAACGGAACGTATGGCACCAAAACGTGGGAGCCGGGCAAACCCAACTATTGACCCAAGACATGATTCGGAGCCGATTCATATAATGCTATAAGTTCGGGGTGCCGCACTTATGAAAGTGTTCGGACTTATCACACCATAATGTGGGGAACATAAGCCCCTGGTGTATTAGACTGTACCAAAATATACGGGTTTAAGATGTCCTGTAATGAACATATATATATAAAGTAATGTAATTGCAGTCGAAAAGTGCTGCATTATTTATTAAAGGAAGTCTGCTATGAGTGCGGACTGATACAAATAGTGCGCTAAGCAAGGGATTTGGACTAATTAAACATGTCCCCCTCCAGGGATGAGCTGCGGACTTGGTGTATATAATCGAATTTAATGCTCGTAATTGAGACCACCTGAGTGTTCGTCGCAGCCTTCTTTCTTCCCTGGCTGTTGCATCGTGAGTTCGGCAGGTTCACCGCCGGACAGGGCCTCTGGTTAACGGAGTCCTATGTATACAAAGAAGGAAAATAATAATAAAAAAGGAGGGGGCGCACTTGCGAGCCCCTGGTGTGGTCGAGCCGCACTCTGGGTCCATTGTGATCGTGCCCCTTCCCCTGCGCCCATGGTATCTCCAAAGCGTAATGATGTACGTGGAGGGTTGTTCTTGCAATCATGCGAGGGCGGGGTTAGCCGCATTGCTACGCTGCGGCTCGATCGTGCAGGTTGTCTTGGTTTGTATTGCTTCGCGCGCTTTTGTTGTATTCGCCGCTTAACGGCCGGACTCGAAATTGCCTTAAAAGGCTGCTCAGATTTCTCCCGCGAGCAGCCAGATGTTCCTCCATTCGGAGGGAGCATTCCGTATTTCCGTTGACTGTGATGACTCCACGAGGGCCTGGCATCTTGAGCTTGAGGTATGCATAATGCGGCACCGCGTTGAACTTTGCAAACACGGTTCGTCCGAGCAGAGCGTGATAGCCGCTGCGAAATGAGACTATGTCGAAGATTAACTCTTCGCTCCGGAAATTATCCGGGGATCCGAAGACCACTTCCAGTGTGACTGAGCCCGTACAATTGGCTTCCACACCTGGTATGACACCTTTAAAGGTTGTCTTTGTAGGTTTAATCCTTGAGGGGTCTATGCCCATCTTGCGCACTGTATCCTGATAAAGCAGGTTCAGGCTACTACCGCCGTCCATCAGGACTCTTGTGAGGTGAAATCCATCGACGATTGGGTCTAAAACCAATGCAGCGAATCCGCCATGGCGTATGCTGGTCGGATGGTCTCTTCGATCGAAAGTGATCGGACAAGAGGACCATGGATTGAACTTCGGGGCGACTGGCTCCATCGCATAGACGTCCCTTAGTGCGCGCTTCCTCTCCCTCTTGGGTATATGGGTTGCATAAATCATGTTCACCGTCCGCACTTGTGGGGGGAAACCCTTATGTCCTCTATTGTTCGGCGGTCGGGTCTCCTCCTCGTCGTCACTATTTAGCCCCTTGTCATTGTTTTCGGCAATTAACTTGCCTGCCTGCTTGAACACCCAGCAATCTCTGTTGGTGTGATTGGCTGGCTTTTCGGGGGTGCCATGTATCTGGCATAAGCGGTCGAGTATTCGGTCCAAGTTGGACGGACCCGGAGTGGTTCTTTTGAATGGCTTCTTCCGCGACCGGGTTTAGAGCCTCGAATCGGGCGCTGACCGCCAGATCCTCCTTATCGCCGCCAGCACGCGGCGCTTTGTTTTGTTTCGACGTGACCTGCCGTTGTGGTCCTTATTATCCGGACTGCCAGAATTTTTATTTAGGTTGTTGCCGCGAGCTAGCCAGCTATCCTCTCCCGCGCAAAAGCGGGTCATTAATGATGTGAGTGCTACCATGGATTTCGGCTTTTCCTGTCCCAGGTGCCGGGCTAGCCACTCATCGCGGATGTTATGTTTGAAGGCTGCGAGGGCCTCTGCATCCGGACAATCGACGATTTTATTTTTCTTTTTCAAGAACCGTGTCCAGAATTGTCTGGCCGATTCCTCTGGCTGCTGAATTATGTGGCTTAGGTCATCGGCGTCTGGTGGCCGCACATACGTGCCCTGGAAATTATCGAGGAATGCGGCTTCCAGGTCTTCCCAACACCCAATTGACTCTGCAGGTAAGCTGCTAAGCCAATGCCGAGCTGGTCCTTTAAGCTTGGCATGGAGATCATCGCCGCGGGCCATATGGATGTGAAGGAGATAATCTTCAAATCAAACCGCGGGGTCTGTTGTGCCGTCGTAGGATTCGATGTTTACGGGTTTAAACCCTTCAGGGATTTGATGATCCATTACTTCGCCAATGAAGCATAGGGGTGTCGGCGCCTATATTGAGCAATATCACGACGCAGCTCGAGAGAGCGTTATCTGCTGTGTTCGCCCGCCGGGTTATTGTATCCGCCCGACGGTATTCGTCGCGGTCGTGGGCGCCTCGTGATCCGTAGATGGATCTGGATTGCCTTGCTTTGTCCTCCAATACAAGTTCGGCGCGTTCCCTCTTGGCTTCGTACTTTTGGAGCGATGCCGGGGTACGGTCTTTGTGGAGGGTCCGGATGCCTCTCGTCGCGACCACGGGTGGTCGGTCGGCCGTATCGTCGCGCGGTGATGAAAGTATGTATGCTTCCTCCTCTAATCGGGGGAGCAACTTGCGTCTGGGGTAGCTTTTGGAGGGGCGTTCGAGTTTAAACTCTTCGGTCGCGAGGACCTCGGTCCATCGATCGGCCAACAGGTCCTGATCAGCTTGAAGCTACTACTGCTTTATCTTTAGGCTATTTGCCGTGGAGATAAGCCTGCGTTTAAAACACTCTTGTTCGACGGGATCCTCGGGCACGACGAATTCGTCGTCGTTGAGGCTTGCCTCATCTTCGGAGGGAGGTATATAATTATAATCCTCGACCTCTTCATCTGCCGACCTCTCGTGGGGGCTTGCTTCTGCGTCCTCCTGCGCTGAGTCTTGCTGGAGGGGATTATCTTCGGCACTCTCTAGGGTATTATTATCTCCTGTGCTGGAATCTCCATTCTTGCTGTGGCGGGATTTAGAGCGGCGCCGCTGACGCCGGCGCTTGGGCTGTTTCTTTAAGGAATCTGCCTCCGCTACTTCTTCGCCGTCCCCATCCTTTGGGGTGTCCACCATGTATATGTCGTATGACGAGGTGGTCTTCCAGTGCCTTGTAGGCGCTGGTTCTGTTCGTCTCCGGCATCGCCGTCCATAGCGCCGATGTCTTGGTCGTAGTCTAGCTTGTCGGTTAGATCGTCGACAGTGGCTACAAAGTGGGTGGTGGGTGGGCTCTGAATTTCCTCGTCGTCCGTATCCCAACTATCCTGGCCATAGTCCGGCCAGGACTCTCCTGATAGCGAGAGATGCTTTAGCGAATTTAGGATGTCGCCAAAGGGAGAGTATTGGAAGATGTCCGCGGCAGTGAATTCCATAACCGGCGCCCAATCCGATTCGATTGGCGGGGGGGCGCGGGAGGTCCGGAGTCCGCAGGAGTCCGCACCTCGAATCACGAAGTTTCGCGAGGGACAAGGTTAGTTTTTGGCTCCATCGCCGTGGAAGTTGAAGCCCCCGAGGTGGTGTCCATCCACCGGTCCTCGATCTGGGCGATCGGCTCTGGACTAAGAGCCGGAGCGGACTCGTGTGCGGCCACCAAGGCACTGTTCGGCGGCAGAGCTAGATCATGCCCGTCGAATAAAGGCGGGCGCGCTTTGGTGTGGCTCAAGCCCGTCGAAGATCAAGTCTCCGCGACGCCGGCCGTGAAGTTTAGGCTTCGAATCGACTGACGGCCAGGGCGCAGCTTTCGATCTGTTCGGATGGCCAAGTGAGTTAGCCCGCGAGCGCGGCCGCCGAATCTGAAGATCTGTCCGGGAGAAAAGTCTCACCGACAGCGTTGTTGATTGAAGATGCCATCGAGCCTATTGGTGACGACACGAGGAACTCTCAATGAAAGCACCAATGTCGGTGTCAAACCGCGGATCTCGGTAGGGGGTCCCGAACTGTGCGTCTAGGCGGATGGTAACAGGAGACAAGGGATACGATGTTTTACCTGTGTTCGGGCCCTCTTGATGGAGGTAAAACCCTCGTCCCGCTTGATTAATATTGATGATATGGGTAGTACAAGAGTGGATCTACCACGAGATCAAGGAGGCTAAACCCTAAAGCTAGCCTATGGTATGATTGTTGTGATGTATATTGTGTCCTACGGACTAAAGCCCTCCGGTTTATATAGACACCGGAGGAGGCTAGGGTTACATAGAGTCGGTTACAATGGTAGGAGATCTACATATCCGTATTGCCAAGCTTGCCTTCCACGCCAAGGAAAGTCCCATCCAGACACGGGACGGAGTCTTCAATCTTGTATCTTCATAGTCTTGGAGTCTGGCGGGCGATGATAGTCCGGCTATCTGGACACCCCCTAGTCCAGGACTCCCTCGGTCATCATTAGCGTTCACCAAACATGGTTTGTGTTTTAAGTTCCCCAAACAAAAAGGATTCATGTTTCAACGTCTATCTGTCAAGGACAAAGAATACAAGCCTGAGTTATTCCATGGGGATTAGATTATAATTCCATACTAATCAAGTTTTACTTCTGAATTGTAATCTATAGTTACTCACCATTTTATTATTGACCTAAAATAAGTTTACTCCGCATTATACTACATAATAATCAAGTCTAACTTCTGATAACCCTAAAAAAAGAGTCTAACTTCTGATATGTAAACCATAGTTATCCACCATATCATTCCTCAAAGAACTTAACATAAGTTCCTGTTCTTTTTGCAAGATATTGCTAACATTACTGCAACAGTACAGGCTAATGAACGCCTGCCTAGCATCACACCCGTCGATTCAAAATGATATCTCCAAATACCCTAATGCCAGATCTTCTATTATAGTTTTCCAGAGATATGATATATGCCATCACTCATCAATGAAAGACGGTTTAATGTTCAAGTACACAAGATAGGTAAGAACTAACTATTGTTTTAGATAGTGGCAATCACTCTGCTTTCCTCTATACGCATCATCACATGCATGTGACATCTCTATAAATTGCAGAGTAGGTGCTAGTATTGCTCTTTTCCAGTGATGCATGGCTTAGTATTTAGCTGAACTCGTTGAATGCTGCTAGACTATATTTGCTTCCTACGCTCGCAATTGCATCCCCTGATTTTTTTTCTTCGAAACGGAACATCCCCTGATTTTGATCTCGAAAGTATGTTAGAGTAGCCAGCTATAGGCTTAGGACGCAACAAGAATCTAAGGCGCACAACCCTTCGCAGATGTGTTGCACATGCAAGTACACACCTTTTGCCACTCTGCAAATTTTCAACATGTTGTTGCTTAATCACCGGAGAACCAAATGCCCCTCAGCAGAAGCAAAGCAAGGACATTAATAACAGAGGAGTACAATGCACCAACGCTCATTGAACTCGTCGCATATTTCTACGCTAGTCACACTTAAGAAGTGCTTTCTAGTCCGAGGTCTAGAAGAGTCCATCTAGGACACAAGGTTGTACTTTAACAACACAAGAAAGCCCCCAAAAGTTGCAGTCTCAACAAGTTGTTCCTGTGACTAAATCAGAAGTTGTTCGACGAAATACATTCGCCGCATTCTGTTTCTGCAAGTCGCACACTTGGAGGTTCATAGTTGATGTTTACATTTTGATAGTCGAAAAAAAAACAGATTGCATGGTGGGTGGGTGTCAGATCGGAGAGCAGACACCCCGGGAGAGGTTTACGGAGGAGATAATCGCTTTTTGTGGGATCATGGACCCGGTGTCGGCTGGCAGGCGTGTCAGCAACCGGATCTAGGAACAACCAGACGCGGACGACTTGCATTTAGGGCGTGCCATGAGGGCAGCCAAGCTTCGCGATGTCGAGGCAGCTACAGGTATGTCCTCAAGAGTTGTTCACTTCTGCATTTCTCTCAACATGAAATTATCGATAAGGCACATGACTTAGGAGTTTCACTTGGTTCAAATGAAAAGGAAGTTGCAAAATCTGTTAATGACCTTTTAGACTTAGAAGCTGAGTGGGCTTCTGAAATTATTCGTAACATCGCGGCCGTTAGACCTATGAATGAGGATGATATGAAAATTTAGGGATCTCTACCCTTCAAAGCTTTTGTAATGATCTTATGCCTACTACAGAAGCCGAAGGTGAAATAGAAGGTCGGAGACTAAGGACGATGTAGAGCCTTCAATGATGGACGGTATTGCCCTGAGCCATTCCGGTAATCAGGATACAAAGGGTGATGGGGATAAGCCCAAGCGACCCTAGAAAAGGAAGGTGTATCCTACTTCGGCAGTTCTTAGAAGTGCTAGGGTTAAGCTTAAGAAAAAATTCTATGATGATCTATGAAACGAATCTTTTGGAATAGCAGAAGTCAAGCTGACTTGGCTAAAAAAAGGTTCCTTGTGGAGACATCACTAGAGCAAAAACTAGACTTTATTGCACTTCTTGAAACAGAAAGAGATAATTTTACCTCACAGTTCCTTGGAACTTTGTCCGGCGGAAGTGATTTTGATTGGCACTGTCTACCTCCTAGAGGAAGATCCAGTGGGATATTGTTGGGGGTTAGGTGCGAAACGCTAGAGGTGATTAATGTGGTCCAGGGGGACTTTGCGGTCAAGTTTTGGGTGAGATCCAAGTTGGATGGTTTCCGCTGGGCTCTGGTAGCTATATACGGAGCAGCCCAACCTGAACATAAACCCGATTTCCTAGCTGACCTGGTAGGATATGTGGGGATGAAACACTTCCAATCCTAGTCGGAGGGGATTTCAATATTATCAGAAGCAGAGATGAGAAGAACAATGACAATTTTGATGGGCGTTGGTGCCTAATGTTTAACATGATTATCGAGAGTCTCAATATGAGGGAGATTGAACTCACGGGTAGGCAGTTCACATGGACTAATACGTTGCCCACTCCGACTTATGAGAAGTTGGATAGGGTGCTTGCTAGTGTGGAATGGGAATAGAAATACCCATTGGTGTCGGTGCAATGCAGAGGGCGATCTCAGACCAGACACCATTGCTAGTGTACTCAGGAGACGCAACACATATTGGTAACAAAAACACTTTCTCTTTCGAACTGAGTTGGTTCGAGAAAGAGAACTTCATGGTCATCGTAGCACGAGAATGGGCAAAGACGGTTAGTGGACGATCAAGTGTATAGAGATGGCAAAACAAGATTAGACATCTAAGATAATTTTTACGGGGTTGGACCAGAAACGAGAGTGGGATTTACAAACAAGAAAAAAAAGACTCGCCCATTTGATAGATGCTTTGGACCTAAAAGCAGAAGTGAACCTGCTCGATGTGGCAGAACATGCCACGAAATCCAAAGTTGAGCAACGCCTCCGTGCTCTTCTTAGAGAAAAAGAGCTCAAATGGGCATTGCGTGCTAAGGTTCTCAAGGTTGTCCAAGGGGAAGACAATACACAATTCTTTCACATTATTGTGAACGGTAAGCATATGAAGAAGAAAATTATCCAGCTTGAACAGGACGAAGGGACCGCGGTGGGTCATCAGAATCTCAAATCGTATATCTCCAACTACTATAAACAATTATTTGGGACTCCGGCAGAGAGCCGGTCTCCTTGAATGAGTTTGTTATTGGAGATATCCCTCAACCTTGGTCAGAGGAGAATGAGATCCTATATGCACGATTTACTAAGAGGTTCTCGATGCAATATCACAAATGAAACCGAATAAAGCACCCGGACCAGATGGGTTCCCTGCGCAATTTTATGGGAAATGTTGGCATATTATTAAGGACGATCTTATGCCTATGTTTCATGACTTTTTCAACGGTCACCTCGAACTCTTTCATCTTAACTTTGGTATCATTATGTTGTTGCCAAAAAAAGAAGAAGCAGTTAGTATCGAGCAGTTCAGGCCAATATTTCTTCTCAGTGTGAGTTTCAAAATATTCACGAAAGTTGGTACTAATAGAATGACAAGGATAGCCCATTTGGTGGTGCAACCAAGTCAGACGGCTTTAATGCTGGGGAGAAATATCCTAGAAGGGGTTATCGTCCTTCATGAAACGCTCCATGAAATTCACTCGAAGAAACTAGATGGGGTTATTTTCAAAGTGGATTTCAAGAAGGCATATGATAAATTTAAGTGGTCTTTCCTTCAGCAGGCAACGTGCATGAAGGGTTTTAATGAGGCATGGCGGAACCAAGTGGGTTCTCTAGTCCAAAAAGGTAATATCGGAATTAAGGTTAATGATGATATCGATCACTATTTTCAGACTCATAAGGTCTTGAGACAAGGGGATTCGATGTCTCCTCTCTTATTTAATATAGTGGTGGATATGTTGACCGTTTTTATTGGTAGGGCCAAGTAGAACGACCAGATTGATGGACTTGTTCCTCATCTAGTCGATGGGGGAGTTTCCATCTTATAGTATGCTGACGACACTATCCTTTTCATGGATCATGACCTTGCTAAAGTTCGGAATATGAAACTAGTATTATGCCTCTTCAAACAATTGTCGGGATTATAAATCAATTTTCACAAGAGCGAATTGTTCTTCTTTGGTAGGGCCAAAGAGGAGCACGATACACATAGACATTTGTTTGGTTTTAAATTAGGTTCTTTGCCCTTTAGTTATTTGGGCATACCGATTCGTCATCGCAAACTTTCTAATAAAGAATGGAAATGCATCGAAGATAGAATTGGAAAAAGCTTAGTTGTTGGAACGGCAAGCTAATGTCGTATGGAGGTCGGTTAGTGCTCATTAACTCGGTACTTACTTGTATGTCGATGTTCCTGTTATCTTTCTTTGAAGTATCGAAGGGGGTACGACGGAGACTAGATTTTTTATCTCGATTTTTCTGGCAGTCTGATGAGGCTAAGAAGAAATATCGCCTAGCACGATGGGATATAATTGGCCGACCCAAAGACCGGGGGGCCTCGGCATTGAAAACCTGCAAATTAAGAATAAGTGCCTTATGAGTAAATGGCTTTATAGGTTATCAGCAAAGAATGATGGTATGTGGGCACAAATATTATGCAACAAATATCTGCAATTGAAAACTCTTGCCCAAGTCATCGCGAGACCAACCGATTCGCCATTCTGGAAGGGGCTTATGAGAACGAAAGATTTGTTCTTTCGCATTGTCAAATTCTTTGTTGGCAATGGGATGACAATAAGATTTTGGGAGGATACGTGGTTAGGGGAGACGCCTCTAACCATACAATACCCCAACCTATATAATATTGTGTAACGTAAGGAGGATTGCATGGGCACGGTATTACAATTGGTACCCTTGAATATTCAGTTTAGACGATTGTTAGTTGGGGAGCATTGAAACTCCTGGATGCACTTGGTATGGAGATTGATGGATGTTCAATTATCGGACCGACCTGATTCGTTGCACTAGAAGTTGGCTAGAAATGGAGTGTTCACAGCAAAATCTTTGTATATGAATCTTTATTAATTCTAGCCCAATCCCGAGATCGATACATATTTGAAAGATTAAGGTTCGCTTGCGTATTAAATTTTTATGTGGTTTATCCACAAGCAAGTGATCCTGACCAAAGATAATTTACTAAAGCGATGGCGGGTAGGCAGTACTCGATGTTGTTTTTCTGATCATGATAAAACAATACAACACCTATTCATAGATTGCCCTCCCGCGAAATTACTTTGGTGAACGATTTATATAGCCTTTAACATTATTCCTCCAGTTAGCATTGAATTGTTATTTGGGCAGTACTCAATGTTTTTCTATATTTCTTTGCTCCTCTTGCGAGCTGTAATATTTTTATGACTTTGTTCTACTTTGAGACTTTGAATAATATGGCTGCATGCATCGTTCAGATGCAGAGGCCGGGGGAAAGCCTCCTTTTCCAAAAAAATAAAAATGGTGACTGAAATCTCTCAAGCTTACTTTTACGGTGTTACATTTTCACAGTATGAGCACAAATGTTGGGGATTACCACAACCTAACAATACAAATTGGGTTCGCCTTCAAACAAAATTATGGAACAAATACGTTTTCCTGTCAATGATATAGCAGGTGGTTGTAAAATGTAAACTCGCCCACATGACGGCGTTTCCCTTCGGTTATGCGTTTGAAAAGTGTTGGCTGTCAAAAGAAACACGTATTGCAACAACGGTAACGGCCAATCAATGTCAATTGCCTCCAGCTGATTCGAGGTGATATTTCCAATTACCAAAATCTTTGACTATTTAAATTTGCAGAGAAATGTATTGACATTATGCAACACTAAGAGGTGTTGTAAAGTTGAAGGACGCACAATAGGTGTGGTAGGAAGTAAGCGATGTTTTTCCCCTGATGAAAGAGGACGGTTTCTGGAGATAGCAATCAATGTGCCTACGTGCTAGCTAGTATGAAAACACCCCTAGCGGAGATAGCAAGCTACTTTCGTTTCCGGATTCTAGTGATGCATGGCTTGAAACCCAACCGAACTTGACAAACGTACACTGGTGGAAAAAAGGCCTTTGGTCGCGGTTCGCAACTGCCATTAGTCGCGGCTGCGCAATCGCGACCAAATAAGCGCGACTAAAGCCCCCCACCTTTAGTCGCGGCTGCTTAAGAACCGCGACTAACGGCCCGTCCACGTGGGCGCCAGGCGGCCGTCGGGGCGGAGGACCTTTAGTCGCGGTTCTTCTGGCCAACCGCGACTAAAGGCCGCCGCAGGTTTAGGGTTTTAGCCCCCCCCCCCCTAAACCTGTTTTCTGTTTAATTTGTATTGTTTTATTTCTTTTGTGCTTTATTTTAATTTTGAAGGAGTTTCATATATTCTACGGTACTACATACATGCATATGAATGTACAATTTCAAATAAATTTGAAATTAGAACCAAAAAAATTCAAGAGGAATATACAATATATATTCAATATCATCGGATGACCATATACAATTTTGAACAAGTTTCCATACATGATTTAATCCATATAAAGTTCTACGTCCTCGTGATAGTGTTCTCCTTTAGGATGGAGGACTTCCCTGCTGAACCATCCAGCTAGTTCCTCTTGAAGTGGTCGGAAGCGAGCTTCTGGACTAAGCATCCACCGGAGGTTATTCCTCTGAGCATTGGTATCACTCGGATCAACCCGCTCAGAGGTGTATCTCCGGATCATCTCACAGACATAATATCCACATAGATTGGTCAACGGTGGCTGAATATCCCCAGCATTCTTAGGCTTTAATATTTTGAATTCTAGCTCTTTTTTGAATTCACCGACCTTTGTATCTACGAACCGTCTCCAAACCCTACGAGGCAAAGAAAATTAAATGAACAAGAGAGTTATTAGTTACTTGATATTAGGAAATGAACGAAATAGGCCGATCGATATAGAGCGCAAATGAATGAAAATAATTACTTCTGCAGCATTTTTCTCATGTCGCCCAAAGCTTTGGATCCTTATTCAGAGAGTCGTGGGCGAGACATTCGAGGTGTTAACTTTAATTACTAGCAGAATCCGGTGGAACTGCGGACACGACACATGCACAAGACGTCATGCATAACTCATCGATTAGCCGGCCACATACTATGCATGGAGTAAACAAAAGAGAATGTGCTCAAGACAGAAACACTCACCCAAAATGGTAAGGAAATAGAATATCACTTTTGAGTTCCTGCTTTGTAAGAAACTGCCACAGGTCTGCCTCCACGTCGGCGGGGTAATGCTTCAACACAATTCCATTAACGATGTGTGGGTCAATGAACCCAACATCATGGATGTTCCTTACTCTGCATTCCTTAATCTTCATTTTGCATGTATAATAGCGGACACAACAATATAGTTAGGACATATATATAGTGCAGGCAATATGAACGAGATGGGGTAGAAATTAATAAATCACTTACAGAACGTAGCAACTGATGATAGATTTGTCGAGCTCGCGCAGATTGAAAAGCTGGAACAATTCACTCAGTGCAATTTGTACATAGTAATGTTTGAAGTGATGCTCATGTCTAACTTCCGCATAAATATATTCTTTGGCGTTTTTATTTTTTATGTAACCCTTGTACCAATTCAGCAGACGTTTCATTTGGTCAGGTAGATCCTTTTCCTGCGCAGGCTCGACGAGAGGCCCATTCTTGACATATGTAATTACTACCTCCTTCGCTGGCAACTCATCAAGGCCTAATAGTTCACGAAGAGTAATACCTAAGTTGGCCGCTTGTTCTCGCACTCGTTACTGTCAATCCCTGTGCTGCCGCAGCTTGTATGATCTCGGGGGCATCCGGACGAAGGCTTCCACTATAAGCGGGCAATCGATTGTTTACTTTGTTCCCGAGCTGGGCAACTTGTTTCCGCTTTTTTACTTCGGCCTTCTCCGCTCTTTGCTCTCCTTGAACATGAGTGCCTGCTGCGAAGTTCACGTGCATAGTCGTTAGGCAGATTCTTGGCGGCTTGGGACGGTGTGCTCAAAATGACTTAGCCCACTTCTTTGCTCATCGAAAATACTTGGCTTGGGCTCGGGCTCTCTTTTCTTCTTGCAGTCCGCCTTCCATTTCTCCAAATCAGCAGCAGCGTCAGCGTCGACTTGCTCGGCACTACGCTCCCAAGGCCTTGTGGGGAGAGGCTTCATGATGGCTCCGGTACCTTTGTGGTCTTAGGTACATAAGGGTCCGGGTTAATAATCCAGACTGCTTCGCTTCTTTGCCGAGGTGGATTGGGGGCGGCGTCGATCACCCGCGGACGAGGATCTGGGGCGGCGGATGATCACCCGCGGACGTTGTGGATCGGGGCGGCGTCGGCTGATGTGACGGAGGTGTAGGTGAACCGCCACCACCACCACCACCACCACCACCGCCACCGCCACCACCACCACCGTAGGGGGTGGACTTTTGTCCTTGGCGCCTCGCTGAAACTTGATAAACTTCTTTTGCCATAGAATGTAATGGCGCTTGACATCTCCAAGTCTTTTCTCCCTTCGGTGTAGCAATGTCAATCTCCGTGTCCTCAAACCCTTGGACTATGTCCTCCACCGTGACACGAGCATAGCCATCTTGAATGGGGTTGTTGTGGTGGAGTGCTCGAGTAAACATGGTAAAGCACTGCCGATGGCTACCTTCATGGACATGTTCCCGATAGGATAATACAGATGACATTCTTTCATCTCCTTTATATCGCCCACGGGTAGCGAGGAGGCTCCGTGCAGTAATTTCGACCACCAGAGGCTCCGTGCAGAATTTCGATCACCGAGGCTCCGGTGCAGTAATTTCGATCGTCGGTGCATCTGCACCAGCCGGTGGGGCCTCCGTGGAAGCCACGCTGCTTCTCCGCTGCTGGCTTCCGAGATCCGCCGGATGATCTTCATGCTGCACCCGAGCTGCATCTCTTTCGCTACTAGTACACTCATGGTTTTCTTCATCACATCCATTTCCGATGCCAACCGCGCCACAACATCTGCTTCCGATCCATCTTTCTCTTACGGCTTCAGAATCCGTCGGGTCATCGCTCGGGGAACCCTATTTTCCACGGAATGTGCCCCATGCCTCGTACACGCCCTCCGTGTTCAGGATTCCCGAGGGCTTTTGTCGCTGCGTCGTTCTCTCTGTTGAACTTGATCTTCCCTGTTGAGCATCCTTCATTGCGCCAATAAGGGCTTGGGTGGGTTTAAGTAATTTGCCCCGTAAACACACTCCCCTGCCTCCGGGTTCAGCGTTCCCCATGCCCGTACCACCAGCTTTTGGCCCTTGGGTCCCATCCTCCGTGCTGGGCGGATTCTCGCGCCCTCAGCTCGTTCTCCATCTTCTCCAACCTAGGCACCCAAATGCGATACCCTCCTGGCCCCATAACATGATTGTACTCCTTCTTAGCCGCATTTTCCTTATTTTGTTTCGATATTTGAATGAACTGCTCCGATTTCTTTTGCTTCACAAATTCGGCCAATCATGTTTCAGTTTTGTCATATTGTCCTTTGAAATCCGGAGTCTTGTTACGCTTGACAAAGTCACGGGCTAGATTTTGCTTGAATTTCCGGAATCGCCGGCCATCTTATGAAGAGCGAACTGTTTGACTAGCCTCCTCCTCTCCTTGTTTTCCTCAATCTTGTTACCCTCCTCATCGAATTTGTTGTATTCGGAGGTAGAACGAAATGTTCCATAAGCTTCTTGAAGCAACCTTTTTTGTTCTCTTATCGACAAAAGTGAAACCATCAATTCGTGCCTTCTTTGGCTCATTCCACTCTGGACGGTGATCGAGACGTTGTCTCTAACAATGGCTCCGCATTGGTGACAAACTTGGTGGCGTTCTTGCGGGGCTCCAGCTGCCTGCCGGTTGCACTGTCGACAACCTCGATGGTGCATGTTTCTCCTTGTTTCATCGTCTTGGTTGCGCCACGCTTTGACGACGTACTCGATTGTTTCGACGATCCGGCCGAGGGCTAAAATAAGAAAGAGAGTCGCGCGTTAGTACACATATTTATTCAAATCAGTTAGTTTGTATCACCAGAGGCTCAATGTATAAATATACCTCGGCGCGGAGGTGGTTGCTACTTCCATTTGAAGATCGCTGCTTTATCGACGTTTCTTCGGCATCATCTTGCTGACGGCGCCCTTCATCTTCACCGTCAAGGTTCAGATAAGAAGAGATATCATCTTCTTCTTCTCCGGTCGGCACATATTGAATATCGCCGTTTATGATGCCGAACATATGTGCTTCACCGTCCGGATCATAGTTGTCCATAATCGGTCAGCTCTATCGTCCGCCATTATGTCATCCTGAAAACATGTAGTAAAACAAATTAATTAAGTGAAGAAGGGGCGGTGGCGGTGGCGGTGGCGAAGGGCGGTGGCAAAAGGAGGGGAGGAAGGGGTGGAGAGGGTGTCGCGGTAGAGCGCGAGACGGGCGGCAGAGGATTTATGCACGGAGAGGGAGGCGAGGACAACACACATGTATAACCCTCGCCGCCTCTCGATCCCAAAAAAAAAACACGCGCAGATCGCCGCCCCTCGCCGCCCCCTCGCCGCCCCTCCATTTTATTTTTTTGTTTTTCTTTGGCCGGTTTTCTGTTGTTTTTTGTTTTTTCACTTTATATGTATTTTTTGATTTTATAGCCCGCCCCCCTTTTGTTTTTTTGGTTAATTATCAAATTTTACGGTTTTTTGTTAATTATCAAGTTTTAAGTTATTTACCGTTTTTGTTAAACTAATTAACTAGTTAAAATTAAAAAGAAAAAAAAAAAAAAATTCCGGTGGCCTTTTTTCTTCCTTTTTTTTGTTTTTCATCTGTTTTTCTTTTGTTTTCTTCTTCCTTCTTTCTTCTTCTTCCTTTTTCCTTTTTCTTTCTTCTTCTTCTTCCTTTTTCTTCTTCTTTCTTCTTCTTCTGCCGGCGCGCGGAGGACGGCAGGCAGGGCCAGCGGGCGGCGGGCGGCAGGGCGTCGGGCGGCGGGCAAGGGCGGGGCAAGGGCGCAGGCACGGGCGCAGGGCGCCAGGCGGCGGCGGCGGGCAAGGGCGCAGGCACGGGCGGCGGGCAAGGGCGCAGGCACGGGCGGCGCAAGGGCAGGCACGGGCGGAGGCGGCGCCATCGGGACGGGGGCGGCGGCAGGGGCTTCGACGTCGGGCAGGGCTTCGGCGTCGGACACGGCTTTGGCGTCGGCGTCAAGTCGATCGGCGTCGGGCAAGGCTTCAAGGCCGAGAGAGAGGAGAATGGGAAGTGGCAAAACTGCTAAGTCAGATGTTATAGACGCACCTTTAGTCGCGGTTGGGGAGGCGGACCATGACTAAAGGTACCTTTAGTCGCGGTCCGCCTCCCCAACCGGACTAAAGGTTTTGTTGCCGCTTCGTTCCTTGAGAAGACCCTTTAGTCGCGGTTGGGGACAACAACCGCGACTAAAGGGTACCTTTAGTCGCGGGTCCGCCTCCCCAACCGGGACTAAAGGGTCTCTGGCTGAACTGCGCGGTGCGGTGGGATATTTAGTCCCACTCGCTAGCCGAGAGGCTTCGACAGTGGTTTATAAGCGGCTGCGCCACCACTTCGAGCTCCTCTCAAATGCAGGCTTACGGGCCTATTCATTACTATGAGCTCAGGGGCCTATTGGGCCTTCAAGGGCTGAATCTGGCCCATTAATGGGTTTCTAGTCGTATTCAGCCGTGGTGGCCCGAAGAGGTGGCATATTTTTATTTTTTGCCTGTTTTTGTTTTCATTTTTGCTTTATTTATTTTGTTTTGTTTCTACTTACAACAAAAAACTTATTTATTTTATTTTATTTTGTTTCTAATTACTTATTTATTTTACTTTATGATAATTATTTTTGCTATTAAAGTTTCTAATTACTTATTTATTTATGTTATTAAAATCTTAAAAATACAATTATATATCAAAAAATCAGAAAATAAAACTAATTCATTTTAAGTTCTTGTTCTTCTTCTGTTTTTTCTTCCTTTTTCTTCTTTTTTTTTCTTCTGCTTGTTTCTTCCTTTTTCTTGTTTTTCTTCTTTTTTTCTTCCTTTTCCTTTTTTCTTCTGTTTTTCTTCTCGCTTGTTTTTTTCTTATGTTTTTCTTCTTTGTTTTTTTCTTCTGCTTTTTCCTTTTTCTTCTGCTTGTTTTTTTCTTCTGCTTTTCCTTTTTTCTTCTGCTTTTTTCTTCTTTTTTTCCTTTTCCTTCTTTCTTCTTCTTCCTTTTTCCTTTTAAAATCAGAAAAATAAAACTAATTCATTTTAAAATCTTAAAATACAATTATATATCAAAAAATCAGAAAAATAAAACTAATCCCTTGAAGGTTTTACAAAAGGTTTGATACATCATTCAGTTCATCGACCAAATACAAAGTTTGGTACAATAAATTATTACACATCAATTCTTCCCTTGTGTCCCCGCTTGCTTACGATTGTGCCGTATCCATGGAGCATCCTCATCATTTAACTTAATGCTTGGGTCGGTGTTCACTTTGAAGGGCGGAATTTGAGCAAACATATTATAATCTTCGACATGTCATCTTGTCCTCCACTCCCACGATGTTTCTTTTCCCCGAAAGAACAATGTGGCGCTTTGAATCATCGCATGATGTAATGATCGCTTTTCTTATCTTTCCGCTTCCTCGGTTTGCTACTCATGTCCTTCACATAGAAAACCTGAGCGACATCTTTCGCTAGGACGAATGGTTCGTCAAGGTAACCAAGATTGTTGAAATCCACCATTGTCATTCCGTATTGCTGGTCCACCTTTACCCCACCTCCTGTTAGCTTGAACCATTTGCACCGAACAAAGGGACCTTAAAGGAGGGTCCATAGTCAAGTTCCCATATCTCCTCTATGTAACCATAATATGTGACATTTTGCCCATTCTCGGTTGCTGCATCAAAGCGACACCACTGTTTTGGTTGGTGCTCTTTTTATCTTGGGCGATCGTGTAAAATGTATTCCCATTTATCTCGCACCCTTGGAAAGTCGTTATAGTCGAAGATGGTGTCTTGGCCAACATGTACAGCTGATCTACAACATCATTGTCATTCATTAAATGTTTTCTCAACCAACTGCGAAAGTCTCCATGTGGGCCTTCCTAATCCAGATTCAGGCTTCCCGGGTTGTCCGAGCGTAAAATATTCTTGTGTTTCTCAAAGTGCGGAGCCACCAAGCTGGAATTGGTCAAGATAAAGGTGGTGTGCTTCATCGAGAATGGCCGTCCATACATATCGTTGATTTCCTTCCGATCGTGCCTTTTCCACTTAGTCTCCCCTCGTGCCGCGATCGAGGAAGACCAATCGGCTTAAGGTCAGGAACAAAGTCAACACAAAACTCAATTACCTCCTCATTTCCATAGCCCTTGGCGATGCTTCCTTCTGCCTAGCACGGTTCTGAACATATTTCTTTAATACTCCCATGAACCTCTCGAAGGGGAACATATTGTGTAGAAATACAGGACCGAGAACGGAAATCTCTTCGACTATGTGAACCAGGAGGTGCGTCATAATATTGAAGAAGGATGGCGGAACACCAACTCGAAACCGACAAGACATTGGATCACATCGCTCAGTAACCGTGGTAGAACTTCCGGATTGATTACCTTCGAGAGATTGCATTGAGGAATGCACATAGCTTCACAATGGCTACTCGAACATTTTCCGGCAGAGCCCCTCAAAGCAATCGGAAGCAATTGCGTCATAATCACGTGGCGATCGTGAGACTTCAGGTTTTGGAACTTTTTCTCCGCCATGTTTATTATTCCCTTTATATTGGGCGAGAATCCAGACGGGACCTTCATACCGCTCGGGCATTCAAAAAGATGACCTTCTCTTCTTTGGTCGAGCGTAGGCTGCACGACCTTGAAACCATTCCGGATGCGGTCATCGTGGTCTTTCAAACGTTGTTTGGTCTGCCGTGCTTCCTTTGTATCATTTGTCTTCCCATACACGCCCAAGAAGCTTAGGAGGTTCACGCAAATATTCTTCAGAACGTGCATCACGTCGATTGCAGAGCGGACATCTAGGACTTTCCAATATTCTAGCTCCCGAATATAGATTTCTTCTTCCACATGGCTGCGTGCCTCGGCTCCCTTCGAACTGATTGTCCGCCAGACCCTTTCCAAAGATGACTTTCAAATCCTTGACCATATCAAATACCTCAAAGACACCGGTCGTTCCGCAGCTTCGCCGGTGATCTGCCTTGCCATTGTAATGCTTGCCTTTCTTTCTTCTTGGATGAATTTTCGAAGAAATCGACGATGCCCAAGGTACACGTTCTTCTTACAATTTGGCAAATGTACACTTTCGGTCTCATGTAAGCAATGTGCGTGCATGCATTGTATCCCTTATTTGACAGTCCGAAAGGTTACTAAGAGCAGGCCAATCGTTGATGGTTACGAAAAGCAACGCGTAGGTCAAATTCTCTTGTTTGTGCTCATCCCACACACGGACACCACCCCACAGCTGTAAAAGTTCATCAACTAATGGCCTTAGGTACACATCGATGTCGTTGCCGGGTTGCTTCGGACCTTGGATGAGCACTGCATCATAATGAACTTCCGCTTCATGCACAACCAAGGAGGAAGGTTGTAGATGCATAGAGTCACGGGCCAGGTGCTATGGCTGGAGCTCGCTTTCGCCAAAAGGATTCATGCCATCCGTGCTTAGAGCAAATCTTATGTTCCTTGCGTCACCTGCAAAATCTTTGAACCATCTCGTCGATCTTTCTCCATTGCGCTCCATCTGCGGTGTGTCTCAACTCCCGTCCGACTTACGGTCCTCTTTGTGCCATCGCAACAACTTGGCATGCTCTTTGTTCATGAACAGACGCTTTCAACCGTGGTATTATAGGAGCATACCACATCACCTTGGCGGGAACCCTCTTCCGGGTTTCGCCCTCAACATCGCTACCGGGGTCATCGCCTCGATCTTATAACGCAATGCAAAGGCATACCGGCATTCATTCAAATTCTCGTATTCACATGCGGTAGAGGATGCGATCGTTGATGCATGCATGTATCTTCGTAACCTCTAAACCTAGAGGGCGATAACCTTCTTTGCTTCAGACGATCAAGGGCAACTCGTTATCCTTTGGAAACATATTCTTCAACATTTTCAGCAAGTTTTCAAATGCCGAGTCAGCTACACCTGCCTCGCCTTCCATTTCAGCAAATCCAGTGCAGCCCAGCTTTTTCGACCATCATCGCATCCGGGTACAGCGCCTTTACGTGATCCTCTAACATGCGATCCAAATTCTCCCTCTCCTTTTCGGTTTAGCAGCGTCTCCGTGCATCAAGAATGGTCCGACCAAGATCATCAACGGGATCATCACGTGCCTCTTCTTCACCTTCCCTTCACCTTCAAAGATCCTCCATGAAAGTATCACCGAAATGAGCAAGATAGCTTTCATCGATGAAATCATCCCCTTCTTCATCTTCTTCCATTATAACCCCTCTTTCTCCATGCTTGGTCCAACAATTATAGCTTGGCATGAAACCCTTCAAGCGGATGCATGTGAACAACTCTTGAGGAAGAGTAACCCTTCTCATTCTTACAGATAACACATGGACAGATAACAAAACCCCCCCGCTTGTTCGCATTAGCAACTACGAGGAAATCTTTCAAACCCGTAGTGAACTCGCCGGAGAGTCGGTTACCGTACATCCATTGCCGATTCATCTGCATTATTATAATATAAAATATATAATTAACCATCATGCATTTGTTATGAACTACACACATGCATATTGACACATCAAAGGTTCATCAAGTTGCTAACCGCGATCAAGAGTGTGGCTCCAACACTTCATGTCATGTTTGTTTCATGCTCTTGGGGCATTTCATCAAACACCTTATGTGCATAAGAGGAACCAAAAGCAAACCTACACCCACTTGTGAAGAGAATGGCTCCAAATGGCTAAGTGTTGGCTGCTGGATGGGTATATATAGGGAGGGCTTTAGTCGCGGTTGGCACAGCAAACCGTGACTAAAAGGTGCCGAAAACCTTTAGTCGCGGTTGTCTGGCCAACCGCGACTAAAGCCCTCACGCACCACTGGCCACCGAGCGCCAGGCCCAGCCTTTGGTCGCGTTCACCTCCAGAACCGCGACTAAAGGTCCATTGGTCGCGGTTCCTACAGCTTCGCGACTTATGGGGCTGGACGGAAAGCCTGTTTTTCCACCAGTGGTAGCTCGATGATATTGCTTTCCATGCTGGCAGTGCCATGGCCTCAATTTTCATCTCCACGTATGATCCTGGTAGCTAGGCTTGGGGGGCAATAGGGATCCAACGCATGCAAATCTTGGGGCATCGTGTGTTGCGCACATCCAAACACGCACGGCCGGAGGCACACGCACAGAAAGGAGCTGAACCTGATTGATTTAGCTTCCGGCCAGCGAGCAGGACATGCAAAAGCTATCTCCAAACGAAAACAACCGATTGTTCGATCAAAGGGAGCATTAAGGAGTCACATTGTCATAGTGATACGGGTGCATCAGTGTCCAAGCCAGGAGCTTCTGGGCCGGATGATGCCACGGCTAACACAACAGCCTGTTTTATTCATTTTCTAAAAAAACAGCCTGTTATTCATTTAATTCTTCGTTTAAATTAAATGTTGAGTAAATGTTCTCTTTTTTTTTAACGAGCACTAGTGGAAAAACAGGCTTTCCGTCCAGCCCCATAAGTCGCGAAGCTGTAGGAACCGCGACCAATGGGACCTTTAGTCGCGGTTCTGGAGGTGAACCGCGACCAAAGGCCTGGGCCTGTGCGCGGTGGCGGTGGTGCACGTGAGGGGCTTTAGTCGCGGTTGGCGGGACAACCGCGACTAAAGGTCCTCAAGTTAACAAGGCCTTTAGATCATGGTTGTTGTGCCAACCGGGATTAAAGGTTAGACCTTTAGTCCCGGTTGGTCAGCTAACCGCGACTAATGGCCCGAACCTTTAGTCGCGGTTATGCGACCTTTAGTCCCTGTTGGTCCGCCAACCGCGACTAAAGGGATTTGAGGCCTCATTTTCAAACTCTACTTCGTGGATCGCTTTTCAGTTTTCAAAAAATAAAAGAAAATGATGAAAATGTCAAAAAATAAAATAAAATAAGTTTTCCATGTGATTTGTGGTCTAGTTGTTGGGAAAATTTGTAAATGTGAATTTCGGCTTTATTTGCAAAATCTCTCTAGAATTTAGTAAAATGGGCATAACTTTTGCATACTAACTCGGATGAAAAAGTTTTTTATATGAAAAATCATCTACTCGAAAAGTTACATCCGAATTTAACTGGGGTAACCCTGTTAAACATTTTTAGAATCCCCAAAAACCTAACAGAAAAAAAGATACGGGGCTTTTAAGTTCTGGAGAGGCAAAAAAATTCAAAAAATTTCAAATTGTGGTCAAACTGTGGTCAAACAATGGTCAAACTAATTATTCTAGAATATTAGTGTTACTAAATAATTATTTCAGTTTTTTAAAATTTGGGTCAAATCTGGTCAAACTGTGGTCAAAAAATGGTCAAACTAATTATTCCAGAAATATTAGTGTTACTAAATAATTATTGTTTTTAAAACAATAGTTTCAAACTCAAACAAAGAAATGTGTCACTTCATGCTCAAGCTAAATACCGAGGGTTAATAGAATTGACATCCTACTATTGTCGAAAACAACAAGTGCAGACTTGGAAACGAGGAGAATAGAACCCGGAAGTTAAGCGTGCTCAGTGGGGAGTGGGAGGATGGGTGACCGCTCGAAGTTAGATGATTTGGAATTATGAGGGTGATTAGAGATTAGAGGAGAAATTGAGCAGTGATGAGGGTGGTGATTAGAGATTAGAGGTTAAAATAATTCAGAAATTTGAAAATAAAAAAAGAAAAATTCGCAAAAAAATTCGTAAAAAATTTAAACATGCGAGGAGGCCTTTAGTCCCTGTTAGCCACGAGAACCGGAGTAAAGCCTTTAGTCATGATTCGTGAAGAGGCGCGACTAAAGGGGGGTCTTTAGTCGCGCATAGTTAGTCGCGGTTGCACAGCCGCGACTAAAGGCCTTTGCGAACCGCGACTAAAGGCCTTTTTTCTACCAGTGGAGTTTCAACTTGTTATGCTCTGAGTTCTATTATATAAGAAGGCATAATACTTTTTTTGAGTCATGCATGAGGACTGCATGTTTTTTTTTTGTGAACTGGGCATAACCCGTTTCCGTTATAAGAATAACGGAAATACAACCATTCGTCCTCCGACAAAGTTTAAAGAAGAGTCATTTTATAGTGCATCCGGACGATATGGACCGTCCGTCGGAGCGAATTCGACGGTCCAGATTCGATGCAATACGCTAATGTCACATGTATTATATCAGACCCCGAGGGGCATTTTCGGGAGAAAAAAGATTTCGAACTGATCAGATTTTCCCTCCCAAATATTTCGAGGGTATTCTCGGTACGAATTTCAGGGCTATTTTCGGTTCGATTTTTATCCCGTTCGCTAGGGTTTATTCCTCGCCGCCGCTAGGGTTTTAATCCTCGCCGGCAGGATCTAGCCGGGCGTCGCGGCCCCTCCCTCGCTCCACCCCAATTCCCTCGCGATCTCGCACCACCTTTTCAACAAAGAACACGAGAGGAGGCGCATTGCCCTCCCCGCGGCGGCCGCCGGCGAAGATTCAGCACCATCCCACCTCCCAGTCCTCCATGCGGGTGCCTATAGCCACAAGCTTATAGGCAACCTCTTTCCCACACCCCAATTGGTTGTTTGCGTCCTCTACGTCACCTCTCCGCCATGGACGCAGCTTTGATCTGGCCATTCATCTCGTCCGAAGGAAAGGTGGTTGGGTATGGATCATGTTCTGCGGGGCTAGTTTGCATTGAGGCTGAAATCTGGCAAGCTTATTTTACATCATGATATTTTCACAAGATGAGCACATATGTTGTGGATTACCACAACTTGGTATTCAAACAAAATTATTAAACAAAGATCTTTTCCTGGCAATGATATAACACGTGTTGTAAACTTACCCACATGACCAATTTGGTTCTCTCTCCACAGTCCATATGCTTGGAATGTGCTCCCATTAAAAGTAACATGTACACTAAAGCAACAGTATTAGCCAATCAACGTGCATTTCATCCCGCTGATTCGAAGTGATACTTCTAATTACCATGATCTTCCACTATATAACTTCTTAGAGAAATGATATTGACATCACGCAACACTAGGAACTTTCGTAAAGTTGAAGGACACTGGAGTAGATAGGAAGTAACAAGATAGTTTTTCAATAATTAAATATACCACACTTGTGGTCACTACATGCACATTTGCATATAGGATGCAACCTATAAATTCATAGTATCATGTGTGCTAGTTACAAAGAACACTAAATAGATGGCAATCGTAGCCGAGCAAAGAAAAAAACTAAGAAACAAACGCTCATTGTTTTGAATGATACTCACAACTACCAAATTCATTGATTACAACTTTTCAAAGAGAATACATGCCATCACATATCAATGAGAGAGAGATATCTTAAGGATACACAATGTAGGTAAGAGGTAACTGGAATGTTTTCAGATATTGAAAAGATGACACTCCCGTCCTTCACACACACATAAATGCATGTGAAGCTCTATAAGTTGCAATGTACATGCTAGTGCCGGAAAACCTAGAGAAACTATCAAGGGATTTTTGTTCTCGGTGATGCATGGTTTGAAATTAAACGAACTTTCATGAACTTTTTTTTTGAACTTTCATGAACTTAGCTAGATCATATTTGCGTTCGATACTCGCCCCAATTTTTGTTTCTTTATATATTTTGGATCTAGTTTGCTAGGCTTGAGAAGCAATGGGGAATTAACACTAACAATTCTTGATAAATCATCTGTTCTGCATAGTTAACCATGTTGTTTCCTTGTTCATGCTTGAACTTCCAAACAATATGGAGGTGAATTGATTTATTACATAATTCTCGGAAGTATAAGTAGAAGGATCAGCAAAATGTCCTTGTGTTGAGATGAAGGGGGCCTTGAGAGTGCGAAGGTGCACGCAAGCTATACATACATAAGGAGCAGCAGAATATCCAGCATTACCTGGCCTATCTTTGGGACCAAGCCACACTAGTAGAAAATGGGGCAATGGTCCAGGCCAGGTCAACCCATTAGTCCCGGTTCAATCCAGAACCGAGACCAATGGGAGCATTTGACCCGGTTCGTTAGCCCCGGGGGCCGGGCGGGCCACGTGGGCCATTGGTCCTGGTTCGTTTGGACCTTTTGGTCCCGATTGGTGGGACGAACCGGGACCAATGGGCCTCGTTCCTGGCCCACCACCATTGGTCCCGGTTGGAGGCTTGAACCGGGACCAAAGGCTGCCCTTTAGTCCCGGTTCAAGCCACCAACCGGGACCAATTAATTGCCTATATATACCCCTCGCCCGCGAGCAGAGCACTCCCACTGCTCTGTTTTTCGTGGCCGGCGAGGGGAGAGCTTTGTGGTGCTCTAGCTCACCTCCTATGCACACGAGGTGTTCAATGGAATGCCCGAACCACACTACTTGAGCTTTCTCCTCTCCAAGCTCGACCTCCAAGCTCCATTTTCCTCAATATTTGTCTAGGTTTAGCGGTCCGTCACGTCCCGTCCCCGTCTTCACCGCCGTCGATCGCCCGCGCCGATCTCGACGCTGGCACCACCGTGGTGAGCCTCTTGTTCTTATCTTCTTTCTGAAAGAAAAAAATTCTTACTTGTATGTTTATATAGATACTTGTATAATTTTCTTACTTTTATTATTGCATCTTATATAGTGCGATGGTTTTGGTATCCACCCCTGTCGGCCCTTGTCCTGTCTATGATTCGGATGTGGTATATATTATCTTTTCATAACTATTGGTTCATTTATTGTTTATGACAATTATTCCGACCAACGTGACATAGATTTTATTTATCTACGAGGTTGTTGAACCGGAAATTCCAACCGACCCTATTGTAGAGAGGTTAAATTTAGTTGAAGAAGAAAACAATTTGTTGAAGGAAAAAAATTAGAAAAATTGAGGAGGAGAAGATGATATTGGAGTTGCATGTTGCGGATGTCATCGATGATCACAAGATCAAGATGGATGCAATGCGCTTGAAGATTAGAAAGATTAGAAAATATGCCATTCATACCGAGGCTTGGTATCATTATGCCGTTGGATCAGTTGTTACATTGGTTGCGATTATGATCGCATTTGTTTTCGCATTGAAATGTTTTACATAGTTTCAACGTATGGTTTAATTAATTTAGATGCTCTGCAGAGCTTTATGTTGTTAGATGAGAACTATGTATGTACTTAGGTTTTAATGTGATGATGAACTTCTATTAATTTGGTCACTTAACTATCTATTCATGATGTTCTGTAATGATTTTTGACACACTTAGTTATATATAATGCACGCAGATGAACCGGCAATGGATGTACGGTTCAAGACACACTACCGAGTACATTAAGGGCGTGCATGATTTTCTCGAAGTGGCTGAGGCAAACAAGCAGAATGATTTTATGTGTTGTCCATGCCCTATATGTGGGCATACGAAGTCTTACTCTGACCGAAAAATCCTTCACACCCACCTGGTTTACAAGGGTTTCATGCAACACTATAATGTTTGGACGAGGCACGAAGAAATAGGGGTTATGATGGAAGACGGCGAAGAAGAAGAGTACGATGACAACTATGTGCCCCCTGAATACGGTGATGCTACTGAACATCAAGAGGAACCAGATGATGTGCACGATGATGCTGCAATGGGCGAAGCTGCTGAAGATCACGAGGAACCAGACGATGTGCCCGATGATGATGATCTCCGCCGGGTCATTGTCGATGCAAGAACGCAATGCGAAAGTCAAAAGGAGAAGCTGAAGATCGATCGCATGTTAGAGGACCACAAAAAAGGGTTGTATCCCAATTGCGAAGATGGCAACACAAAGCTCGATATGGTACTAGAACTGCTACTGTGGAAGGCAGAGAATGTTGTGCCTGACAAAGGCTTTGGGTAGCTACTGAAAATATTGAAGAAGAAGCTTCCAAAAGATAACGAATTGCCCGACAGTACATACGCAGCAAAGAAGGTCGTATGCCCTCTAGGATTGGAGGTGCAGAAGATACATGCATGCCCTAATGACTGCATCCTCTACAGCGGTGCGTACAAGGATCTGAACGCATGCCCGGTATGCGGTGCATTACGGTATAAGATTAGACGAGATGACCCTGGTGATGTTGACGGCGAGCCCCCGGGAAGAGGGTTCCTGCAAAGGTGATGTGGTATGCTCCTATAATACCACGGTTGAAACGTTTATTCAGAAACGGAGAGCATGCAAAGTTGATGCGATGGCACAGTGAGGACCGTAAGAAAGATGGGAAGTTGAGGGCACCCGCTGACGGGTCGCAGTGGAGAAAAATCGAGAGAAAGTACTGGGATGAGTTTGCAAGTGAGCCAAGGAACGTATGGTTTGCTTTAAGCGCGGATGGCATTAATCCTTTCGGGGAGCAGAGCAGCAATCACAACACCTGGCCCGTGACTCTATGTATGTATAACCTTCCTCCTTGGATGTGCATGAAGCGGAAGTTCATTATGATGCCAGTTCTCATCCAAGGCCCTAAGCAACCCGGCAACGACATTGATGTGTACCTAAGGCCATTAGTTGAAGAACTTTTACAGCTGTAGAATGGAAACGATGTACGCACGTGGGATGAGCACAAACAGGAGGAATTTGACCAAAAGGCGTTGCTGTTCGTGACCATCAATGATTGGCCCGCTCTCAGTAACCCTTCAGGACACACAAACAAGGGATACCACGCATGCACGCACTGTTTACTTGACACCGATAGTATATACCTGGGAAGCTGCAGGAAGAATGTGTACCTGGGCCATCGTCGATTTCTTCCGACCAACCATCAATGTCGAAAGAAAGGCAAGCATTTCAAAGGCGAGGCAGATCACCGGAAGAAGCCCGCCATGCGTACCGGTGATCACGTACTTGATATGGTCAATGATTTACGCGTAATCTTTGGAAAGGGTCTCGGCGGACTAGCTGTTCCGAGTGACGCTGGGGGACACGCACCCATGTGGAAGAAGAAATCTATATTTTGGGACCTACCCTACTGGAAAGACCTAGAGGTCCGCTCTTCGATCGACATGATGCACGTGACGAAGAACCTTTGCGTGAACCTGCTAGGCTTCTTGGGCGTGTATGGGAAGACAAAAGATACAGCTGAGGCACGAGAGGACCTGCAACATTTGCACAAAAAAGACGACATGCCTCCAAAGTAGTATGAAGGTCCTGCCAGCTATGCTCTTACCAAAGAAGAGAAGGAAATCTTCTTTGAATGCCTGCTTAGTATGAAGGTCCCTACTGGCTTCTTGTCGAATATAAAAGGAATAATAAATATGGCAGAGAAAAAATTTCTGAACCTAAAGTCTCATGACTGCCACGTGATTATGACGCAACTGCTTCCGGTTGCATTGAGGGGGCTTCTACCGAAAAACGTCCGATTAGCCATTGTGAAGCTATGTGCATTCCTCAATGCAATCTCTTAGAAGGTGATCGATCCAGAAATCATACCAATGCTAAGGAGTGATGTGGTGCAATGTCTTATCAGTTTCGAGCTAGTGTTCCCACCATCCTTCTTCAATATCATGACGCACGTCCTAGTTCATCTAGTTGACGAGATTTTCATTCTGGGCCCCGTATTTCTACACAATATGTACCCCTTTGAGAGGTTCATGGGAGTCCTAAAGAAATATGTCCGTAATCGCTTAGGCCGAAGGAAGCATCTCCATGGGCCATCAAACAGAGGATGTCATCGGGTTTTGTGTTGACTTCATTCCTGGCCTTAAGAAGATAGGTCTCCTAAATCGCGGTATGAGGGGAGACTGACCGAAAAAACACGCTTGGAAGGGACTAAATAATATGCAGGACGGATATTCTTGGTCTAAAGCACACTACACAGCTTCTACGTAACTCTACCTTGGTGACCCGTATGTCGATGAACACAAGAACATCTGCGCCCAAACACCCGGAGCAAAGTCGACGATCGGATTACATGAGAACACATCAAGACTTTCAGCCGTTGGTTGGAAGCACGTCTCAGAGGTGACAACACTGTTTGTGATGAGCTGTACTTGTTGTCCAGGGGACCATCTTTGACTGTATTGATTTGGAAAGGATACGAGATAAATGGGAATACATTTTACACGATTGACCAAGATCAAAAGAGCACCAACCAAAACAGCGGTGTCCGCTTTGATGCAACAACCGAGAGGGGAAATGACACATATTATGGTTACATAGTGGACATATGGGAACTTGACTACGGACATGATTTTAAGGTCCCTTTGTTTAAGTGCAAATGGGTCAATATGTCGAGGCGGGTGCAGTGTAGACCCACAAGACGGAATGACAACAAAGGATCTGAAAAATCTTGGGTACACCGATGAACCGCTCGTCTGCCAATGATGTGGCACAGGTTATCTATGTGAAGGACATGTCTACCGCATCGAGAAAGAGAAAAGATAAGGAAGCGAATACATCATACGATGAGCCAAAGCGCCACATAGTTCTTTCAGGAAAAGGGACATCGTGGGAGTGGAGGGCAAGACAGACATGTCTGAAGATTATGAAAAGTTTCATGAAATTCCTCCTTCAAAGTCAAGGCTGACCCCAAATCCCGATAAACGATGAAGATTATCCATGGTTACTGGCGCAATAAGCAAATGACACAAGCGAAGAAAAAGTGAAGACTTTCTCCGCAACTATTATGATGATACCATGCCAACTTTGTAATGCATTTAGTATGATACCATTATCCGCTTTTGTACATGCACATACTATGTGGGTGAATTTATGATACCATGCCAACTTTCAACTTTTTCAGAGTTCATTTGAAATGCTTTAATGTCTTATGGTTCGGCCCTCGTAATAATTAAAAATAGCAACAATAAGTATTTTGTTGTAAGTAGAAACAAAATAAAATAAATAAAGCAAGAAATAAAACAAAAAACAAAAAAAGTGTTTTCAAATTTGAAAACTAATGGCACTAACAGAAAGTTTATAATTTTCCTAAAACCAAAAGCAAAAAGAATTAAAAAATAAAGCAAAAAACAAAAGAAAGTAAATAATGCAGAAAGCAAAACAAAAAAAACTAAAAATAGCAACAATAAGTAAAGAAAACAAAAAACAAAAAAAATGCCTCCTACTGGGCCCCCACGGCCTGAATATGACTAGAAACCCTACCATGGGCTAGGATTTAGGCCCGCAGTAGGCCTAGAAGGCCCATCAGACAAAGTAGTAGCAAGTAGGCCCGCAAGCCTGCGGTGGAGAGGAGCTCGAGAGGGGTGCGGCAGTGGGGCTTATAAACCACTGCGCGCCCCTCTCAACTAGTGAGGTGGGACTAAACTTTGGCCCCGACGCGGGCAGCACAGGGGCCTTTGGTCCTAGTTGGTGGCACCAACCGGTACTAAAGGGTGGGCATTGGTACCGGTTCGTGGCACCGGTACCAATGCCCACCCTTTAGTCCCGGTTGGTGCTACCAACTGGGACCAAAGGCCGCCGCTTGCCTCCCTTTGGGCTGCTGAAAAGAGGCCTTTGGTCCCGGTTGGTGGCACCAACCGGGACTAAAGGGGGCATTAGTCCCGGTTGGTTTCACGAACCGGGACCAATTCTCTTCATATATAACTAGCACTTAGCAGTTTCTCCAAAATCCATCCCTTTCTTCTCCGCCCGACGCCCGCTGCTCTGCCTCGTCGCCGACGTCGCTGAGCCGTCAGGCTGCTCCACCTCGTCGTCACCGCCGCCTCCGACGCCGTCAGGCTGGTCCACCTCACCGTCGTCGCCACCTCCGACGCCGTCAGGCTGCTCAACTTTGCCGTCGCCGCCGCCCTTGACGCCATCTGCCCCGACGCCAGGGCCGCTCCCCACGCCCTGACGCCGCCCGCCGTGCCCCGCCACCCCCCTGTGAGCACCTGCCTCGCGACCCTGCCTTGCCTCGCTCCCGCACCACTCTCCTGCCTCGCGCACCTGCACCCCTGCCCTGCCCCGCCGGCGCCACCGCTGCCGCCATGCCCCTCTGCCCGGCTCTGTTTTTTTATTAGTTTAATTTTTTTCATATATATATATATATATAATGTATGTGTATGTATGTGGCTATATGTTTTTGTTCAATGTTGCTATATGTTTTTTATTTTTATTAGTTTATTTTTTTTGTTCACATGTGATGTATATGTGTATGTGGCTATAATGTATATGTGTATGTGATGTATGTGGCTAGAATTTGCTAAATATATATGTTAAAAATGTTTTTTTGTTCATATATAGAAAGTTACAATTTTAGAAAAGTTTTGTATATGAGAAAGTTACAATTTTAGAAAAAGAAGGATAGGAAAGAAGAAAATAAGAAGAGGAAAGAAAGAAGAAGAGGAAAGGAAAAGGAGAGGAGAAATAAATAAGAAGAAGAAAAAAGAAGAAAAAGAAGAGGAGAAGAAGAAAGGAATAGAGGAGAAGAAGAAAAAATAGAAAAAAAATTCTATTTTTCTTCTTCTCCTCTATTCCTTTCTTCTTCTCCTCTTTTTTTCTTCTTCTTCTTCCTTCTTCCTTCTTCCTCTTTTCTTCCTTTTCCTTAATTATTTTCCTTTCTCGAGGGAGAAGAAGAAAAAGAAGAGGAGAAGAAGAAAGAAAGGAATAGAGGAGAAAGAAGAAACTTCAACACGACGGGGGGGTACCGATACCCCCTCCCCGATAACATTATTTTCCCATGTATATGTATGTCGCGTCGTTGTCGATATAACCCCCTCTAGATAACTTCTACATGAGGGGCGGTCAATATACATACCCCCTCTCGACCGTGATAACTTATACAACGGCAGCACCCCCCTCGGCCCTCTCGCTTGACCAAAACTCTCGAGGACACCCAAACCCTAGAGAGAAAACGATGTTGGTCTCCTACCCCCTCCCACCGCGCACCTACCCGACAAATTAACTCTCTCGAGGCCACCCAAATTTACCAAGTTAAAAGAGCGTTGTCGTCGAGGCCACCCCAAACCCTTGAAGCGTTGTGTCGAGGCGACCCCAAAGCCTAGAGAAGCAGCGTCGAGGCCACTAACATGATTCCTTATTGTGATTAGCTAGCTAGTTGTACCTTTGCCACTAATGTATATATATATATATATATATATATATATATATATATATATATATATATATCCATCTGTACCATGTTTGAATAATAATTGACATGTTGTAAATATTTGCGAAACTATGGAGCACTCCCGACGAAGAAAAATGAAGCGATGTTGGGGACATAATCGCACAAGGAAGTGATGTCGCTAAGTCCATTTCTCAATGACAGCGATGGTCGAAAGGACTGGGTGAAGAAGAGGTCTATGTTCATGATGGCTCCGACCCATTAATGCCGGTACAAGAAGAGGGCTATGTTCATGATGGCTCCGGTGACCCAATGGAGGTACAAGAAGGAGACCGTGCTGACTACTCCGGTGACCGAACCGAGTCCGGCCAGGTATATATATATTAGTTAAGCCCGTGCTGACTAGTTAATTGATGCATTCATTGTTTTGGTATATGTACACATATTAATTAACTCTCGTCTTTCTTCCTTTTTCTAGCCCTCCGGATCAAGCACAACTTCGGTAAGGAGACGAGGCCCGAAGAAAAAGTTGAGCTCGGATGAAAAGTTTGAGATCATAGAAATCGCGCCCGACGGCGAACCGATTGAACCCATTTGGACAAAACGTGCATTTTCTACTCAGTGCGGGGTTCTTGTTAGGGACAAGACCCCGATCAGCATCCAGCAATGGTATAAGCCTAAGGAGGAAGACCCTAAGGTGTCTTATGTCAATGATATGCAGAAAGAAGATCTTTGGACTCAGATGAAGGAAAATTTCACCCTACCGCCAGAGGATGATCCGGAGAAGCCAATTAAAGAGCAATTAATCAAGTCTTGTGCTCTTAAGAAGATGGCAACCCTATTCAGGAGGTGGAGGAAAGAGCTGAACAATTTTGTCGACAAAAAAAAGACACCAGAATTCATCGGCAAATATGAGAAGATCAAAGATCACCGGCCCGCATTTGTGGCCCACAAGACATCGGAAAAGAGTAAGAAGATGTCGGCGACAAACAAGCAAAATGCTGCGAAGAAGATGCTTCACCGTCGCACGGGGTCAGGTGGCTACCTCAAAGCCTGGCCTAAGTGGTCCAAGGCTGAGAATGATCTGCTTAAAAAAGGGATCGAACCAGAGACAATGTACTGGCCAGACCGTTGCCGGACATGGTTCTTAGGGGCTGGCGGAACCTTGGACCCTGTATCAGGCAACTGCAAATACCAGTCAAGAACCTTCGGCACTATATCGATGCAGCGCAACGAGGGACGTTCGTTCCAGACAGGGAGAAGGACGAGCTCACAATGGCCCACGGGAATCCTAAGCACCCTGGACGGACAAGAGGCACGCTAGGCTCCATTCCGTGGAAGGTTGGTTTTCCGGACGCAGGGGGTTACAAAACCCACGAGAGGAGGAAGAAACTGGAGCAGGACCAACTGCAGGCGCTGCACAAAAGGGTAATGGGGCTAGAGGAACGAGAAGAGGAACGAGAAGCAGCAGATCGCAGCAAACGACCTGTCGAAGCTTCCCCCGAAGCTACCCCGCCATCTCAGCGGAGAAGCAGCGTGGCTTCCACCAAGCTGCTTCAGCCGGAGCATGTCTTGACGGCTCCTGCCAGCTATCCCGTGGATGGTATGACGGAGTCTCAAATTGCCACATTATGGCACGATGGATGAATTTGAAGGTCAAGGCGGCTGTTGGCCAAGTTTATCCTAGTGGACCCGGCACAACTTATCACTGCTAGCCGATTCCAGAAGGATATGCTAAGGTGATGGTGGATGAAATAACGGAGGGATTTGAGGACCTCCTGCTTGACCACCCTACCGGTGAAGGGGAGACTAGGATGGGTTCTGCTCTTCAGACTCCATGCCTATGGCGGAAGGAGCTCATTAACCTTCCGAACTAGACGCCTCCGCCTCCTCCTCCTCCTCCGGCGAGTCAGGGCACTCCGCCTCCTCCACTACCTCCTCCTCCAGCGAGTGATGATCAGGGCACGCGTGGCGGCACTCCGCCTCCTTCTCCGGCGCGTGGCGGCACTCCGCCTCCTTCTCCGCCTACGCCGACGCTCCCGAGCAGCCAGCAGCCTCCTCCTTCTCCACCTCGCCAGCAAGGGCGGAAGAGACCCGCCGCCGCCCTGGCTGCTCCGGCGTGTCATAGTCCTTCTCCTCCGCCTCGTAAGCAAGCACGAAAGAAGACAGACGCTGCAGCCGCTCCGTCTGCTCCGGCGTCTAGCAGCACAACCAGAGGTGGGAGGCAATACAGATACGGTCGACCTCTCAAGCCTCTAGAGAAGTTACCGTACGAGAGGACCGAGGAGGAAAACGATAGGATCGTGCGGACCCATGTGAAGGAGTTCTTTGAAGGGGTGAAAGCAAAGAGACATCCACCTCCGGAGGAGAAGGTAGATCCGGTGAAAGCAAAGCACACTCTCGATGCCCTGAGGAAACCGGCAAAGTCTCCGCCGAGAACCAACTATGAGCGCATTATTGAACAGGCATATCTCCAAGCGGAGCGGTCGGGAAGTACTGTCAGAAATCAAAGGTCAAGAGAACGAGCAGCTGCGAAAAAAATTGACCAGCTCGGCGAACAAGCAAACCAATCGTGCCCCCCGCTCAATGTGTCTAGCGGCAACATCGTCGCTAATACTCCGGGGATGGTGGCCGGTTATGGCAATCTACAAGATTACCTGTCTGACGATGCACTTCCTGATTTCATGGAGGTGGACGAACACAGATACGAGTACGGGAAGCCTCTCGTCAAAGATGAAAAATCTCTAACAACGATGATGCGAAGAGTCCATACTTGGTACATGAAAACCTGCAGAGAGTCTGGGGGGACGAATAGTTTGTATCTGCACATTAAAGAGGAGCACGACCTCGTTGGAACTTATCTGTTGTGTGTTCCATTTGAGGAGTTCTTCGCGTTCTTCAATCAAAAGACCCTTGATAAATTAACGGTCTTTTGCTACTGGCTGTAAGTACTATTTCTGTCATTAAGTCTCTATATATAGCTCGGCTCTTTCATTGCATGTATTTATAATTAATTATCCTCAATATATTATGCAGATTGAAGATTGTCGAGTGTAAAAAACAAGAAATTTATGATATTGGGTTCATTAACACAAATACCATAAATGAATTTCTGGTTAAAAAGCACGTCAAAGAGGCTGAGGACAACTTGCTACGATCGTTGATCAAAATCAAAACAAAGATACCATACTCTTTCCTTACAACGGCAAGTGAGTGTTACTATCGTGTGCATATTAGGTTTCCCTTATTATTCGAGCGAGGTTATAGTAATGTAATTGATGAGTTATGCATGCGTGCGCAGGTACCACTATGTTCTTCTGGAGATTAAGCTTGAGCGGGGACTAGTAACCGTCTTAGACTCGAGACAGAAAGATCCCGAAACCTATGCGGATATGACTGAAATGCTCAACAAGTAAGTTCAATCGATCATTATCGCACCATATCAGCAACATTTTGTTCATTTCCTGATATCTCAAGTAATAATAATTATTTTCTTTGTCTTGCAGGGTTTGGAAACAGTTCACCGCAGAAGCTCCGGGACTGCCGAAGGAGCCGCGATATACATACCCGAAAGTAAGTACTACTGGCTAGCTAGTTGCGCGCATCTCCTATTGATTCTATAGCTATACTTTCATCAATGCCATTTATAATGCTTCATTATCAGTTTGATTGACCTCTATTTCTCGTAAAGTGCTTGTGGCAGGAACAAGGGAATGATTTATGTGGATACTATGTGTGCGAGTTCATCCACAATGCGACTTTGAAAAACAAGCGGGGCTACTCTCAAAGACAATATGAAGTGCGTAAGCAATAATATTCACAATTTCGTTTTATTACACCATCATTTCTATTGAGTTTTATTCATATATATGTATTAATTAACCCCCTTCTTCAAATTAGACGTGGCAGATGCAGAATGAACTCCTAGAACCAGATCGCATGAAAGCAATTCAAGAGGAATTGGCGGGATTCTTTCTTGACCACGTCATCAATAAAGCCGGAGAATATCATGTGGAAGTTGATTTCAATTTCTAGGGGATTGTAATTAAGAGATCTTACATATTGTACATGTATGTAGCCATTAGCGTCGGATACATGATACGAAAATTTGTTGTTCGACCAATCTCTCAGAGAAGGAGAGGTCGATCGATCACTTCTCTCAGTATGCATGATGAACTTCTGTACTCAATGGTTCTCTCGATCACTTATGTATATAGTATGTAGCGTCGACCAAGCACGGACATAAGAGAGGACACTTCTCTCTATTAATTAGCTAGCTAACACAATATATGAAACACCTAAATTAACCCACCAAAACCCCCAACCCCCTTTAAAAAAACAAAACCCCAGCCACTAGAATGCTGACGCGTGGACGCCTTTTGGCCCCGGTTGGTGCCACCAACAGGGACCAAAGGCCCCCCCTGCCTGGGCTTGGCGCACCGGCCACGTGGAGGACCATCTGTCCCGGTTCGTGTTTGAACCGTGACTAAAGGGGGAGGTATTAGTAACGACCCATTAGTCCTGGTTCATGAACCGGGACTAATGTCCCTTATGAACCGGGACAAATGCCCTGTTTTCTACCAGTGCCAGTTGTCTGTGGGCAAATACTTTTGGGGTGGCTGATGTACTTGCACGACAAACAATTCATGTTGAAAGTCTGGCAGGTTAGGGCATGAACAATGGAAGCATTACTAGACGGTGGTCTCATGCCCTCCATGTAGGCTTGTATGTATGAAGCCATCGCTTTGTATAATTATTACCCAACACAAGCAGCAGCAGCCTGTGGGTCCCATGTTGCTCCCTCTCTCTTACTTTACCCATCTCTTTCTTCCTCATTCACGCACGCATCAACCAGGAGACAAACGACGGTCTCCTACTAATCTAGCCCCTTTTTCCTTTTTCTCTAGCCTTTTCCCTGAAGCACCCGGATCTTCTGCAGGCAGCAGTAGTACACTACGAGGCATCCATTCTTGACACCCGAACCTAGCTGGACTATGGAGCACCCGGTTGGGGCGACACATTGGGCATGCCCTGATAAGTTTTTACCGGCAAATGGAAAGCCTGTCAATGTTACCTTTAAACAAAAAAAATTGTACCCTTAAGGGATTATAGACCATCCATTAATTTTGATCTAATGGATTAGACTAACTAATACTCCAATCTAATTAACATGGAGTATTGTTACAAAAGTTTCGAGAGTAAATAGTTATGGGGTTAAGTCTATTTCCTGACAGTGATCACCGGCGGCTGGCCCGCTGGGCGACAGGCTCAGTCATTGGATCTCGTGCTCATCAGCATACCCAATGGGGTTAGAGACAGTGGAGAAGAACTGCGCACTGCAGGGCAATTGATATCATTGTGCGCCCTCCACATCCATGGACGGCTAGTTACCTACATATACCTTAGTTCTAGTGTTTCATGAACAAGCGAGCCAATTTGTTAACTGGATTGGAATCTCATCAAGACATATGACCAAGTTAGGGTGGATCAAGACATGCATCAACGGCGGGAGGGTAGCAGGGTGAGTGTCCGTGATCGAGAACAACGAGAAGAATGAATTGGGAGGAACATGTGTAGCCCTAGTTCGGTGATGGGATTAGGGTGCATATCGTACCGAATTATCCTTTTAGTAGTTATCTAATGTTAAAGTTTAAACTAACCTACTGTGATTTGGTTGGTACTATATCTCCTATATGGATGGACTACAAGCATACCATAAAAGTACTATTAAATAAATGCATAGTGATGAATACATTTGTTGTGGTCTAATGAATGTAAAGGCTGAAGTTGTGTTTGAAGTGAATATATAAGATTTAAAATTCCGTTAGTGTGATAAAAGTTATATTCACTGAAATCATTAGAGACGAAACTTTTACTTTTTTGGCTCTTTACAACATGTTACATACTACCTCTGTTCCCTAATATAAGACCTTTTAGACATTTTAAAATATTGACTACGTACATACTAAAATGAGTGAACATACATATTAAAATGTGTCTACATACATATGAATCAAGAAAAAGCTAAAAGGTCTTATATTAGGGAACATATGGAGTATATATTATTGTTTCTTTACTAGAAAAGTAGTGTTGTTACTCCTATGATAAAAAGATGTTCTGGTGCCTGTGTTTACGTAGTTGTCAGACGTCTGTTTCAACGTCCGTTTCAATTTCTACCAAAAAAATATCTTTCAACGTCCATCTATGTGGGCCCAAGTTTTTATTTGGGTAAGGTATATTGACACACTAATACAGTCTAACTTTTGATATGTAAACTACTTGTTGCACCATTTCATTCATGAAAGAACTAAATACAAGTTTATGTGATTTGTTAAATATACTGCTAGTTATATGGAGGCCTCAACCCTTAGCAGGATAAACTAGGACACATGTTGAATGCAGTAGCAACAATACCGACCAATGAAGGCCTGCCCATCGTCTCGTTTGTTTATTCGAATTGATATTTCCAAGTACCAAGATCTTCAATTACAACATTTCAATGAAATAAAACATCATCATTCATCAGTGAGAGCCAGCTTAAAGTTGGAAGTACGTAACATATATAAGTAGTAAGCAACCATTGATATAATGGCAGCAATCACTCTGCTTGCCTCTGTAGGCCAACACGTGCAAGATGCAGCTCTATAAATAGCAGAGGTATGTGCTTGTGTATGAAACCTAGAGAAGCTATCCCCAGCTTTTTTTTTTCCAGTGATGCATGGATTGGAATTTAACTGAACATGACGAATGTTGCTAGATCATATTTGCTTCCTATGCTAGCTATGTCAAGCCCTACTTTTAAGCTCCATAGTATGTTAGAGTTAACCAACTATAGGCTTTATCGGAAAAAAGCCAGCTATATAGGCTTGGGATGCAAGGCGCACAGTGCTTTTGACACATGCAACTGAACATCTTTTTGTGGCTTACTAATGAAGAACAAAAGGGTAAATTGTACTGGATCATAGAACATGTGAGTATTTGCACGTTAGTCACACTTCAGAAATTGTTGATAGTTCTAAGTCAAAAGGAGTCATTCTAGGACCAGAACTTACTGACAGGGTTGTACCTGTACCTTTACAGAAGGGTGCCAAAAATTAATGTAGTCTCAACAAATTGTTCACCTGATCACTAGGAAGGTCTATAATGAAATACTCTCGCCGCATTCTGGTTCTGCATGTTGCACAGATGGAGATTCACGCTTGAAGTTTACATTATGATACTTGGACAAAAATCAGTTTACATAGAGACTAAAATCTAGAAACTTATTTTATAATGTGGCCTTTTCACAAGCTGAACACAGATATCGTGGATTACGATAACTTGACAATACAAATTTGGTGCATCATCAAACAATATTATGAGCCAAATTTGGCACTAGTCATCACCTCGCCTATGTGGCACATTGTTTGTTGGATGGGAAACTTCACGGACAATTTAGCTAATATGGTTGATGAAGATTGTAATACAGTTGATATTATAATCATTGTTTTTTAGGTGCAACAGCGGTAAGGCAGCCAGAGATACAATCTACACTGTTAGCCCCGATGAACCCTGATAATAGGGCATCAGGCCTGGATGCAAAAGCGGCTTCGTATCTAGAAGTAACAGTAAGGGGTTTTTCATTGATCCTGCAAATTATGTTATCCGGTACCTGCGACAACAAGTTAACAGTGGCTAAAAGGGTACACAAGCATTGCAGCTCAGGAGTAGCAATGTTTGATAGTCTCGGCTGCAACGAAAGACGAAGGTTCACTGCCGAGGGCACGAATGCGATACAAACATTATTTTGGTAACATGGGAAAAAAGGTTCACAAAGTGAACACCTAGAGTGCCATTGCCAATCCAGAGATCAAGCCAAAACATAGTGGAGAGACTGTTGCCAATCTTCACATGCGTAATGGAGCGGAAGAAAGAAATACCAAAAGTTAGGTATTTCAACATGTTTGTGCGAAGCCTGTTTATGTCTCCGATATGTTGAATTATAGATGGGTTTTGGGCCCATGTAAATAATAAGTCCTGGATAATCTCTAAGGCCCGTATGGGGTGCATGACATGGTGTGAAGTTTACTACTATACGGCTAGTGAAGAAGAGTTCAGACCTCTATATAAGGTATTCTCTTCTACATTCTATTTGAGATTGAGAAGAAGAGTTGTCACGCACGCTTCTCTATGGACCGCCTCGCCACGCCTTGCCTGCGCATCGTGTTTTGTGAACGAGCCGAGCCCAAGCCTATGCCATGCTTTTTTTTTTGCCGGTGAGGAATACACTACTAGGAAAAGGCCTTCTAATGGCGCACCGGTTTTGCCTTCTAATGGCGCACTACCGGTGCGCCATTAGCATCACGCCACTAGAATTCTTTTCTAATGGCGCACCTGTGGTGCGCCATTAGAATCTAGATTTTAATGGCGCACCACATAGTAGTGCGCCATTAGTAACAATTTTTTTTCAAATTTTTTTTGCAGAATTTTTTTTAAATTTTTTTTTTCAAAATTTCCAATTTTTTTGTTTTTTCTTAATCTCAGGTCACTATGGCTTAATCTCGAGTCAAAATGCATAATCTCAGGTCAAATCGCACTCCATAGTCAAACTTCCGAAGGTCACCCATCCTCTCACTACTCCAGCCTGAGCACGCTTAACTTCCGGTTCTATTCTCCTCGCTTCCAAGTCTGCACTTGTTGTTTTCCGACAATAGTAAGATGTCAATCCTATTAACCTCAGGAATTTAGCTTGAGCATGTACTGACACATTTCACTGTTTGAGTTTGAAAATATTGTTCTAAAAAATTAGTAACACTAATATTTCTTGAATAATTAGTTCGCACACAGTTTGACCAGATTTGACCATAATTTGACCAGATTTGACCACAGTTTGACCAGATTTGACCAAAATTCAAAAAAACTAAAATAATTATTTATTAACACTAATATTCTTGAATAATTAGTTTGACCATAGTTTGACTAGATTTAACAAAAACTAAAAAAACTAATTTTTTTTTTGAATTTTTTTGCCTCCAGATCTTAAAAGCCCCGTAACTTTTCGAGTAGATGCTTTTTCATATATAAAACTTTTTCATCCGAGTTCGTATGCAAAAGTTATGGCCATTTTACAAATTTCCAGAGAGATTTTGCAAATAAAGTCGAAATTCATATTTGTAAATTTTCCCAACAACTAGACCACATATCACATGGAAAACTTATTTTATTTTATTTTTTTGACATTTTTATCATTTTTTTTATTTTTTTAAAACTGAAAAGGCGGTCCAGGGGGTGCATTCGTTGGAAGCTGGGCAAACAACTAATGGCGCACCACAACCGGTGCGCCATTAGTAGTTAAACTAGTAATGGCGCACCACAACCGGTGCGCCATTACTAACAAAAATTTTATAATTTTTTTTATAATTTTTTTTACTTTTTTTTTCAAAACTTCTAATGGCGCACGGTGGGTGTGGTGCGCCATTACTAGTTAAAACTAGTAATGGCGCACCACACCCATGGTGCGCCATTAGAAGTTTTGAAAAAATAAAAAAAAAAATTTACTAATGGCGCACCGGGATGTGGTGCGCCATTAGTATTTGGAAACTAATGGCGTACCAACACATGGTGCGCCATTAGTATATAGCAATGGCGCACCACATGTCTGGTGCGCCATTAGAATCAATCTTATCTATAGCCCTTTTCCTAGTAGTGATAGTTGATTAATCAGAGATTAATTAGAATTTTCTAATGGAAGTCCCACTGCACGAGACATTGGACCGTGGGTTGTCTGCAGATCCGGTCGCGTGCCTAAGCCCAGGTCCACGAATCCCTACCCAACAACCTACATATTGTAGTCATTGGCAACTTCAACCGACACAAGAATTTCATCCTTGTGCATAACTAGAGCCGTCATATACTATTCCACTTATTGTTGTTGCTTCCGGCAATCCCATCCTGTCAACCACGTCCACGTGCACGGCTATTTGAAAGAGCAGGCCTCCGGAACCCCACACTTTGCCATTCTGTGCCAAGAGAAGTGCGATAATGTTTTTGGGGAGCATCTTAGCGCGACTGCTCCATGTTCGATTTCGTCCTTTTCCTCTGCTTCAACTAATTCCCTGACACCGACGTCATGGATAGCGCCACCACAGCCAAGAAGATTGTTGCGTAGGAATCCGTTGCCACCTCTGCAGCTTTAGCCTGGCCTATGAGAGGACATGATCTTCTCATCCCCTGTTTACTCGTTCATGTGCTAGTCCATAGATGTTTCCGTTCATTGTTGATACATGATCACATGTTTAGATATCGGTACCAGCTTCATACTGTTATTGCTAGTATCATGATTTATTCACGAGTTAAATTAATCAAAATATAATAATATATCCAGCAATCCAAAACATTATTTATGTAGGCACTTCTCAGTTCAAGGCTTTGCTACAACATTGAAACATGGCATGTTTACAGGCACACATTTTAAGCATTGACAGACCAACACTACCTTGTGACTCACATGTTCGATGTGATTTTGTACTTCGATTTTGTAGCAACGAAGAAGTACAAAATCACGGGTCGGCGACTTCCTTCCTTTCTCTCCCGAGTGAATAACCTTCATGAATTAATCTTGATCTTGGATGATTTTTGTTTTTCTTAAATACAGGATATACAGGAAGGAAAACATAGAAACGTATAGTATGCATCCGCCAGTCATCCTTGATTTTACTTCTGTGCATGCATGTTGAGGCTGCACACGTATTACACACTAGCTAGCTGGCCTGTGGTTTAGCTTCGTACAACCCATGCAAGTTAAAATGGCCTACGTACTAACATGCATGCAGGCACATAGGCTCTCTAGCTGATGGTTTCGTACATATCCCATATTAGGGACACGGCAGCCAGTACGTATATGTATGTACCCGAATACCCGCGTACCGGCCGGCAACCACGCATACGTACTGGAATACCCGTGCAGAAAAAAAGACAGACCGGAGGACATAAGATCTCTGTTTAAATGGCATCAAAGTCTATCTACATACATACAGGTACGTACGTGACATATTATTTTGTTTTGCAGTGCACGTCAAAGAAGGAAGAACAAGAGATAAGCATCGGCCAGCTGGAGATCAAAACAGAAAAGCCTGATCCGATAGAATCAAGTAGCACAAGTATCGGGAGGTTCCAACTACACCGCGGCCGCCGGGGTGTCTACCTCCTACCTATAAATACACGGGCAGAAGGCCATTCGAGTCGGCGACAGAGGCACGCGTAGACGCCGCCGCCCTTCACATCCGCGCACGATCAGAGAGAGGAAGGACTCACGCACGCCGGCGTGCACGGAGAGGAGGCCGGCGTTGATCCATCTACACCGGCGTGCACGGAGAGGAGGAGGCCGGCGTTCATCCATCTACACACAAGGGACCTCGGCGGCATCGACATGAACACCAAGTTCACTTTTTCGGATGGTGAGATGGTCGTCTAATTTTTCTCTTGTCTCTCTCCTTCACATCCAGCATGCATGCCGAGGTACGTGCCGGTCATCGGAGATGACGCTCGTGTGATCCCGTCGCCACCGCCGGAGACGACTTCATCGGAACAGAAAACTGCCTCGGCACCGTCGGAGTTTGTCTACGCGAAGTATTTCTCTTTCAGGTGTTATATTCTTGGCTGGAGATGACTTGGGAGCAGCCGGAGCTCGCCAACGACGCAGCCCAACCGCTAGCCCCGGCGCCCTCCCGTGGCGGCTTTTAGCGTCCTCGGCGAACACCCCATGGCGTACAGGTCGCGACACACAAATGGCGACGAACAGAGCCACGGTGAACAGGTTCATGGCAAAGGGTACACTGGCGTACAGGTTTTGCATCACACCCTTGGAGGAGACGGCGTGGCGGAATCGGAGCGCGCTAACGACGCTGCCCGAGACCCGCCTTTCCCATCGCGGCGAACAGGTTTTGGCATCACGCTCTTGGAGGAGACGGCATATGGTGGAACCGGAGCTCGCTGACGGCGCAGCCCGAGACTCGCCTTTCCCATCACGACGTACAGGTTTTGCGTCGCACTCGTGGAGGGGACGGTGCGGCAGAGCCGGAGCTCGCTGACGGCGCAGCCCGAGACTCGCCTTTCCCATCACGGCGTACAGGTCCTTGGTGGAAACAATATCCGCAACCACATATCTAAGACTGGTTCCTCCTTCACGAGGCACGCATCCCCGACGAACAGGTCAATGGCGTACAAATCCTTCACCGAGCCGGAGTTTGCAGCGACGCAGTACAAGACCGGCCCCTCCTTTGAGAGGTGCACCCACCGTGGCGAACAGGTCCACGGCGTCGCCGGTGTACAGGTCACCCCTTGGCGACGCACCAGCCCAAGGCGACGCGGCCTCTACAACACCACCTATCCACGGCCTCGTGGGGCGGCCTCCTTTGTCTTGGCGGACCGCCGAATACTCGGCGTCTAGCCGAGACGAAGTGCCATCCACCCCGGCCACGCCAACGTGAGCGCGTGTCAGTTTTTACACTGAGCCGGTCTCCCAAACCGTTACACCCGCAAGGCGTAGCCCCTTGAACACCCCGATAAAGCAACATGTCGTCGAGAAGTCTAAGCCGAGCGTGACCCATGTTACACCAACACCAACTACTCCAATGCCGCCAAGACCGACGAGGCACGACGGCGAGGGCGGGCGCGACCACCGCTAAGGCCACGCTACATGCGGCGCGTGTACCGACGAGGACACGGGCTCTGCCGCCGCCAACACACACATCATCATCATCATGCATGGAGAACGCGAAGCGAAGACGACAAAGACGACCATACGGCTTAATCGGAGGTATCCCGTGGAGTAACCCGTTGAGTAACCCGTGGGAATAATTAACCGGGAGCCTTCCGAGGCCCCGGGAACCAAGAGACCACAATCGCTACAGTCAGGCAGGCCGCGCTAGTAGTCCACGGAGCGCATATGTAATGGGATCTTGTAATTTTGTTTCTCCAATGAGAGATTAATACAGTGCATGTTTCCCTATATTTATTTGTGTACTTAGTATACTGGCACGCCCGCATTTTTTATTTCCCCTGACGCGTAGAGAGATAGTAACACGATAACCATCGTTGTTTGTTATTATTTTTCGTGTCAAACATCACAATGATGAGCATGTTCTGGGTTGCTGGTGGCACTCTCACTGGAATGATGCTCCCGAACAGGAGAATGCATTTAGGTAGGCCACCACCATCTTTGTGGATCCGTTCTGAGTGTGATCGGAGACAAGTTAGTTGATGCATATCTGCATATACGAGTTGCCAAGAACTTGTGGGATGCGCTTGAAGCTATGTTTGGTGCTACAGATGCTGGAAGAGAGTTGTACGATATGAAGAAGTTCCATGATTACATGATGGTTGATAGTTTTCCTGTATTGGACTAGGATCATGAGATACACTGCACATTGTTAAAGAGCTCAAGCTCCTAAAGTGTGAGTTAATGAACAAGGTTGTCGAAAGATGCATAATTGCTAAACTCCATCCTTCTTAACTTTGTTAGTTCTGTGAAGCACTTGAGACGCAAATTCTCGATTGAGGATGTCATTGAGTAGAATTCGAGAGCAAAGGACTCACACATGAAAGGGGCAAGGGATGTTTTAACGCATATATTTTGTAGAAGAATTTCCACAAGTTCAAGGGGGTCCAGCAGAATACTACCGTTAAGAAGAAGGTAAGAAGAAAGATAAGAAAAATGATGGTTGCTTCACTAAACATTGATGTATGGTACCGTTTTGTCAGGAGATGCGTCAAAGAATGAAATATATTTGTGGAACATGTCAGAGCTGAAGAACAACATGCCGAAATGCTTACTGAAGATAGCTTTTCAGTAATGAAAGAGGCCACACTTATGGTCACTGAGTGCAAGGTGGCATATAGGATGCTTCCCTATAAATTTAGAATATAATGTGTGCTAGTTACAAAAGAATAAATAGAAGGCAATCGTAGCTGAGCAAGGCTGACCAAAGAAAAAACTAAGAAACACAGGCTTATTGCTTCGAATTGATACTCCCAAGTACCAACTTCAAATAAATGTGCCATCATGCATAGTGGGAGATATCTTAAGGACACACAAGATAGGTAAGAGGTAACTGGAGTGTTTTATATATTTAAAGGGATCACACTCCCATCCTTCGCACGCGCAGATAAATGCATGTGCAGCTCTATAAATTACAGTGTGCATGTTAGTGCCAGAAAACCTAGAGAAACTACCATCGGCTTCTGGTCCCAATGATGCATGGTTTGTAATTAAAAAGAACTTCGATGAAATTAGCTAGATCATATTTGCTTTCCATAGGCTCGCCCCAATTTTGATCTCTATACATATTTTGGAGCTAGTTTGCTAGGCTTGAGAGGCAACGGGTAATTAACACAAGCAATCCGTGAAACTTCAGCTGTTCTGCATAGCTAACAATGTCGTGCCCTTGTTCACGTTATTACATGAATCTGGGAAGTAGTAGTAGAAGGAGCAGCATGATGTCTTTGCGTTGAGATGAATGGGACCTTGAGAGTGCATGGGTGTAAGCAAGCTATACATATATAAATATAAGGAGCAGCGGAATATCCAACATTTCCTAGCCTATCTTTGGGACCAAGCCAGTTGTCTGTGGGAAAATACTTTTGGGGTGGCTGATGTACTTTCACGGCAAACAATTCATGCTGAAAGCCTGACGTGGAAAGTAAGCAGGTGATAAGTATCGGCAAATGGAAAGCCAGTCAATGCCACTTTAAACAAGAGAGTTTTGCTGTACCCTTATGGGAATATAGATCATCTATTAATTTTGATCCAATGGCTTAGACTAACTGATACTCCAATCTAATTAACATGTAGTGTTGTTACAAAAGTTATGGGGTTAAGTCTATTTCCCGGCGGTGATCACCGGTGCTGGCCCGCTGGGCAACAGGCTCGATCGTTGGATCTTGTGCTCGCTGGCATAAGCGATGAGGTTAGAGACAGTGGAGCAGAACCGCGCACTACAGGGCACTTGATATCCTTGTTTCTGCACGCCCTCCACATCCACAGACGACCATTTACTTCATATACCTCTGTTCCAGTGTTCCATACAGGCGGGCCAATTTTTTGACTGGATTGGAAAATCATCTAGACATACGACCATGTGAGGGTGGATAGAGACATGCATCAACAACGGACGGGTAGTGGGGTGAGTGGTCGTGATCGCTAACCATGAGATGATTGAATCGGAAGGAACATGCAGGGCCCTTGTTCGACAAAGGGATTAGGGTGCTCCATACAGTACCGAATTACTCTTTTATAGATAGCTAAAGGCAGAAGTCTAAACTAACCTACTAAATGAATGGTGTGATTTGGTTGGTGTTCCATCTCCTATATATGGAGTCTAATGGTATGCAAAAGTATTCTTAAACAAAGGCATAGTGCCAAATACACTTGTTTTGGTGGAATGAATGCAATAAGACTGAAGTTGTATAAGAAGTGAATATATAAGGTTTCAAATTTAGTGAGTGCGGATAGATTCGCTGAAATCATTAGAGATGCAACTTTTATTGTTTTGGCTCTTAACAGCATATTACATATGTATTATTGTTTTTACTAGAAACGTAGTGTTGTTACTCCTATGATAAAAAGATGTCGTGGTGCCTGTGTTTATGTAGATATATGTAGTTATGTCATCATTAGCATTCTTCGTTGGTGCACCCTTCCATTCTGGAAAGAACTAAATACTCCCTTGTCCGGAATTTCTTGTTGTAGGAATAGATGAAAAAGGATGTATCTAGAACTAAAATACGTCTAGATACATCAATTTCTCCGACAAGTAATTCCGGATGGAGGGAGTATAAGTTTATGCACTTTGTTAAAGATACTACTAGTTATATGGAAGCCTCAACCGCCTCAGATGTTGATTCACATTGATATTTCCAAGTACCAAAATATTTGATTACAACAGTTTAGCGAAATGAAACATCATCATTCATCAATGAGGCCAGCTTAAAATTGCATGTATTTATGATATATTGAGATAGTTGCTGAAAATTCATTCTGTGTGCCTCTATACGCACCAACACATGCAAGATGTAGCCCTATAAATTGCAGAGGTACCTGTTAGTATATGAAACCTTGAGAAACTATCACGTACTTTTTGTTTCCAGTGACGCATGGATTGGAATTTAGCTGAACATGACGAACGTTGCTAGGTAATATTTGCCTCCTATGCTAGCTCTGTCATCCCCTAATTTTAAGCTCCACAGTATGTTAGAGTTAACCAACTACAGGCTTTATCGAAAAATGCCAGCTATAGGCTTGGGACGCAACATGGATCTACGGTGCATAGTGCTTTTGGCACATGCAACCAAACACTTTTTGTGGCTTAATGGTGAAGAACCAAATGATAAATTGTACTGGATCATAGAATGTGTGAGTATTTGCGCGTTAGTCACACTTTAGAAGCAGTCCAAAGTTCTAGATCAAAAGGAGTCATTCTAGGACCAAAACTTGCTGACAAGGTTGTACATGTACCTTTACAGAATCCCCCCCAAAATTATTGTAGTCTCAACAAATTGTTCACCTGATACTAGCAAGGTGTATAATGAAACACTCACGCCGCATTCTGGTTCCGCATGTTGCACAGGTGGAAATTCATGCCCAATGTTTACATTATGATACTTGCACAAAAATCAGTTTGCATAGAAACTAAAATGTCGCAAGCTTATTTTACAGTGTGGATTGCCACAACTTCGTAATACAGATTTTGTGCGCCGTCAAACAAAATTATGAACCGAAAATTTTCTTGGCAATGGTATTAATGTTGGAGCTGACTCTCTCAGCCCCTCACCTTCTCTCTTGGTTGCTACTCACAACACACACACACAAGACGATGGAGACACAAGAAACTAGGTGGCGTGCAGTTTTCACACAGCCAGACGTCTTTTCTTCTCTCTATATTTCTCCACACTAAGCAAACATGATGGTACTACATCTTAAATAAGAGCACACGCACACAAAGGCCAGCCGCCACACTCGGCTACTAGCACCACTAACCAACTAAACAAGTGCGGCCACTCCACTAATGCAGCTACATGCAAACCTCCAGTCTATGTTGACCGAATCACCCGGCTCACACAGAAGAAACCAAACGTCTAGCTTGCATGCACAGCGCCGTGCTTCACACACGGGGACGTCCGCATCACACGGCGACGTCCGCAACTCCTCAGTACATGCCAGCCGAACCACCTAATATGCATTGGCCCTACACAGACGCTAACTCATGCTGAAAAGAAATAAAAATGCAGGTACAAGAAAACATCAAGATTACATATAACATATAACACATGCTGTAGACTCGCCCACATGACCGCATTTTCTTATGTCCACGTGTTTTGCAAGTGTTGTCTTTAAAAGCAGCATATATTGCAACAACAGTGCCAACCAATCAATGTGCATTGCCTCTGGCTGCTTCAAAGTGATATTTCCAATTACCAAAATCTTTGACCATAAAAATTTCCAGAGAAATGATATTGACATTATGCAACACAAAGAGCTGTCATAAAGTTGAAGGACAAATGGTAGGTGGTTGGAAGTAAGCTATGATTTTCCCATGATGAAGGAGGATAGCCTCTGCTTGCGCGGTTGCAAAGCAGGATGCAGCCCTATAAATTCACAGTGCCTATGCTAGTATGAAAACACCTAGAGCAGCTAGCAAGGGCCATTCGTTCCCAGATTCCAGTGATGCACGTGGCTTTGAACTAAACCGAACTCGGGGAACTTGGCTCAAATCATATTGCTTTCCATGCTGGTACAATGCCATGGCCTCAGTTTTCATCTCCACGTATATGCTATCGCTTGCTAGCTAGGCTTGGAAGGCAATAGGGAACATACGCGCAAATCATGTTTGCTTATCTGTTCCACACATTCAAAAACGCACGGTGTTGGCTCTATGCCTCACTCAGAACTGAGATACCAGCATCGGAGGCACACGCGCACAAAGGGGCGGAAGCTGAACCTACAGCGTCACATAGTTGTGAGATAGGAAACAACAGAAGTAAATCCAGAATGTTTTTTTTTTTGTTTTCTCGCAACTAGCGTGGTGGCCGGCCCGTGCATCCCACTTAGCCAGTGTCGTCCATTGAGCGATCTTGCTGCTGCCTAGAGAGTTGTATTGATACCTTACTCATCGTCAAGAAAGAGCTGAGTTCAGACCCAGGCAAGAGGAAGAGTGTGGTACACTACAATCATAAAGCCAAATATATTAAGGAGCAGATCGGTAACACTACTCTGTTGGAGCCCACCAACGGAGAATTGTGCAAAGTTAAATGTAATGGGTCTTATATGGAGAGGGATGGTTTGGCTGGTTCTGGAATGATATTGCGCGACTGCCATGGACAGGTGATTTTCGCTGCAACACGTGTCCTGTTCAACTGCTTGGATCCCACGAGGCACAGTTTGTTGCTTGCAAGTAATGACTTCAATTAGCACTTCAATGGACGAAATTGCCTGTAGTACTGGAGGCTGGTAAAGGAGAGGTAGTGGCTCTTATTCGTGATGGTCCAGAAGCCGTTCAAATATGACCACTGTGCGGCAGTGGCGGATCTAGGGGTGGGGTGGTTGGGACCATGGCCCCCACATACAATTTGTACAACATTTTTGTACTTGTGCATTCATATGTATGTTCAGTACTTCATTAACTATTTGCAATGTGTTTTGACAAAAAAAAACTACTACCCTTTGTAATGTTGCCCCTACGTTGGTCAAATTATAGATCCGCCACTGCTGTCCGGAAGCAATTTATTTAGCTAAAATTAATCGTGACCAAAATAAAACTAGTCATCACCTCCCCCATGTGGCGCATTGTTTGCTTAAATGGGAAACTTCCTGGACGATTTAGCTAATATGGTTGATGATGATTGTAATACAGTTGGTTTTATAATCATTGATTTTTTAGGTGCAACAGCGGTAAGGCAGCTAGAGAAACAACCTGCACCAGTTAGCCCCCCAGATGAACCCTGCTAATAGATCATCCAGCCTAGATGCAAAAGCGGCTTCATATGCAGAAGCAACAGTAAGGGGTTTTTCATTGATCCCGCAAATTATGTTATCCGGTACCTGCGACAAGAAGTTAATAGTGGCTACACAAGCATTATAGCTCAGCAGCAGCAATGTTTGATAGTACTAGATGACCAGTTGCGCCAATGGCGCAAAGGCCAAGAGTAAGCCATGTATTGAAAGAGTGTATATTAATATTATTCGAGCACACATTGAAACATATGAGAAAAATTTCCACTTGCTATAAGTAACAGAACGGTTAATTAGTCAGACACAAATCCACACCCGAGAAGCACATTGCACATGGTTGAAACTTTTAAGCCTCACATTCCCAAGCAATCTTAAGGAGGGCCAACAGAATTGAAATCACTGATGCAAAGTATCAGCAGTTAGTAATATTTATACACACAGCTTCTTTATTGTAGTCATATGATGATGAAACCAGTACTTAAATCAGCACCAAGGATAGCCGATCAGACAAAAAAAAATTATGCATCCCACTGAATAACACTATTATGCAGGACTCATTTTAAAAGGCCCTCGGTTCTAATTTCTATAAGAGCTTTGGAGTCAAGGCTACGAACCTTCAAATCCGACCAAACATCTTACCATGCAAACATGGTAAAATGTGACACACCAAAAGCGGCCGAAAATGTTGAACGACCTGGGCGTGAGGAGTTGTGCCGGTGACCTAGTGACGCCGAGCAGCGCGTGGATGTGGGCCAGCCTGATGACGGTGGTGGCGGCGCCCTCTTTTTTTTAGTTTCCTATGATCCAAAGTAGGCGCTGGAACAAAGTAAATCTTTAAACACCTATGTTAGTAGATTGAAAACAATAAGAAGTCATTTAATTGATGGAATGTAGCATCATGAAAAATATATAGCAAAGTGATTTTGTGTATGCTAGTTGCAGCATCGGCACAACACATATTCTAGCAAACAGACCTATGTTTGACACATTCTACCACAAAGTGCCTGTCCAAAGGCTTTGGCACTGTGGCTCATGTAGAAAACTGAAAAATGGCTCAACTGTAGTAGCATGCATATCTAACATCTTTTGTCCATTCATGAAGCAACCAAAGTTCAGAACATACAATCTTAAACCACATATACTTGCAAGTGCACCACTAAGAAAAGCAATCAGGCATGTTTTCTGGGACTCTGTCCCTGCTATTTGAAAGAACTGCACTAACAGAACAAGGCTAAGGAGGAGCAAAATAAGGACAATATCGAAAGTCATGCAAGTGGGTAGACATATGTACTGCCATAACTTGAAAATCACGAGCTTCAGCAAGAAACACATGCAAAGACGAAAATGAGTTTCAACAAGAAACACATGTAAAGACGAAAAAAGTTTTTTTCAGGTAGCAGAAGATTACCTGTTCATCTTACCCAGGCACACTGCCATAACTTGAATGTAGCTTGTACATATTATACGTATTCACTGTTTTATTGAGATAATATATCAACACTATAATTCTGAAAATGCAAGCAGATCAACAAAACTGCACTGCAATCACCCATACACGCCACCAAATTTTATATGAGAACCTAGAACTATTTTATGGTGATAAAACAATGGAAGCACGTTGGCAACACAATTGTAAAATAAACTATATTCAAGGAAATCTGCACTTGCCCTGTTTGATAGCAAAGCATTTTCTACGTGTTATGAGAATACCACAGTTTTTTAGACTACCATGCTGAAAAACAGCCCACGTGCGTATTCATGTGCCTCTCAACACACATCTCCTGCCATGTATTGTGTGAACAAATAAATAATCTATCTACAGGAAAAATTTATATAATGAACTTGAAGAAAACAACTATATCATTCTGACCAACTTTGTTCAAACACGACCAGACTCCAGACCACATTTTTTATGTCATTAGTTCTAAAAGGAGCGATAGAAGAGTGCTGGAGGTACAAATAAGAATCATTTCATATTACAAATAGAACATACCTTTGCATCAGTAGTAGTCGATTAACAATACATTCAGACATCCAATAGATCCAAAGTGCACACATAATTACAGTATAATTGTAGACCACAGGGTATCCGTTGCCAAGTTATTTATTGTTCCATGGCCTGTAAAAATGAAGAGTAGTGTAGTGTCACACTATTGGTACAGGAAAATTGCTGCAACTACGAAAAGAAGAACTGATTTTTTTTTGTTTATGCACAGTATAGTGCCTGGCCATCAATATTATTGCAGTAAATGTCAAAAATCATATAAACACATATATCAGGAAGTTATTCTAATACTCTAGTAACATAATACTAATAACTAATATATTAACAACACTATTGCTTGAAGGGTCCAATCAGAAGCTCCTATTTATTTTAGTCTGCCAAGCAATCTGTGTGTGCTGCAATCTTCAAGCAAAATTTACTTTTTGCATAGATCACAATAATAAAGGCAACAAGCGGTAGATTCATGAATTTGTTGCTGCTACCCAGATAGAAAATTGAAGGCAGCCTATCTCATCTTCCCAAGTTGATTGTGAGACTTACTTTATTCCAGAACGTGATGTCCATGTGCCACCAAAATGGCTCCCACGGATGCCATTGACACCACTACTTGCTAGTTATTCCAGAGTTGATAGTGAGAAATTCCACATCTGCAGCCATAAAAATAATCAATTGAATGGAGTCCTTACAACGGGGAAACAGCCTATCTCATCTTCCCAAGTTGATTGTGAGACTTACTTTATTCCAGAACGTGATGTCCATGTGCCACCAAAATGGCTCCCACGGATGCCATTGAAACCACTACTTGCTAGTTATTCCAGAGTTGATAGTGAGAAATTTCACATCTGCAGCCATAAAAATAATCAATTGAATGGAGTCCTTACAACGGGGAAACATAACTTGAAGGCAGTAATCCTTGATATCCATCAGGTCTGACACAACAATAGCAAATAGGAGAAGTTAAGAAAGATCTAAAACCATGTGTGCTGCTCCAATGAATCTGTGTGTAACAAGAAAGAGAGGTCGGGGAAGAGGGAGAAGGGCACAAAGGGGAGAGGGGGACTACATGCGTGTCAAGGGTAGCCTGGCCTCGCCGGCGTGCGTCCCTCCCGCTCCATATCAGGAATCTGGGAGAAGGTGAGGAGAGGTGGCGACGAGGTGCGCGCCAGCTAGCGCGGCTGCTGCTCCCCTTCTCTTGTCGAGGCCGGACTGAGGACGCGCTGCGACTGCTGCTCCTCTCCTCTTGTTGACGCGGTCGGTCCGTGGTGGACGCGTGCGAGGAGGAGGAGGCCGAGCCGCCGCCAGGCTTGTCCACCGCCATGGATTTCACTCCGATGCGGCAGGGGCTTGGGGCGGCGACAGCAGGAGCGGAGGCAGCGGCGGCGGTGACAGGAGGAGTAGGCGGGGAAGAGAAGAGACAGGAGGGGGAGGGGAGTGCAGGAGCGGGCGACGGCTAGGGTTTGTCAACTGAGCGACTGAGTTTTATACATCTAGACGTGAAATTACTAAAATGCCCCCGGCGGGGCAATGAATTAACAGGCGGTGGCATAGCGATTTAAAGGCGACGTGGAGGCAACGGTTGTGACTACGAGTCTAGAAGGGTTTATATGTTCAATTGGCTGCAACGAAAGACGAAGGTTCACTGCCGAGAGCACAAACGTGGCACAGATATTGTTTTGGTAACATGGGGAAATAGGTTCACAAAGTGAACACCTAGAGTGTCATTGCCAGTCGAAAGATAAAGCCAAAACGTAGTGGAGAGACTGTTGCCAATCTTCACACCCGTAATGGAGAGGAAGAAAGAAATACCAAAAGTAAGGTATTTCAAGACGTTTGTGTGAAGCCTGTTTCTGTCTCTGATAGGTTGAATTATAGATGGGTTTTGGGTCCATATAAATAATAATTCCTGGATAATCTGTATGGCCATGTGGGGTACATGGTGGGATGTTTACTACCATACTGCTAGTGAAGAAGAGTTCAGACCTCTTTATAAGGTATATTCTGTTTTACATGCTATTGGAACTTGAGAAGAGGAGTGGTCACACATGCTCCTCCTCTATGGTTCGCCTCGCCACGCCTTGCACGCACATTGTGTTTTGTCAACGAGCCGAGCTCATGCCTATATCATGTATTTCTTTGTCAGTAGGGAATAGTTAATTAATCAAAGATTAATTACAAGTTGCTAATAGAAGTGCCACTGCCCGAGACATTGGACCGTGGGTCGTCTGTAGACTCGTTCATGAGCCTAACTCCTAAGCCCAGGCCCAAGAATCCCTACCCAACGACCTATATATTGGAGGCATTGGCAACTTCAACCGACATACTCATTTCATCTTCGTGCATAACCCTAGTTGTCATATACTGTTTCACTTATTGTTGTTGCTTCTAGCGATCCCATCCTGTCAACCGCGTGCACAACTATTTGGGAGAGCAGGCCTCCAGGACCCCACCCTTTGCGATCATGTACCAAGAGAAGGGTGATAATGTTTTTGGGGAGCAACTTAGCGTGACTGCTTCCTGTTCATCTTCATCCTTGTCCTCTGCGTTGACTACTTCCCCGACAACGATGTCATGGCTAACCCCGCCACTGCCAAGAAAATTGTTACGGAGGAAGCCACTGCCACCACTACGGTTTTAGACTAGCCTATGAGAGGGCATGATCTTCTCATCCCCCTATTTATTCGTTCATGTGCTAGTCATATTTAGTGTGTTCATAGATGTTTATGCTCATTGTTGATACATGATTGCATCTTTACATATCAGTACGAGCTTCCTCCATCTCATATTTAATGTGTTCATAGATATCATGATTTATTTCTGGGTTAAATTAATCGAAATATGCTAATATATCCAGCAATCCAGAAACCTTATTTATGTAGGCACTTTTCAATTCAAGGCTTTGCTACAACATTGAAACTGGACGTGTTTACAGGCACACATTTTAAGAATTGGCAGACCAACACTACCTTGTGACTCACAGCAATGAACGTGTTCTGGGTCGCTAGTGGCACTCTCACTGGAATGATGCTCCTGAATAGGATAATGCATTTATGTAGGCCACCACCATCTTTGTGGGAGCCATTTTGAGTGTGATCAGAGACAAGTTAGTTGACGCATATATGCATATACGGGTTGCCAGGAACTTGTGGGGTGCACTTGAAGCTAGGTTCGGCGCAACAGATGCTGAAAGGGAGTTGTATGCCATGGAGAAGTTCCACGATTACATGATGGTTGATAGTCGTCTTGTATTGGACCAAGCTCATGAGATACAGTGCAATGATACGGAGCTCGAGCCTCTAAAGCATGAGTTACTGAACAAGTTTGTCGCGAGATGCATAATTGCTAAACTCCCTCCTTCTTGGAGTAACTTCGCTACTTCTCTTAAGCACCTAAGACGCGAATTCTTGGTTGAGGATGCCATTCAGCAAAATTTAAGAGAAAATGACTCACACATAAAAGGGGCCGAGGGATCTTCTAACGCAAATATGTTGCGGAAGAATTTTCACAAGTTCAAGTAATGAACATTGTCCAGTAGAATACTACCTTCAAGAAGAAGGTAAGTAGAAAGACAAGAAGAATGATGGTTGCTTCACTAATCATTGACGTATGGTACCATTTTGTTAGGAGATGTGTCAAAGAATGAAATATCTTTGTGGAACATGTCAAAAGTAAAGAACAGCAGGCCGAAATCCTTGTGAAGGCGCTACCCAAGGCTACTTTCCACGAGATGAAGAATAAGATCGGCATGCAAGTAATCAAGTTAGTGCATCAAGCTTAAGGGGGTGAATGTTATGTTTTATCATGATGCACTGGAAAAAAATCTTCAGATTTACCGCATGCAAAATAACTCCAAAATCACACCCTGTTTGTGTTGCAGCTGAATAGGACATAGTGTTACTTTCTCGTTGTGTTTTTGTTAGCCAGCTAGATATGATGTGTCTGTGGGATGGCTTGGGAGAATCGGATCCTGGACATCAATTATGTTAGCAATGAATAAAAGGAAAGCCCAAAAAGAGGCACAGTTTACGTGTCGCAAAAACTACCGTCCACTCTATATATGTTCGTGTGTGCCATCCACCCCGTGTTCATGCCCACCGCTGGTGAGGAAGAGTGATCCTAGAACCGGTCCAACAATACGCACTTGCTCCATTCATGGTCTATACTACAACGGCCAAAATACCAGCCGATAGTTAAGGATAGTTTTACCCGAGAACGATGGCGGCATAGTCTTCATATAGTTCCTCCATCCTTCTCACCTTTGGCACAGTTTTATATTACAATGACTTTGTTGTTGCTGATATAATTTTTGTATGTGTAAATTCATGTTTACTGTGTACACAGTAGTCATGTAAAGACCTTTTCTTACAATCATCTCCTCCTGTATTCATTCATAAGGATCATAGCATCGTTTAAAATAACAGGAATAATCTCATGCGGAGTGATGTCCATCGAAAGATTTGGAGGGGAAAAATCTAACTATCCTAGTCAGTTCATGAGCTACCTGATTTCTTTCTCTATTACAATGATCATAGATCACATGTCTAAAGTCAAGTGACATAAAATAACAGTCATCAAAGATAGCAGACTGAAGAAGAGTAACTGTCGATTAGGGTAGCAACAACCTCCGCAATATGAGAGTTGATCTGATCTTATTGCATCCAACTTTACCTGTGAGATTCATTCAAAACCTCATTGAAATTGCCTCCGCCAGTCTTGGTCTGGAGGCATAGTATAGTCATGTAAAGACCTCATGAATACTTATCATGCTTTGTATGTACTTATTCAAACAGAATAAGCGTCCAGGAAGAGGCGGATGATGGGCTATGCCACGTACGGATATTTACTGTTGTAGGGATTGCTTGTTTACTCTAGATATAATACCTCCCCTTATACTATGTAACGTCGAGAGATAGAAAGAAAAGGGGAAAACGCATGGATTGGGCAGGGCCTCTTTCCAATCTCTCACAGGCAGCCTCCTCTCCCTAGTCCCCACCTAGGGTTGCCGCCGTCGCCGTTGCCACATCGCTCCTCCGGTTCCCCCGTACCAAGGTGCGGCTCTGCTCCTCCCTACGACCCAACGGCAAGGCATCAGCAAGAGCTAGAAGGCGGGCGGCGCCGCAAGCTCTCGTCCCAAGCAAGCTGCTGGAAAACGAGTACAACCCGGACGAGGTCGATGCGGTCGGCTGCGCCTCCTTGCTGCGGGAAGCCATAAGCGAGAGGAATGAGGCGTCGTCAACTCTGCGCCCTCACCCGCGACCCCAGGTCCCGCTTCACCTCCAGTCCAGTCATGCTACCCCCGCTCCACGGCGTCGTCTGCGTCGATCTGAAGCCCATGCAAGATGGCGACAAAAGTTGGGGATGGACAGAAACGGACGAGGAGGTCGAGCAATCCGTGGGGTCACCGCAGTCGACCTCATCCCTCGTGCACGGGGCTAGAGAGACTATCCGCCAGAAGCTCGACTATAGGTGCCCGCATCTCTTTCCTTTCTTTCTTCCGCATACCACTTTTTATGTCATTTCTCCTCCCTTTTTTTTCCGAAGAAGCCATTTATCCTGCATGAGCACTAAACCATGGAGGATTTGGGGGTTGTTTAGGCTTGTAACAATAAACTCTGGAGGATAGTGGGGTTGCTCGGCCTTGGAGCAGCAGGCCATGTCAATATAATTTGGAGTCTGAGAAAGGGAGTGCTCTGCACCTAGATAAATTCGCAACATGTACTCCCACTTCTCAAAATATTCATGTTTGGAGATTAGTTTTTATTTCTTATGATCTCTATAGGATTTTTGTCTGAATAACTAAAAGTATTTGTTCAGACTACTTTGATTCTAAAAAATGTGGTCAATCAAAGATATATTCTATTTTGTTTCAGAATAGGATGCACTTTCCTTACATGATAGACCAGATGGATAAGAATGTATACATAGCATCTTTTTATGTCTAGATTCAAGGTCATGGCTTTGTACAGGTTTGAGGATACATTTGGTCCCTTTGATTGTGGCTCTATATTTTTCTGATAGCAAGCCTAGCAGGGTCCGCACAGGTTTTTGCAGAAGCATAGTACAAATGGAAATGTGACAAGAGTGAAGCTGCCAGTTAGGTTTTTAACCTGCTTTTGATCTTGTGTAATTACAAACTGTCAGACCCACCTACAAGTTAAATCTGTTTTTGTAGAAAATTGACTATAAGTTGGCTGCCGTGGACATGCAGTACTCGACATTTGATATCCTCCCAACTCTGACTTAACTCTGTTTCATGCAAATTCAGACATGCTCTGCATTTCTTTTGTAGGAATTTTAAGCTCTAAAGACATAATTGTTCGGACTGCAAGATTTTTGTTTTGGGTTTCACAAAACTAGTCAGGCATGTTTGCAGGACAACATCTATAACACAGAGAGTCAATCCATCGTGCAAGATTTTGTTCGTCTGCAAAGAGCAGTTAATCCATATCAGGTAAAAAACTTTTGAAGTTGTTGCTTTGTAAAAAAAATGGTGACTAAAAAAAATGAAGCTTCCAAAATCATTTAGTCTGTGTTTTTAGCAATCTATTCTAGGAAACTGACTCATTATCATTGTAGGGACACGAAGTTTATATTGCATCATTTGTGGTTACTGCACCGTTGCTCCCTAATCCAGGCGATGAAATTATTCATCTATCATCTCACCAGGAAGAGGTTGGTCAGGTGATTCAATAACATCTTATGATTTTTCAAATGTTTAAGCCTGTTCCGTATGCCACTTCATTTGGTTATCAATTGATTCGGTGCCGGTGGGAAATGACACCTATGAGATCACAAGAATCCCTACTACGGTTGCGGGGCGCGGGGTTGTGAGAAAAGCAGGATCAGTAGCCGGCACAAGGATCGTTTACCAAGATACGGGCCGCGAGGATGCATAAAACCCTTGTCCTGCTTTGGTGGAAGTATTGAGTGTTCTTGAGCTCTCGAACTAGCTACGGGTGCTGCGTGGTTCGAAAGAGCCGAATATTTTTCCTGTATGCCTTGGGCCTCCTTTTATAGGTGAAAGGGGCTGCCACAGTGGCACACAGGAGGTGGAAACGCCTAAGGTGCTGCGAGCTTATCGCTCGCATTATAGGACAAGACGCATTTAATGCATGGTTAGGTGTCCCTTCACTTTATCGGGGACGGGAGCGAGGCCCGTCCCGTCCATTGCCGCTGCTTCGACATGCGCCCTAGCCAGCGATGCTTGCGGTGCCATGTAGGCAGGCAAGCAGCTGAGGTGGCGCGGTAGTGGAGCCTCCACAAAGATCTGCATGCCGCCACACAGGTGTGTGCTGAGTTGGCCTGGAAGCTGCATACTGCCACGCAGATGCCTGCCCAGCTGGTTGGGCTGGCAGCTGCATGTGAACAGCGGCGGGGATCTGGTTGGTGCGGGCCTGGCAGCAGCCCCGTTGTCACCTTCAGCAAGGGTCTTGCCGAGTGGTCCAGCAAGGGTCTTGCCGTGGCGCGCTGTCGTCCCCGGCAAGGGTCTTGCCGGGGGTCTTGTGGGTTGTCTTCGGTAAGAATCTTGACGAGGATTGTTGCCTTCCAATCCTTATCTAATCTTGAGTATTCTTTGTCTTCACAAAGATCTGCATGTCACCATGGAGGTACCTCCCGAGCCCTGGCCCAACGCGGTTGTTGGCGTTGGAGACCGTGGGCTCGAGGGTGGCTCGCTCCACTGGTGTGGGAGAGCTTCCCTGGCAAGGGTCTTGCCGGGGAAACCTGCTTCGTCCATCTGCACTTTGTGGCTTTGGTCCTTGGCGTTTCTTTGTTTGTCATGTGTCTTCTGCTTCTCTCCGGCTTCCCTCCTTTGCCCTGCTATGTGCGGCCATGGCGCGTGGCTCTGACTGCCCATGCACAAGTAAAGGGGTCAAAAGGAGAGCCCCTACTTTTGTACACCGATAGGAGCCCCCGGGCCTGGGCCACACATAAGCGCGACACGTTGTTGGGCTAGGCCCAGAACGGTGCGCGGGCAGGCGGGGCGGATTTTACCGTGGTAACTGTTCCGTCCGCTACGCTTCCCCACGATCCGCGTCGAACGTGCGTCGTGGAGGTCGTGCGCGCGTGCGTGACCGAAGCATGCCGGCGTCATCTTGTGGTGGACAGTAAAGAGGCGGCTTGCGTGTCTCTTCGAAACCGCAGGGCCGCTGCTCATTTACTGCCCTCACTTGGGAATCGTCGCAGCACGCGTCCCACTGCGCCCATCGTTCGCTACATGCATGATGCAGAGCGAATGACAGGCGCGCAGGATACGGGAAGTCGTGCGCGCGTGGGTCGATTCCCATGCGCTTTCAATGGAGCGGGGAGGGCGGTCGATGGCCCCGCCTGCTGTCACTTCAATCGGGCCGGATTGGCCGAGAGGGGGCGGCCGAGCCTCGCCCCCGCCCCTTTATAAAGAGGGTAGCGGGAGGAAGGACGCCCCTCAATCCTTCGTCATCTGCCTCTCCCCATTCCCCCTTCCTCCTTTCTTCTGTCATGGCGAGGGGGCGTGGCGACGCTTCATCGGTGGCGGCGAGGGTCTCGGCTAGACAACGCATCACTCCTCCCCAAGAGCTCGTAGGACGGAGCCGGACGTTAGAGGGAGGGGGGTGAGGTCGAGGCCGTCGCGGCGCTCAAGGGAGTGGAGGACGGGGCGGCAGATCGGCCTCGCCTCCGCCAGCAGGCCCTCCTCCGGTGGAGGGCCACGTCGGGGATAACCCTTGCGAGTTCTTCATCAGGCTGCGCTAGCCGCCGCGCCGTCGTCTTCGTCTCCCGAATCCATTTGCGCGGGAAATGGAGCCGGATCCGCCGCAGGCGTTGTGGCTGCACATGAGGCACATGGGCCGATGTCGAGTTCCCCGCCCCTCACGTCATGTATCTTCGCCGAGGGTGGAAGACCTTCGCCCGCATCCACATCTTGACGGAGGGGCTCACTCTCCATTTCAAACTAATGGAGAATGGCCTCCTCTCCATCAAGATCTTCGGGAACTTCTTGACTCGCGTAAGGTGCTGCGTGGAGAACTCCTCTGACGATGAAGATTCCTCCTCAAGCGGAAGTGGCGAGGAAGACAACGGCAACGACAACGAGGGTAGCGGGCGGGAGGATGACGGGTCCAACTAAGCGTCGGGCGTCGATCCAGGCGGAACCGGCGACCCCATCATCTGTGGCGCCGGCTCCTTGAACTTCTCGGGGTCGTCTCCTTGGGTGGCTGGTGTTGGGAGGCTGCAGAAGAGGAAGAGGGAGGGTGGCAAGGCCGTCAAGTCGGAGTACGCGGGCACCAACGCCTTCATCGCGTATTGACGTCCTGCCGCCTCGTCTTCGAGCTCTTCCTCCGGCGCCGTCATCACCAGCCAGCCTTTGGACGGCCACCGAGATGTTCTATTGGTGCTTTCTGCCGCTCGTAGCTCGCTTAGGTGCCCCTTTTGCCATTCTTCTTTCTCGTTTCATTTCCTGGGGAGAGGGACAAGAAAGGGATTACAGGCACCTTATCTCTTTTTAGTCTTGTAAGCCTTCGGGCCTTCGTTAAGTTTAGAACTTGTAATCCTCTTGCTCATGTTTTTCATTCCGTATGAACTGTACGTGTACGGGATGTTTTTTAATGAAAAAGGGATGTTTGCCGGGTTTTTCATCCGTGGGTGAAACCCGGGACAAGGAATGGATCCTTGTTACTTTTTTAAGGTAAACGTTTTTCGCCCGGCAACAGGCCTTGTCGTCCCTCCATTTTGCTCGACCTTTCTCACGCCCTTGGCGGAGGCAGGGATGAGGTGGGCTTAGGCTCCTCGTTCCATTCCCTTGCTGCCGCGACTACGACCAAATTCGGACCCAAGAGATAATCCTTGGGTACGGAAAGAGGGGAGCATGGTAGCCTAGGGATAAAATGAGGTTTCACTTATCCCAGTCCATAACGAAATGCATGATAGAGGATAAAAGACTTATCTGGATTGGCAGCTCCCGGCAACCTTGGCTTGGCGTGGATGCACTACAAGAAATATGTCAACTTATGACCTTCTGTCAGTGACCCTGGAAGAATTGGTCAGATTTATGACCATTTGAGACCAATTGGTCAAAAGCTGTTCGAGGGGCTCCAAACCCTAAACCATTGCGACCATTTTGGTCAGAAAGGTCATAATTTCCTTACATTAAATGGTCATTAAGCTAACAGCGCTAGTCCGCTGCCTTATTTCTAGTTGTTAACGACCAATATAGATGGTCATAGCCTTGTAAATTGTGGTGGATTGCTATGAGTAGGCGCCACCTCATCAGTTTTGCCTACGTGTCATGTCCATGTGGCAGTTTTTGCCCTAGGTTGTGAAGCAACCTATATTTCTGTCATTCCCAAAATTCCCAAAAAAATCTCATAAATTCTTTGGGTCATATCTTCGTCAAATATGTAAAAACCTTCCTTGCCTAGTTCAAAATTAATTCAAAAATATTCATTTTCCTATTATGTTCAGAGTAACAGTTTGTGAAGGAAGTACCACTTTGGCATGTCCAAATAGTATCCATTTTCTACAGTGCTTTCCTATGCCCAAATTACCCATCCTCCACCAAATGCCAGCTCAATCCATTCATTATTTTGAGCCGAGCTTCAACATTCGTATTCATGTCCAGTGTGGTGGTTTGCAAAGCAAGTACCATCTAGGATCCTCCTTTTGAGCTGAAAATTTGTGAAAACGGTCTTCTTAGTAACTGATCATACTCAGCCAAAACTCACGCCCATTAGCCATGTACATTTCCCGTACCGCTAATAAAACACTTGGCTGCTAATTCATGTTTGAGCATCGATTGGTCTCCTCGTGAGAATTTTATGTTGTAATTTTCTTTCTAGCACCAACCTGGGGAGTGCCCAACCCACTAGACATGCCTAGGCCGCCCAGAACACATGGCAACGCCACGGTCACGCGGTGACCACGTGGCGGCATGCGAGTTTACGCGCTCTAGAGTTGGGGCCCTCGGCCACCGCCCAAACCTCGACGTATCACCACCAAACCATGTATTTATGATTAAATAGGTCCTTATGTAACTAGAAATGATTTTTGGAAAAAATAAATAGCAAACTATGAGGCAGCTGCAGTTCAAATTTGACCCGCTTCCACCTGAATCGGCAAAAATTTGTCTTTTTCACGAGAGGTGGATCAAAAAATTTTACACCAGACCATTTTGTCAATTGTGCATTAAATATGGCCTAGTATTTTATAAAAATGATTTGGTCCAATTTTGCAACAATTATTTGGTAGTTCCTTCACAAAAAAACCTCCTTTCGGGCACTCGAAAAATGGAAAATGGTTTTTTCGTCCAACGAAAATGAAAACTTCCTTAGGCAACATTGTTTTCCATTCCAATATGCACCCTTGTGCACAATATGAGATCATTTCAACAAACTATGCAATGAATGTGGCCATAAGATTGATCATTTGGCTTGAAAGCCATGAATCTTCACATTCGATAGTTCATTTCTGAGAACACTTTTTAAAAATAATTACCGTATTACAAGTTTATTATTTTTCCTGGAAACTTGGTCACATATAATGACACAATGCGAAGGTTTTCCAATTTTTTGATTTGTTTTTGAATTTTTTATGCCCGTTTCAAAATGCGGTCAAAACGGCGGGCTTGATCGTTCCTAGCTAGTGGTTGAATCTTGGAATTTTTTTGGTGTTTCTATGTTTAAATAGATACTTATGTACCTAGAAATAATTTTTGGAAAAAATAAATAGCAAACTATGAGGCAGCTGCAGTTCAAATTTGACCCGCTTCCAACTAAATCGGCGAAAATTTGCCTTTTTCACGAGAGGTGGATCAAAAAATTTTACACCCAACCATTTTGTCATTTGTGCATTAAATATGGCCTAGTATTTTATAAAAATGATTCGGTCCAATTTTGCAACAATTATTTGGTAGTTCCTTCACAAAAAAACCTCCTTTCGGGCACTCGAAAAATGGAAAATGGTTTTTTCGTCCAACGAAAATGAAAACTTCCTTAGGCAACATTGTTTTCCATTCCAATATGCACCCTTGTGCACAATATGAGATCATTTGAACAAACTATGCCACGAATGTGGCCATAAGATTGATCATTTGGCTTGAAAGCCGTGAATCTTCAGAGATGATAGCTCATTTTTGAGAACACTTTTTTGAAATAATTACCGTATTACAAGTTTGTTATTTTTCCTGGGAACTTGGCCACATATAATGACACAATGCAAAGGTTTCCCAATTTTTTGATTTGTTTTTGAATTTTTTATGCCCGTTTCAAAATGCGGTCAAAACGGCGGGCTTGATCGTTCCTAGCTAGTGGTTGAATCTTGGAATTTTTTTGGTGTTTCTATGTTTAAATAGATACTTATGTACCTAGAAATAATTTTTGGAAAAAATAAATAGCAAACTATGAGGCAGCTGCAGTTCAAATTTGACCCGCTTCCAACTAAATCGGCGAAAATTTGCCTTTTTCACGAGAGGTGGATCAAAAAATTTTACACCCAACCATTTTGTCATTTGTGCATTAAATATGGCCTAGTATTTTATAAAAATGATTCGGTCCAATTTTGCAACAATTATTTGGTAGTTCCTTCACAAAAAAAACCCTCCTTTCGGGCACTCAAAAATGGAAAATGGTTTTTTCGTCCAACGAAAATGAAAACTTCCTTAGGCAACATTGTTTGCCATTCCAATATGCACCCTTGTGCACAATATAAGATCATTTGAACAAACTATGCCACGAATGTGGCCATAAGATTGATCATTTGGCTTGAAAGCCATGAATCTTCAGAGATGATAGCTCATTTTTGAGAACACTTTTTTAAAATAATTACCATATTACAAGTTTGTTATTTTTCCTGGGAACTTGGCCACATATAATGACACAATGCAAAGGTTTCCCATTTTTTTGATTTGTTTTTGAATTTTTTATGCCCGTTTCAAAATGCGGTCAAAACGGCGGGCTTGACCGTTCCTAGCTAATGGTTGAATCTTGGAATTTTTTTTGGTGTTTCTATGATTAAATAGATACTTATGTACCTAGAAATATTTTTTTGAAAAAATAAAGAGCAAACTATGAGGTAGCTGCAGTTCAGATTTGACCCGCTTCCAGCTGAATCGGTGGAAATTTGTCTTTTTCATCAGAGGTGGATCAAAACTTTTTACACCCAACCATTTGGTTATTTGTTATTAAATATGGCACAGTTTTTTATAAAATTGATTTGGTCCAATTTTGCAACAAATATATGGTAGGTCCTTCACAAAAAAAACTCATTTAGGCCACTCGGAAAATGGAAAATGAATTTTCCATGCAAAAAAATTGAAAACTCCCTTAGGCAACATTGTTTGCCATTCCAAGATGCACCCTTGTGCAAAATATGAGATTATTTGAACAAACTCCCTTGATTTGGTTCAATTTTGCAACATAGATTTGTAGGCATTTATTTTTTTCCAGAAATTTGGGTCCAAATTTTTGGATATTTGAGCGCGAGCCAGCCAACCAATGAAAAGCGAGGAATCACGTCCACGCGGATCACCAAGTTGGCCACGATCTGAGCCATCCTTCACGCGCCCATCCAACGGTGGATCTTCTCCTGAAAGACCAAAACCCTAACCCACCTACCCACCCACCCTTTCCTTCTCCAGATCCAATCGAGGCTGCCGCGCCGTCCTCTCCCTTGTCGCGACCTAGTCTCCGCCACCGCCGCCATCCCCACCCACCACCGCCGCCCCCACCCACCGTTGACCTCATCTCCGCCATCCCCCTCCCCTCGCCTTCATCCGGCGTGCGTGCGTGCGTCCAACCGGCCCCAAAAATGAAGACACGAGGCTTGCTCCTCCTCGTCCCACCCAATCGCCACCGCCGCCAACCTCCTCCCTCTCCCCCAATCCCAACCCCACCGGCGGCGAGCTCATCTCCCCGAGGCCCATCCTCTGCCCTCCACCCCACCGCTGGCGCCTTTAGTCTCTCCTTCATCTCCCTACGCTCTAGATCGGGGTGCCGCGGCCGTGCACCCAGATCAATAGGGGAGGCCATGTCTTTCCTGCCGCGGCCGGATCCAAGGCCAAGCCCGTGGGATCCTGATCGGGCTCCTCGCAGGGGCCACGGTGGCGGGATCCACAACCACGGCGGGTCCGAACCCTAGCCGCCGCAGTGGGTCACTAGCACGACCCCCGCACCTCCGACGGGCAACGACACCAAGGGTCGCTCTACGCGGGCCTTCATCAGCGCCAGCTTCACCACCGGGACCTGCATCAGGGCCCGCCAATCCCCTTTCCTTGTGCTCTCTTGGTGATGCAAAATCCGATTCTTCTTGGCCACTGAAACTCGAGCAGTTCTTCAGTTAGTCAGTATGCACGCATTAGAAACAACCTGATTTTTAAATTTAGAGCGCACATGTGGGCACTAGTTTGTGCGTATCCTAGTATCAGACCATGATTAGCACCAGGTGAATTGTTCTCTTGGACCATGGGTACTTCATGTAGTAAGTAACACGGAGTGGGAGATGGGACTACATTTGTAAGTACTTTTATTAAGAAAGATGCACACCTGAAGGCTTTATGACATTTACCAGTTGCGCACCTGCAATTCTTCCCTTAGTAATACCGATTTTGTTCTGTCTGCAGCATGTCGTCTTCCTCCACGGGGGTCCTAGGCTGGCACTTCACCCGACAACTGTGGATTCTTCAATCCGGAGTTCTACAGGATCGTGTTGTTCGACCAGGTTGGTTTTGTTTTGATCCCCTCGTGTGTCTGTTCACCGATGTTCCTAGGAGACCGTGGTGCTTAATCTGCGTGTGTTTGACTGCAGAGAGGCACTGGAAGAGCACTCACCATGCTTGTCTATAGGAGAACACCACCTGGGACTTGGTGGCTGACATTGAGAAGGTCAGGCAGCACCTCGACATTCCAGAGTGGCAGGCAACTGCAAATACATCTTCTTTTGTCGACTGCAACATATACCCAGCTGTAAAGAAACCACTTGAAAAATATATTTAAGAGAGCCGGGCAGTTCGTGTAGATTTTCTTGCATTTGTGCATAGCTTCTGATCATGAATGTTGCAATGCAAGTTATTAAAAGAATGATGATACCTCTTAATGCCTTGTCTTTTCAGAAACTAGCTAGCTAGTCAAGCATTTCTTTTTAAGTTTGATACTAGTGTTATTGTTGGAGATATATAGTGGAAAACAACATCCACAGTGGTATAGATTGTTCCAGTCCATGATATGCTTATTATTGAATTAGCTGGTCCTAAGGAATGTTCCGCCTAAGCTTTGCTTAGTGGCTGGTTCCATATCCTGAAAATTGCAATGCAGGTGAAAAGATTAAATACCTCGTCATGCTTGCAACGGTTTATGCTGAATTGTTTTTTTTGTAATCTATCTTGCTATACTGGTTCCAAGTGCTTGAGTAGCACCTCTGAGATAACTCACTTGTCGTTAATTAGTGGCTCTATCATTTGTGTTTGTGCATTCTTTTTTCCTGGGCATCATCCATGGCTGTCTAGTAGTCGACATACTTCTGGTTCCATTTAGTATATGAAGGTAGCAGCAGCTTAAGTTTAGTGGAGTTGTTGTTACTCAGTGCCTACTTCGTAAATTGTCTTTTTCGAAACAGTTTGCTTGCACCTCGTCGTGTGTAATTATTCGGTGTACGAGACCTACGGTATATACTCACCAGTACTGTCTACTGTGATTGAGTATTTATTGATGGTGCTTCGACTGCACTGCTATAGTGATACATTCTGTACTACACTGCTAATGCTTATCCGAGTTCATTGTTTTATTTCCATGGTAACTAAATGTTGACATATTAGCTAATTGTGTACCTAAATATGACCCAGGTACAGCGGCGCTGCTGGTTCCTTGAGACCAGGTCGAGTTGAGGTAGGGGATAGGAAGGTTGAGCCGCTCGGGTGCTGATCATGTACAACGGCGCTCTTTTCAGCATCGACCCGACCAAACCAATGATGCAAGGCTTCTCCTGCTACTGCAGATTACTTCTTCCATTAATCACCTAGTGCTCCTGTTAGTGAGATTCATCTAGTATTTTTTTTGCAAAGCATGCAATGGTTTGGAGTAGTTGATCATGGCCTGATGGAACCTTTATGTCGTTAGCATGTATATATGTAGTACTACAGCAGCCATAAGCAATCCATTTTATTAAATGCATTTTGCTAGCTTGTCCTCCCTGTCCCAAATTCGTTGATGCCAAAATTAGCAAGCTGTTTTGCTCCGTTTCTAAAATATTTGCCAGCCGATCCGCCTCATGGTCTCTGCTTCATTCATGGTCTCTGCTTCATTCTGTCCATTAACTGGTCTTCTTGATATTTAGCAATCTTGATGCCTCATATAACTACTTGTTGAACTAGAGAATTGATTTGACCACTTGATCAATGGTTTTCATAACAGTCAACTTTCAGCGTGTTTCCAGTTTGCACCCTTAGTCGTAGCTGACACTATGAAGATGTGTATTTTTCTTCGTGCTGGCATGCAAGCTGCACCTAACATATGGAATACTTTGGAGCACTGCCTACTAAATTACTCCCTCCGTTCTTAAATACTTGTCTTTCTAGACATTTCAAATGACTACTACATACGGATGTATGTAGACATATTTTAGTGTGTAGATTTACTCATTTTTCTCCGTATGTAGTCACTTGTTGAAATGCCTAGAAAGACAACTATTTAGGAACGGAGGGAGTAGTTGCTTGCACGATGCATCATATTCAACTTCCCCATGAAGTATTCTGTTATAGTAATTCAGTTTTCTCATGCATCTATCTACTGGACGCATCTACCACCGTGCATGGTGGTTGCCTGTGTTGCTGGTTGTAATGCTCGTTGCCACAAGTCTGGCGAACTGGTGATAGCATGTCTGCGTAGGCACAAGTTTTTTGTTTTTTTGAGGGGTCGTACGCACAAGTTTAACTTGGAAAAATGCTTGCTACTGCAGACAGTGACTGGTACGACTATGCACAAGTTTAATCTGGCTAGTTCAGTTGGTATCTAGTCTAGAATAAATTATTTTTCCCATTTTTTGTTTCCTTGCTGGACATGTCAAGGTACAAGTGCTGATGCCGCTGTTTACTACACCCGCCGTAAAGAAATATAAGACCGTTTAGATCACTACTTTAGTGATCTAAATTCTCTTATATTTCTTTACAAGAGAGGACATGGTATTATTGCTAGCTATATATATGCCTGCTGCTGATTGATGCTCTTTTGGTTAGGATTCTACACCTCGAAGTGATGCTTTTGCATTGCTTTCCTTCCTCATGCACTTGCAAACTATATGCTATTCCCTTTTTGATTTGACCTCAAAATTTCTGACTCCTCCTATCCATGTGTAACAGCGATGCTTTGGATTTCATCCGTGCAGCAGAGGAGAAGGGCTTCATGGCCAACGAAGGTGCATGGTGCTCGCAATCGACGAACGGAGGCTGTTCGACATTGGCTACACAAACCACCACTGTAAGCTCCTCCCATTGCTATGCTACAACCATGCTCTGTTTCATGGGTTAGTTAGGATTTTGATGCTTTTAGCGCCGTGGTTGAGTCCTTGCCGACTATTGTGTCGATGATCAAGTGCTGGTGCTTCATCTGGCTATTTGATTTTCTGCTGCTAATTAGTAGTATTAGAGTGCCGCTAGTTTATTAGGATGTGGCTGAAACCATTGGATGGCCTTCCTGGACATGTTATCCAGAATTAGTACTTGTCCCATTTTCTATTTACTTGATGGACATGCTATGGTTCAAGTGTCGATGATGTCTAGTAGTAGTTTGCTAGCTATATACCTGCAACTGATTGATGCTCTTTTGGTCTCCTGATTGATGCTCTTTTAGTCTCCTGGAATCATACTATACTATATCTAGTGTTCTTGTGGTTCTATGAAGATGCATCACAAACATCTAGGTCTTTAAAGTTGACTGAATCTGTTGCTTTATCATATATTTGGCCCGTAAATCTACATTTCTATGAGATCTCTTTCAATATATAATTTTTTGATAGTCCAGGAATAATCTAATAATCTAATGCTGGTAGTTTATGTGTTCACTCTTTTGCAGGAGCTCCAGGTCTATGGAATTGGAAGTTTGAAGCCGTATAGCACTACTCAGCAAAGAGTTGTCTCTATGTTTGACTGTAATAGACTGTAAATAATGTAATATTGTAACAGTAGGCATATTGGGGTTGTAATAGACTATCTACAGATTGTAGTAGACTTAGTGTTACTTGATGAACAATCTGATGAGTGAGAACAATTTAAGATGCATCTTTGTAATATTGTAACATATTGTAAAAGACTAGTGTATGTTTGAAATAGTGATTATGTATGTTGAAAAGATGTGAAATGGAGACTTGACCAGTGGGAACTACTTGTGAATAAAATCTGAGCATTTTGAAAATTTCTGACATGTGGGACCGATGTATGGCATTATGATTAGTGGGACCAGCGCTAAAATATAATGATTGAAAATAGAAAATAAATGATTGTAAGAAGGCCAAGGCCCAAAAATAAAGACGCTGAAATATTGTGCTTGGCCCATGTAGCCCACAAGAATTGACTTGGAAAAAATCTAGAATTGTTGGGCTCGGCCCATGTAAAACACCTAATTGGACCGGGCTGAATCTTGTGCCACATCAGCTTGCCACGCTGGATGCCTACGTGGCCTGGGGAGGTTGCTAGTGCACAGTAGGAATATTTTGGTCATAAACGTTTTTGACCATTCCAGAAGAAAGGTCGCTATAGTCAGTTTACGACGGCCAGCTTTTGACCTTTTGTTTTTGGTCACAAAAAGGTCATAAATGGAAATTTGTGACCTTTCAGTGACCAATAGTGGTGGTCATCAGTTGACATATTTCTTGTAGTGATGGATCCTGGTACCTGCAGCCCCCGGCAACTTTGGCTTGCCGGGGTCGGGGCATCGGTCCGTTCCTTTCTCCCAAACAGCTTGGCAGAAATGCTTATGTGCCCTGCGAACCAAAGAGGACAGAGAAGAACAGAGAGACGCACACTCGACCTCTAAGCTAGGGGTTAGCCGCTGCCAAGCACTATCAACCCTAACCGAGGAGGAGACTCAACCTAGCATGCATGCTATAACTTAGGGCACCAGCGCTTCGTTTATTTATGCTCAGGGTCTGCGCCTGGCTTTGTACAAAGGGTTACATGCCTTGCCGGCAAGGCTTGTACAAAAGGGTGGCTTGTCGGGAGGCCCGGCAACCACGCCTTATGGGTAAAACTTGCGAAGATGCTCGATGTTCCAGGAGTTTCTCACTGGAATGTCATCTTTGGTCTCCAGCCGGACTGAGCCGGGCCTGGAGACTCGTGTTACCCGATAAGGGCCTTCCCACTTTGGCGTCAACTTGTTGGAATTCTTGGCTGACTGAACGTGCCGAAGAACAAGGTCGCCTTCCTCAAAGCTCCGTGCTTGAACCTTGCGGCTATGGTAGCGGCGCAAGGCTTGTTGGTAGCGTGCTGCTCTCACAGCCGCCCGGAGACGATCTTCCTCAAGGAGCGTCGCGTCATCTGGCCGCAATCGCTTTTGCTCAAGCTCATCATAAGCGAGCACTTGAGGTGACCCATATATGAGTTCCGTGGGGAGAACTGCTTCTACCCCGTAGACCAGGGCCAAGGGTGTCTAGCCGGTGGCTCGATTTGGCGTCGTCCTGATCAACCAAAGAACCGCCGGCAACTCGTCAATCCAGCGCCTTCCACTCTTGCGCAGCCTGTCAAAAGTCTTCGTTCTGAAGCCTCGCAGAACTTCAGCATTGACTCTCTCTGCTTGGCCATTGCCCCATGGGTGTGCCACGGAAGCAAAACAGACCTTGCTGCCGAGATCCTCAATGTATTGCATGAACGCATGGCTTGTGAACGGTGTGCCGTTGTTGGTGATGATCCATTTGGGTACCCCGAAACGGCACACTGGTCCCTTGAAGAACTTGATGGCTGACTGCGCCGTCACCTTCCTCACTGCTTCCACCGCTGGCCACTTTGTTAACTTGTCGATTGCAACGTACAAGTACCCAAAGCCCCCGACGGCACGGGGGAAGGGGCCCAATATGTCGAGCCCCAGACCGAGAAGGGCCAGGAGAGAGGGATGGTTTGAAGGGTTTGAGCTGGTTGATGGAGCTTCTTTGAATGGAACTGGCATGCTTCACACTTGGTTACTAGTGATGTGGCATCCTGGAGAGCGGTGGGCCAGAAGAAGCCTTGCCGGAAAGCCTTGCCGGCAAGGGCCCTCGACCCTCTGTGGGAGCCACATATGCCTCCATGTATCTCTGCCAACAGCTTTAGTCCTTCCTCCCGGGATATGCACTTCAATTTCACCCCATTCAGTCTTTTTCTGTACAATACGTTGTCAACGAATTGGTACAAAGCAGACCGGCGGGCTACTCTTTCTGCCTCTTCCTGCGCCTCAGGAAGCTCTCCTTTTGGGGGGAATCGGACGGCACGCTGTGCCCATGCCGGAGCCTGTGGCTCGACGACAAGGACCAAAGACATCTCTTCTGCCACGGGAGCGGTCGTCTCAACGGCCATGGCCTGAGGCCCTGCCCGAGTTGGTTGCCCCGCGGCAGGGTCGGCATCCACGGCAACATCTTCGCCAGCGGCTACGGGGAGCTCGGTGTGGAAGTACTTGCCGGAGCCTAGCTTCCTCCGCTTCCTCTGCCCAGTTGATGGTTCAACGGATGGTTGAGTTAACTGAAGCACAAAAGTACCTGGTTCCACAGGTAGCTTGAGGGAAGCGCGCTTTGACATGTAGTCGGCGATGTCGTTCTCCGTCTGAGGGACGTGCTCCGCTTGTATACCGTCAAAGCGCTACGTAAGCTTCCATCAATGGGCTCTGGTAATCTTTGTTGATCTGCCTGACGACGAGCTGTGAGTCGCCCCTGACGATGAGTTTTTTTACTCCGAGGTCTGCCGCGATCCTGAGACCGGCAAGCAAACCCTCGTACTCGGAGGTGTTGTTAGTTGACATCTCCCAGGAGAAGTGCATTTGGATGACATACTTGAGGTGCTCTCCGGTGGGTGCGACAAGCAGCACACCAGCACTGGCGCTTTGCAGCGAAAAAGCCCCATCAAAGTACATGATCCAGTTGCAGCTCGTTTCATTGCCGGGGAGAGTGGTCTCCTGTACCGCTTCGTCGAGCGTCGAGGTCCATTCTGCAACAAACTCCGCCAAGACTCTGCTCTGAACCGTCGAGGTACTTTTGAACTTCAAATCGAAACTTGACAGCTCCAGGGCCCATTCCACGATCCTCCCCGTTGCGTCTGGGTTATGCAGTATCCGTTGCAACGGGAGGCGGGTGACTACGGTGATCTCGTGCGCTTGGAAGTAATGACGTAGCTTCCTCGAGGCCATAAGGAGGCCGAAGAGCAATTTTGGCACAGCTGAGTACCTTGACCTAGCCCCCTGCAAGAGGGAGCTGACGAAGTAAACAGGGTGCTGCACCATTTTCTTCCTTTGTGCCACTTCACCCGGTCGCAGAGGTCCTGTCGCACTGGCGTCAGCCTCTGCCGAGGACTCAGTCCTGCCGGGACCGAGCCCTGCCAGGGAAGGTTCCGGGTTGCCATCCGATGACTCTGTCACTGCCGCTACCTCTTCGTCGACCTCTCTCTGCGCCACGAGTGTGGCGCTAAGCACCTAATTCGTCGCCGCTAGATACATCAACAACGGTTCTTGTGGTTTGGGCGCAACCAACACCGGGGTAGAGGAGAGGTACTTCTTCAAGTCTTGCAGCGCTGCCTCGGCCTCTAGGGTCTACTCCACTAGGCCCGTCTTCTTCAACATCTTGAAAAAGAGAAGGGCACGCTCCGTGGACTTGGAGATGAATCTGATCATGGCGGCAACGCAGCCAGTAAGACGACGCACGTCCTTGATCCACTTGGGTGCCTCGATCTGCTCGATGGCCTTGATTTTATCTGGGTTTGCCTCGATCCCGCGCTGCGACACAAAGAACCCGAGAAGCTTGCTAGACGGGACGCCGAAGACACACTTCTCAGGGTTCAACTTGAGGTTGATCTTGCGCAGGTTTGCAAACGTTTCCTCCACATCTTGCACAAGTGTTGCTTTGTCCTTGGTTTTTACCACTATGTCATCCATATAGGCTTCCATATTTCTATGTAGCTGGGGCTCAAAACCAATTTGGACCGCTCTTGCAAAGGTTGAGCCAGCAGTCTTCAACCCGAAAGGCATCCGTAAAAAGAAACACGTACCACATGGGGTGATGAATGCTGTCTTCTCCTCGTCCTCTTTTGTCATGAAGATCTGGTGGTATCCCGAGTAGGCGTCAAGGAATGATAACAGGTCACACCAAGCCATGGAGTCAACAATCTGGTCGATGCACGGTAATGGGAAGGGATCCTTTGGACAAGCCTTATTGATGTCTGTGTAATCAATACACAGTCTCCACTTCTCATTTGCCTTGCGCACCACTACCGGATTGGCCAACCACGTTGGATGGAGCACTCCTCTTACCAAACCTGCCGCCTCTAGTTTTCTGATCTCCTCCGTGATGAACTCGTGCCTCTCCAGAGCTTGCTTCCTGACCTTCTGCTTGATGGGCCAGGCATGAGGACAGACAACAAGATGGTGCTCAATCACTTCCCTGGGAACGCCGGGGATGTCGGAAGCTTGCCATGCAAACACGTCGACATTTGCCTGCAGGAAAGTGACGAGCCCGGTTTCCTATTTGCTGTCGAAGGTGGAGCTTATGGTAAAAGCTCCCCCCGTACCGTCCTCCTTGACGGGCACCTTCTTGGTCTCTGGTGGTGCAGCTCTGGACTTCTTTCTCTTGCCGGTGGGGCTCTCTGGCACGTTCTCAACGGGAGCGCAACACCCCAAAGAGGTGCGCTTGCTGCCAGGTGAACCACCTTACCGCCCTTAGCGCGGCCGCTCGATCTGTCGAGCTTGACTCGAGTCAGAGTGGAGAGCGTTGCTGATGGCGGAAGGCTACCCCGCCGTTCTCGACGCGGCCGCTTGAACTGTTGAGTGGACTCGAAACATGACAAGGGCGTTGCCAATCGCGGGAGGGTCCCTCTGCGTACAGGTTATCCATACATAGGCAGAACCTCCGAGGATGATAACCTTATATTAAGGAGATGAATTAAAGATTGGCATGACTTTGCTTTCTCGTTGCCGCACTGGCGTCCCTTGCGCTCGCAGGCAGTGCCGCTCTCTTGGCCACCTTCTCCGCAGAAGTCGTGGTGACAAAGAACTGCCAGGCCAACTACTAGACCAGATTCTCACAATTGCGCCGCCTACCTGGCGTGCCAAAGATGTCGGTGGGAAACGACACCTATGGGATCACAAGAATCCCTATTACGGTTACGGGGCGCGGGATTGTGAGAAGAGCAGGATCAGTAGCCAGCACAAGGATCGTTTACCCAGGTTCGGGCCGTGAGAATGCGTAAAACCCTAGTCCTGCTTTGGTGGATGTATTGAGTGTTTTTGAGCTCTCGAACTATCTACGGGTGCTGCGTGGTTCGAAAGAGCCGAATCCTTTTCCTGTATGCCTTGGGCCTCCTTTTATAGGCGAAAGGGGCTACCATAGTGGCACACAGGAGGTGGAAAGGCATACAGTGTTGCGAGCTTATCGCTCGTATTACAGGACAAGACGCATTTAATGTGTGGCTTAGGTGTCCCTTCACTTTATCGGGGACGGGAGCGAGGTTGTCCCGTCCGTTGCCGCTCCTTCTTGCTTCGACACGCGCCCTGGCCAGGGATGAATGCGGTGCCATGTAGGCAGGCAAGCAGCTGAGGTGGCGCGGTAGTGGAGCCTCCACGAAGATCTGCATGCCGCCACGCAGGTGTGTGCTGAGTTGGCCTGGAAGCTGCATCCTGCCACACAGGTGCCTGCCCAGTTGGTTGGGCTGGCAGCTGCATCTGAACGACGGTGGGGATCTGGTTGGTGCGGGCTTGGCAGCGGCCCCGCTATCGCCTTCGGCAAGGGTCTTGCCGGGTGGCCCGGCAAGGGTCTTGCCGTGGCATGCTGTCGACCCCGGCAAGGGTCTTGCCGGGGGTCTTGTGGGTTGTCTTCGGTAAGAATCTTGACGAGGAGTGTTGCCTTCCAATCCTTATCTGGTCTTGAGTATTCTTTGTCTTCACAAAGATCTGCATGCCACCATGGAGGTGCCTCCCGAGCCCTGGCCCAACGCGGTTGTTGGAATTGGAGACGTGGGCTCGAGGGTGGCTCGCTCCGCTGGTGTGGCCGAGCTGCCCCGGCAAGGGGCTTGCTGGGGCTGCAGAGGCTTCCCCGGCAAGGGTCTTGCCGGGGAAACCTGCTTCGTCCATCTGCACTTTGTGGCCTTGGTCCTTGGCGTTGCTTTGTTTGTCTTGTGTCTTCGGCTTCTCTCCGACTTCCCTCCTTTGCCCTGCTATGTGCGGCCATGGCGCGTGGCTTTGATTGCCCGTGCACAAGTAAAGGGGTCAAAAGGAGAGCCCCTACTTTTGTGCACCGACATTCAGTTAAAGGTTTCATTTTTTATTACATTTGTATGCATGGAGCCTTTTTATTTTCTGCTGGAGGCATTGGAGTTAACATGATTATTGTCCCAACCCATGTCAGATGTTCAAGAGATGGTCCAGTGGTCCTGTTAGTTTTGTTTCATGTTCATGTTTTCATGTAGTAGTGTACTTTGTTAGTTCCGTTCCATGTTCCTGTTTACATCTACATTCATTAATTTCCCGATTTGAATCCCCTTAAATATTAAGTTGAGCTCACAAGTTTGGGTCATGAGCCACAAAAACTCAAGAAAGGCATCATACATTCATTCTACGAGATATTGACAACTTCAGATACGAGTGCCCATGGTGGCTTCTCTATTCTGAGGAGACATGCTGAAGAGTGTGTTCCTCCGCTGGTTAGCATTGAAAGCATTTTTTGACTCCAGTTGATGTCTACACAATTTCTAGCTTACTGAGTGGTATGGTTGCTTTGTAGGACATGTCTCACAATCGACCATGTCAAGAACTGGCAGCCAAAGATCTCCATGGAACCAGGTGGCATTTTCTCACATATTTTGTGGTGATATTACGATTAGAGCATTCAGCTTGAATACCCTTTAATCTTTCTGTCAGTATGCTCTTATTATATTGGTGTAGCACTTCATGTGACAACGGAATGTTGATTTTTTACTACAAAAACTTCCATCATATACTGATTCATTACTTCATGAGTATGTGTGAGTTCTCTCCCTTTTCTGGTTCTATCTCATCCTTCCGGTGTTATGTGTTTCAGATGCCCTAATCTCTTTGTACTTGATTGTCATTTATTTAGCTCTTTTGAAATTTGTAGTGCAGCTTCTTACATGCCATGTCCATGTGTTACCAAGATAGAAAGAAAGTAACTGTAACGGGCACTTGCCAACCTGGCGCACCGCCCAGCTTCCTTTCAAGAGGCGCCACCCAGGTTCAAGCCTCGGCTTTAACACGTGACGCTCGCGGAGTTTCTTCTATAAAAAGAAAGCCAATGAGAGTTAGCCCTTGGATTAGTCTTATTTTTTTAGTCAATGCACACACCTTTTCTTAATAAAAATGTAAAAATACAACCATACACCCACCACTATTCTAGAAGGCCGTTTCTCTGAGCCGGCTAATTAACGAATCCACCACCCAGCGAGGTTGAGCCGCACAAGCAGGCTTGCGGAGAAATGAAGATGGAGGGAGGATGGCGACAGTGAGATGTTCGGGCTGTCCGGACGTGAGGCTCTTGAAGGTGCTAAACACGAGTGGCGGGGGATCTGGCGTACGAGCGGCTGAAAGAGACGGCTCGTTCATTATGCCAGCAGCTAGCCCACCACGCTTAGTCATCACCAGCTTCATGCCATTCTCATCGTGAGTCCGTGGCACACCCTCGCACAAATACACAACAAGGTTCGCCATGGACAAGAAAAGGGTGGCCATCGTCGCGCCGGCCTGAGCGGCCTGGCGGCGTGAAGGCACCTGCTGGAGCGCGGCTCCCGCCTGGCCGTCTTCGAGGTGGACACTGTCCTCGGGGGCGTGTGTCAGGGTGGACGACACGGTCCGGTCCCGTGGTACGGCTCGTGGCCCGCTCGGCTCGGTCCTGGCCCGCTGAAAAAATCGGTCGGTCCGAGCTCAGGTCAGGTCGACAAAACTTCGGTCCGGTCCGGGCTTTAACCGAGCTGACCGAGTGGACCGAAGAACGTGGCGCTTGTTGGGGAACGTTGCAGAAAATAAAAAATTTCTACGCTTCACCAAGATCAATCTATGGAGTCATCTAGCAATGAGAGAGGGGAGTGCATCTACATACCCTTGTAGATCGCGTGCGGAAGCATTCAAGAGAATGGGGTTGAGGGAGTCGTACTCATCGTGATCCAAATCACCGGAGATCCTAGCGCCGAACGAACGGCACCTCGGTTTTCAACACACATACGGTTGGGAAGACGTCTCCTCCTTCTTGATCCAATAAGGGGAAAGGAGAGGTTGATGAAGATCCAGCAGCACGACGGCGTGATGGTGGATGCAGCAGCGATCACGGCAGGGCTTCGCCAAGCTTCTGCGAGAGGGGGAGTTGTTGCAGGGGAGAGGGAGGCGCCAGAGACTTGGGGTGCGGCTGCCCTCCCTCCCTCCCCCCTCTTCATATAGGCCCCCTGGGGGGCACCGGCCCTAGGAGATGGGATCTCCAAGGGGGGGCGGCGGCCAAGGGGGTGGCTTGAACCCCAAGCCAAGGGGGGCGCCCCCACCCCTAGGGTTTCCTGCCCTAGGCGCAGGGGGAGGCCCTAGGGGGGCGCACCAGCCCACCAAGAGTTGGTTCCCCTCCCCACTTCAGCCCATGGGGCCCTCCGAGGTAGGTGGCCCAACCCGGTGGACCCCCGGGACCCTTCTGGTGGTCCCGGTACAATACCGGTGACCCCCGAAACTTTCCCGATGGCCGAAACTTGACTTCCTATATATAAATCTTTACCTCCAGACCATTTCGGAACTCCTCGTGACGTCCGGGATCTCATTCGGGACTCCGAACAACTTTCGGGGTACTGCATAGTAATATCTCTTCAACCCTAGGGTCACCGAATCTTAAGTGTGTAGATCCTACGGGTTCAGGAGACATGCAGACATGACCGAGACGCCTCTCCGGTCAATAACCAACAGCGGAATCTGGATACCCATGTTGGCTCCCACATGCTCCTCGATGATCTCATCGGATGAACCACGATGTCGAGGATTCAATCAATCCCGTATACAATTCCCTTTGTCAATCGGTACGTTACTTGCCAGAGACTCGATTGTCGGTATCCCAATACCTCATTCAATCTCGTTACCGGCAAGTCACTTTACTCGTACCGTAATGCATGATCCCGTGACCAGACACTTGGTCACATTGAGCTCATTATGATGATGCATTACTGAGTGGGCCCAGAGATACCTCTCCGTCATACGGAGTGAGAAATCCCAGTCTCGATTCGTGCCAACCCAATAGACACTTTCGGAGATACCCGTAGTGCACCTTTATAGTCACCCAGTTACGTTGTGACGTTTGGTACACCCAAAGCACTCCTACGGTATCCGGGAGTTGCACAATCTCATGGTCTAAGGAAATGATACTTGACTTTTGGAAAAGCTCTAGCGAAACGAACTACACGATCTTTGTGCTATGCTTAGAATTGGGTCTTGTCCATCACATCATTCTCCTAATGATGTGATCCCGTTATCAATGACATCCAATGTCCATAGTCAGGAAACCATGACTATCAGTTGATCAACGAGCTAGTCAACTAGAGGCTCACTAGGGACTTGTTGTGGTCTATGTATTCACACATGTATTACGATTTCCGGATAATATAATTATAGCATGAACAATAGACAATTATCATGAACAAAGGAATATAATAATAACCATTTTATTATTGCCTCCAGGACATATTTCCAATAGTCTCCCACTTGCAATAGAGTCAATAATCTAGTTACATTGTGATGTATCGAACACCCATTGCGTTCTGGTGTTGATCATGTTTTGCTCTAGGGAGAGGTTTAGTCAATGGATCTACTACATTCAGGTCCGTATGTACTTTACAAATATCTAAGTCTCCATCTTGAACATTTTCACGAATGGAGTTGAAGCGATGCTTGATGTGCCTAGTCTTCTTGTGAAACCTGGGCTCCTTGGCAAGTGCAATAGCTCCAGTGTTGTCACAGAAGAGTGTGATCGGCCCCGACGCATTGGGTATGACTCCTAGGTCGGTGATGAACTCCTTCACCCAGATAACTTCATGAGCTGCCTCCGAGGCTGCCATGTACTCCGCTTCACATGTAGATCCCGCCACGACGCTCTGCTTGCAACTGCACAAGCTTACTGCCCCACCATTCAAAATATACACGTATCCAGTTTGTGACTTAGAGTCATCCTGATCTGTGTCGAAGCTAGCGTCGACGTAACCCTTTACGACGAGCTCACTACAAGGATCCGGGTCTATTGCAACAAAACCGTCCGTCGCAATACATGTTGATTTGTGGAGATACGTACCTATTGCCACGAAATAGTATTCGTTGGCAGCCGTTGCGACTGGACACATGGTAATAGGTTATTGCCAGAAAAAAGTAATTGTTGCAGTAAAGTGTGCTATTGCAACAACCATATGGGAAGTTGCCACATGTTTTCCGGTGGCAAAACTCATCTAATGCCACAATTTGCTTTGTGGAGATAGCTTTACACTACTAGGGAAAAGCCTAGCAGCAGCGCGGGTTTGGGCCCCCTCAGTAGCGCGGGTACCGGCACTACTAATAAGGCGCTACAGCTAACGTATAGCAGTAGCGCGTGTTGACACACGCTACTGCTACACATGAATAGCTGCAGCGCTCTTTAGAAAAGGACTCTACTGGTAATATCTGCAGCGCCGTTTAGAGGTAAGCGCTACTGGTAAGTCGGCGCTACAGCTAAATCCCCCCCTCGCTACTACTAGTTTTATTAGTTTTTTTCCCTGCAGATTTGTTTTTTATTTGTTTTGCATTTGAATAGGCTTTATACAATAATCTTTAGCATATCATCCACATACAAATGTAATCATAGCATATACATACAATTAGTCTCATCAAATCATGTCATCATCATAATCATATCATCCAACACAAAGTGGTCTCTCGTCATCAATCTCGAAAATAGCGATACAAGTCTCGATTACTTGCAAATACATCGTCATCCATCTAAACAATGATATACACGAGAATAGCTATCACTTTGAGTACATGAGTTCGTATCCCTCTCTCGCATTAGCGTGAACCTAAACTAAGTATCGTGTCGCCGAAACCGAAAACCGGTACACTGGGCTCGACACTCGCCACTTGTCGATATATACTCCTGGCGTAGCACTTCTTCGCCATTTATGATCTATGCACCTGCATCGTCACATGAGTCGATGATATGCAACATATATAGTTGAGCAACACAAAGAGACAGACTTGGCAAAAATAGAAACAACATATCATAAGCATAAATAACAAAGTTCATCGTACCCAAATGACCTAACTAGAGTGATTTTCGCTAGTCGAGGAGGACGGTTTAATTACATCACAAATAAAGTTTCACCGTGCATAACTCGAAGTTTTGTCATAAAAGAAAGTATGGACTAAACGGACACATTGTCATATATCGACAATCATTCCATCATGTCGTGCCATCCATCCAAGTCAGGGAGATAGTCATCGAGCTTTGTGAAAGGCTTCATGTCGAGACGCTGAGAGGCTATCCATGTTCGGACGTCTTCCCGCGACATTTGTCCTTCTGCATGGAACATCCCTGTTTTCCGACGACCTCATTCATGATGATTTGGGCAAGTTCGCGCTGGATGTTATAGAACTCAGCTCGAAGTCGATGATCCTCGATATCTCCTATGTCCTTTGCCCATTGCAGAATATGGGCATCGCTAGATCTAGGTGCCATGTGAAGGTTCTGGTGATCCCGTCGATACTCCAGCATGTGGTGTAGGACATAGAATCCATCATTAAGAGAATCGTTCGGTTGCTGGATGCAGCAGAAATCGGTCTTATGGCTGAAGGCGTGCCTGTCGCCCCTTTTCTTCTTGTCCCTAACCTCTCCACCTCTTGCTTGGTAGTAAAACATAGCACTGTCGAGAACATCTTTGATGTGGGTGTAATCCTTTTTGTGAATGTTCTTCGACGAGTCCAAGTAAAGAGCGTGGGAGAATCGGGGGTAGAGGATGATGAGGACGGAGCGCCAGTCTAGTAGTCCTGAGTTTGTTAGGAACCCGTTGCCTCTTCGCTTTCGGTTCTACACCGGCTCCGCTCCCCGAGGCAGCACCGGTCTCAGCGCCGGTCTCGATGCCGGTCTGAATCTCAGCGCCGGTGTCAGTCTCAGCACCGGTCTGCGTATCGGTCTCAGCACCGGTCTGCGTGTCGGTCTCAGTCCCCGATGCCGGGCCCAGCAACAACATCTGTTGATCGTCGGTAAAGCTGAAAAATTTGTCTGCCGCCCGGTAGACGTCGTTGCAATCACTAGATCCCTGTCCTTCATCGTTGCTAGCCATGTTTCCTATGATTAAATCTAGTCAATTAATTCTAGACCTAATAAAATGAATAATGACATAAAAAAGGACTATTGTTTTGCAGGAATGTTGACTCCTTCTTGGTGCGGCAAATCCCGGGTACTCGATATGTCCTAGTTTGTAGCACAAGTCATGCCGAAATTCACGGGAAATTTCGGGATGACCTTTGCTAAAAAGTGGACAAATCGAGAACCTAAAATTTGCCGGAACAGAAATGAATCAACATTCGGGCAAAACATAGGCCACTCAGCATCATTCCCTGGAAACAACAAAGCCACCACTTGGGCACAATCGAACAACTTCAATGAAAAGATATAACATGACCACTTCAATGAAAAATAAAATTTGCCTAAATTCTTTTCCTTGAAAAATAGTGGTCTTTTGAAAAATCAAAAACCTTTGCCAATCTACTTAACCTAGCTTCTTAATCCAACGAACCTAATTAACCTACCTATTTAACCTAGTTAGTTAATCTAGTTTACCTAGATAATTAACCCTAATTAAACTAGTTAACGCAGCTAGTTCCCTGTCAAAGCCTAAAATAAATTTTTGCACTAATTAACATGGATAATTAACCTAATCTAACATTCTTAAAAAGATGCTCCCCACTTCTCCCTATTATCTCACCATGCACACTGTCCACATCAGCATGTTGCCACGTCATCATTCTCTGAACATGCAGCCTCCACATCAGCATGAAAAAATATCAACAGATCATTAGATTCTCATTTGAGTGAGTGGGTCATCAATGTTGTTTTAGGCGTTGATTCAATATTGCCCAGCCATCTGCAGCCCTCTGATCTCCAATCTACTGCATGCGTGGGATCTCATTTTTTTAGTAAAACGTGAGATCTGATCTAGACTTGCATGCCGTCCTTCCGTTTCCAGTCTTAAAATACCACCGAACCCAATGGTGTCAATTCGCGAAGAAAGCCGAATCGTCCTACCCCATGATCCTTTTCGTTTCCTCTCTCCCCCTAAATAAAGGACAAATCTTTTCCCCTGGCAATAGATCTCTGCGTGCGATCCGCTCCTCTGGCACAACCCCCGGTCCGCGGCACCTTCCTCCGTCTCTGCCGGCACTGCCCGCTGCCTCCCCTCCTCCTTCGCCCCCGCCGCTGTCCTTGGTGGCCTCCGCTGAACCCTACTTCGTTCGTCGCTCCCGCAGATGGAAGGCATGGATAGGCCTATGTTTGTGGGTGGAATCAGACCGGCGATGGAGTCTCTCCGGGAAGGATGCTCTGCCCGGCGACTCAAACATGGAGTAGATGCTGCGCCAGCCAAGTGCCCAGCCGGGGACAACTTTCTTTTCGGCCTCGAAGGTATGTGCTGATGGTAACGCAGGGTTGGATCGACCTCGAGTTTTTTTTAGAATTGCAGGGTGCTTGATGAGAGAACCAACACAACCTCATGCATATGTCAAAGGAGAGTCGGAGAAATAGTAGAAAAGGTAATTCCCATAACTTCACTATTTTTTTTAACCATACTCTATCTCAAAACGCTTGATTCTGGTGCATTGGTTATTTCTTCAAGTTAGTAATAGCATGGTCTAATCAATTGAGACCCATCTTTTCCTTGAAAAGCATGGATGATTGTTCACTTCATGTTTTCCTTACGGACATGAGCACTCGCAAATCTTCTGGCTAACAGTACCAATTCAACAAGTGTGTTTTCTTGTCATTTTATCTTATTAATTATTTCGTGGTTCACTGGGTTTCTGCTTTTGATTTTTAAGCAATTATTTTTAGTTTAGCCTGCTACTGTTATATTATGCCTACCCTGCACCCACTATGTTTAAGTTGTACTCCTATTTGGCAACCTTCATCCTCATGCACACTAAGAAAACCCAATCCATTAGCACTAGCCTACGTTTATTTCATGATTTTTGGATTGCAGGATCTTGCTATCACTGCCATACAAAGTAACTAGATAGGTATTTCCCCAAATAAACTAATATGTTTATATTTCTCAATTTTTAATTTTATTGATGTGCAACAAATCAGTGTCTTGGCTAACAGCCTAAGTCATAAGCCATCACAGGAAACGGTCAGGGCCATTACCGCCATAAGGTCTGTTCCTTTTCCATTGGATGTTTTTAGCCAAGCCCACTGTTTTGGAGCGCCGGCCAATACTGGCAATGTATAGCTATGTGCAGTGTGGATTTTCCTAAATGATGCTCTTGAGAGAAGTCTTGGCCACTTTCACATTATCTGTGACAGCAATTTTTTTATCACCGTCTCAGTGTCCACAAGGCTTTCTGACAAAAAAAAGGGTGTCACAAGGCGTTTGATGAAATTCCAAGTAGGCTTGCATATCAAATTTTATATATGTAAATTTTAGGACCCCCTCAGTTTCTGCAATAGATGTTCATAATTTTCATTTTTGGAATAAAAGAAGTTCAACAGGTATGTTCCTAATCCACATTTTATGTCATTGATTCTTGGGTATATATCAGCTATCCACAGCTTGCTCTCAGGCTACTTTAATCCATAAGCATATGGTACTGTTGCGCAACTCTGTACTTAAGCCATGTTCATGTATCGCTCAAACATATGTTACTAATCTAAAAGTTACTTCTGGGTATATATATCGTTGTATAGTTAGCCAATTTTTTAGCTTTGCATTTTTACCAATATGGATCAAAAAAAGTTACAAAATTATCTCCTCGCCATATACAACATGTAAACTGATTGCCTTACATTTTCAGGTTAATTATAGTTCCATATGTTTTATCAAGTGAGTTTCTCCATGCTAATAAATCTACGTTAAACATAGAGGTTGCGCTGGACATCAGGTATATGTGATTTTTTTTCCTTTTCCCTTTTGAGGAAAGAAGGGATCTTAATTCAGAAACCATAGCAGTAAAAGTACAGTCTCTAGCAACAAGTGTTTTAAATAGCCCGCTATAGCTCCACTATAGCACGCTATAGCGTTTACAAAAGATGTTGCGCTAAAAGACTTTGCTCCAAACAAATGAACAAACATTTTAAATAGCGCGCTATAGCTCCGCTATAGCACGCTATAGCATTTGGAAGTGGTCCGCCGCTAAAATGCTTAGCGTGCTATTTAAAACTATGGCAACAACATGAGAGATCTGGTCCAATACCTGGGAGCTCCACACACCTCAGATACCAACCTAACAATCTCATGGGCTACAAAGATGCTCTTCTGATCATAAGAAAAATACAATAAAAAATCGCTGGAATTTTGCACCCCATATCAGTACAAATAGCGCCAAGCCACCGCATGTCCCGTCCTTCATTCTTTAGAGCAGAAACAACCAGCAGTTACTTTAAATGTGATGGGCATGCCTACACGACCAACATCAAGGCAAGCTCCCTACAAGCACTACACGCCTACCCGACCGACGTCAAGGCAAGCTCCCTACAAGCACTTCAGAGTTTCCTTTGCATCATGACATCTAACGAGGACTCTATGTGAATATATGTTGTAACTTTGAAATTAGTTACCAAGTCTAGAACTGATTGCTGCATATGTTTACTAATTCAAATTTTATTTCTTTAATGTTCTGACCTGGCTGCAATTAATGTTGCTTTACTTTGAAAATCATTCATCTTTTAATTTAATCCTAAACCAATGCAGCCTACAAAGTTCCGCAGCAACGCGCGGGGTATTTTCTAGTTAAACTAGTTAACCTGACTAGTTCTCTGTCAAAGCCCTAAATAAGTTTTTGCACTAACCTAGATAATTAACCTAATTAAACTAGTTAACCTAACTACTTCTCTGTCAATGCCCTAACTAAATTTTTGCCCTAACCTCGATAATTGACCTAATTAAACTGGCTAACCTATGCATGAGAGAGAGAGGAGGGGTGGGGGCTTACAGATGATGGCTCCGATGGTGGCGATGGAGGCAGTGTGGTGGCGAGGGAGGTAGGGGCGTCTCCGGTGACGGCGAGGGAGATAGGGGCGTCTCCGGTGAAGGCGAGGAAGGTGGTGTCGACGGCGGCTCCGGTGGCGTTGACGAGGCCGTCTTGACTCCGTGGCGTTAGGCGGCTCCGGTGTCGTCGGCAGCGCCTGCGGCTCTGTGGCGTCGTCGGCGGCGGTGAAGTGTGGGGCGAGGAATCAGGGAGACGGCGCCGCGGGGTGGGTTTGAGGGATTTGGGGGAAGTGGTGGCCGGGGGGGGGGGGGGAACGGTTTTTTGGCTAAGTCAAACTTAGCGGTAGCGCGTTTTGCAAAACGCGCTATAGCTAAGTTAGCTATAGCGCTTTCCTCAAAATGCGCTGCTGCTATAGCTAATTTTCTATTCTGTTTCTATAGCGGGGGTCTAGGGCACGCGCTGCAGCTATGTTAGCTATAGCGCCTCTTACAGACAAACGCTGCTGCTATGCCTTCCTCCGATTTTTCGCTTTTTCGTTTATTTTGCTTTACATTTTATTTTTCCCTTTCTCCTTTTTCTATTTCTTTCATTTTCATTTAAATTTCTATTTGTTTATCATCTTATTTTATTTCTGTTAGTAGTAGCGCTCTTCTCTGGAAACGCGCTGCTAACTATGCTCTAGCAGTAGCGCGTTTCTGTTAAGCTCGCTACTGCTATCCGTAGCCTAGCATTCTGCCAATGGGAATATTAGTAGTAGTGCTTGTTTTACGACAGGCGCTACTGCTAAGTTTGTGTCTGTAGCGCGGTTTTTAATAGCTCGCTACTGCTATATAGCACTAGCGCAGTTTTTTGACTCGCGCTGTTGCTATATTTCTGTGTATAAGGTTTTCCCTAGTAGTGTTAACGCAACAGGTGACGAATCATGGCGACTGATAGTTCGTGGCGATAGACATTTGTGGCAACAACCTATGCCAACGATGCTCGCTTCGTGGCACATACTCTTCCGTGGCAATAGTCAATGTGGCAATAAACTACGGCAACAAACCTTGTTTCCGTGGCATTAGGCATTTTGCCACGAATCGCTACACTTGTGGAATTAACTTATGGCAACAAATATTGTAGTCGTCGTAATAGGAAATTGCAACATACTAGTTTTGGTGGTGATAATTATGTATCACAACGGGTGGAATGTTTGTAGCGATAAACTATTGCGATAATTTAAACTTTTTGTGGTGCTAACATGTGGCAACCAAAAGTGGGTTGTGGTAATAGCCTATTGCAACCGTAAAACAAATACAGGCATTAAATTACAATATTGAAAATTGTACTTATAATCTCTAGATTCATAAAATTCATAATTCTCATAGCAAATATCCATCAAATGAAACTCAAATGTAATTTAGCCTTCCTAATTAAGTGCCAAGACTAAATTGTCCGTGATCTAGAGTCCAGTCAAGCTAGTTCTTTGGATCCTGCAATCAAGAAATCAAAAAAATAGTTCTAGTTAAAGAGTTCAACATAACATATGACATACAATTATTCTAGCCCATTGTTAAAAAAAAATTGTCGCCAAACTAAATGGAGTAATATTGTGTCAACAAGCATGTAAGAGGGATCAAAATAATTTTACAACTGAAATGTCAAAAGTGTAAGCACAAGTAGATGTATTAAAAGCTTCCGCTATTGATTTAAGTTGTGACACGATCTATAGTTTCAGTTAAGTTCATGTCCCTAGCTAGCACATATTCATTTTTTTAAGTTGTGACTCGATGCAGCAACAACACATGGTGAAAGAGAAGAAGCAGCTAGCTAATTATGAAGGCCAATGGTGTATAAAATGCAAGTGAACATAAAGAGAAAGCAAGGTTGTGCCTTACCATTGCTTTAAACATTCAAGAATTCCTTGTTGCAACTAGTATGAACACATTTGAAGAAATAACAGTTAGGCTAGCACCTGGAGTCTTACTAGGCAAGATCTCTGTAAAAGAGTATTTTGCAAGTTTGGACTACTATTTTCTTTGCCAATCCTCTTCGTAGGCACCTGCAAATAGAATTGCACTTTTAGCAATGTAAGTAAGCAACATAAATCTTAGAGTTGATCGCTAGCCTCTATATCGCTCTTTCACAATTTTAAGAACTGCTGCTTCTATTTCTGGTGTATCTTCCAGGTCCCATCTGTCGTGTAAAGCATACAACAAATGAATACACATAAGCAGTGCATTATCGATGGTAAAATAAGATAACACATGTGAAAAAGGTCGTACGCACTATGATATCAGCAACAACGAGTCGATGGATGGTAGGGTCAATGTCTGACCACGTCCTCACTTCAATGAGCAGTGTTGAAGGTTTAGCAATTTAACCCATACCAGGATTTTATGCATTATAGCAAATGCTACAGATAGCTTAAGTGACATAAAAAGTTTACCAGATATGGGTTGGGTTATCCATGTTGGTTTGTGTACGCTGTTATACTTTTCATCCTTGTTAAGATAACAGAGCCTTTTCTTCCTGCACACAAAATCAATCAAGGGACTTAGCATTAACAAAGCATTTCTGTTGTGCACCAAACAGATAGGTGATTATGAAGTAAGGATGTTGTGTACTAGGAGCATCCTCCGTAGAATTCATAATGTGCCCTTGTGTAGATAATATCAGAATTTGAGTCAATTTAAGAAGAAACGCAATACGTAAAGCAGGCATAAAATCAAATCAGTTTTATAAAAAAAATGATAAAAACTACGTTGGGAATGTGGACCGAAAAAACTACAAGGCCCCATCTCACACACACGTCTCCTCCTCTCTTCTCTCTGTTTTCTTTCTCTTCTCGAGCAGATCCATTTATCTACCCATGATCCGGTCACACTACCAAAGGTGCTGCTTGTACCACACTGGGTCAAATCCTTCTCACTTTTCTCTCAAGTTTCTCACATCTCTCTTCTGCTTCTTTGAGTCCAATTGTTTTGGGTGAACAGTTCTTCAGTTAACCTCCACAGTACACAATTTGTTTCTATGGAAGCCGGGCCAATAATTAATACCTTTTGTTTTGATTTAAAATTATCCATTAAGACGAATATGCATAACAGAATCATACGTGCACATATTAACAGAAAATACATCTAGATGGAACTTTATCTGAATCCTCATGACACGGACTTCAATTCAGCCTAGGCAATGTAACAAAAACTAGAGAGAGATGTCGGTCCAGGTGCCAGGAACTTGGAGGTTAATGCAAGTTGCAGCATAATTGGCTACTAATTGAAGCAGGAGTAGGGAATACAAAAAAATGACTGATCTACAGCGCTTGCTATGGAGGATCAGGGATGCGGCTTGGTGATGAACATGGTCGCAGCGCTCCACCTCCGGGCCGGCCATGTGGCGAGCAACCCCGACGTAGGCAGGCCGGCACTGCGCTTGCGATGTAGGGAAGAAGACGGGAACTCCGTCGGCGCCGACGGTGGACCGCATCGCTGCCGCCGGCAGTAGGGCCGAGGACGCGGAAATGCGGCCCGCGTCGGCGGGCGCGGAGGAGAGGGGGGAGGGCGAGATCGAGGACTACCCATTTATAAGCTTTTTCAACTGTTTTGGTTAATTAAAATTGGTGAAATTAAAAAATATTTTAGTTACTCCTTAAAGGTTGCAAAAATCATAACTTAATATCTATAAATTCAAATAATATATTTTCCACTGTTTTACTTGTAACTAATGCAATGTCACACCGATGTTGCAATATCTTTTCGAATATTACCACAAAAAGTTATTCTGTTGAAATACCTAGTCTCTATTACAACAAAATGGCTGCCTCATGCAACAAAATTTGTTTGTCGCAATATCGGTTCCATGTTGCAACGTTGATGCAGTTTGTTGCAATAGTTAGCCACTTTTTTGCAACAATATTTGTAACTATTGCAACGTCATGCCGTTGTTGCAACATCTTTCTAAATATTGCCACGAATAGTTATTCTGTTGAAATACCTATTCTCTATTACAACAAAATGACTGCACTCATGCAATGGAATTTGTTTGTCGCAATACCGCTACCATACTGCAACGCCGATGTAGTTTGTTGCAATATGAGGCCTCTATTGCAACGAAGTTAGTATTTATCGTGACCAAACTAAGTTATTGCAATATGTGCGGCCTATTACCACAACCGGAGAATTTGTGGTAATATTGTGTTTTATTGCAACAAAACGTAGTTGTAGCAATAAATTTTGTTGCAATAGACCGGAATCCTTGTAGTGGCTCTTCGTCACCTCCATATACGAGAAACATATCCTTAGTCCTTTTCAGGTACTTAAGGATGTTCTTGACCGCTGTCCAATGTTCCATGCCGGGATTATTTTGGTACCTTCCTACCAAACTTACGACATGGTTTATATCGGGTCCAGTACAGGTCATGGCATACATGATAGACCCTATGGCTGAGGCATAGGGGACGACACTCATATTTTCTCTATCTTCTGTTGTGGTCGGGCGTTGAGCCGAGCTCAATTTCACACCTTGCAACACAGGCAAGAACCCCTTCTTGGACTGATCCATATTGAACTTCTTCAATATCTTATCAAGGTATGTGCTTTGTGAAAGACCTATGAGGCGTCTTGATCTATCTCTATAGATCTGGATGCCTAATATGTAAGCAGCTTCTCCAAGGTCCTTCATTGAAAAACACTTATTCAAGTAGGCCTTAATGCTGTCCAAAAGTTCTATATCATTTCCCATCAAAAGTATGTCATCCACATATAATATGAAAATGCTCTGAGCTCCCAATCGACTTTCTTGTAAACACAGGCTTCTCCATAAGTCTGCATAAACCCAAATGCTTTGATCATTTCATTAAAGTGAATGTTCCAACTCCGAGATGCTTGCACCAGCCCATAGATGGAGCAGTGGAGCTTGCATACCTTGTTAGCATTCTCAGCGTCGACAAAACCTTCCGGCTGCATCATATACAGTTCTTCCTTAAGATGACCGTTAAGGAATGCCGTTTTGACTTCCATTTGCCATATCTCATAATCATAGTATGCGGCAATTGCTAACATGATTCGGACGGACTTTAGCTTCGCTACGGGAGAGAATGTCTAATCGTAATCAATCCCTTGAACTTGTCGATAACCCTTAGCGACAAGTCGAGCTTTATAGATGGTAACATTACCATCCGTGTCCGTCTTCTTCTTGAAGATAAATTTGTTTTCTATCGCTCGCCGATCATCGGGCAAGTCTGTCAAAGTCCATACTTTGTTTTCATACATGGATCCTATCTCAGATTGCATGGCTTCAAGCCATTTGTTGGAATCTGGGCCCGCCATTGCTTCTTCATAGTTCGAAGGTTCACCGTTGTCTAACAACATGATTTCCAGGACAGGGTTGCCATACCACTCTGGTGTGTAACGTGTCCTCGTGGACCTATGAAGTTCAGTACTAACTTGATCCAAAGTACCTTGATCATCATCATTAGTTTCCTCTCTTGGTGGTGCAGGCACCACAGGAACATCTTCCTGAGCTGCGCTACTTATCGGTTCAAGAGGTAGTACTTCATCAAGTTCCACTTTCCTCCCATTTACTTCTCTCAAGAGAAACTCTTTCTCCAGAAAGGACCCGTTCTTGGCAACAAAGATCTTGCCCTCGGATCTTAAGTAGAAGGTATACCCAATGGTTTCCTTAGGGTATCCTATGAAGACGCATTTTTCCGACTTGGGTTCAAGCTTTTCAGGTTGAAGTTTCTTGACATAAGCATCGCATCCCCAAACTTTTAGAAACGACAGCTTAGGTTTCTTCCCAAACCATAATTCATACAGTGTCGTGTCAACGGATTTAGACGGTACCCTATTTAAAGTGAATGTAGCTGTCTCTAGAGCGTAACCCCAAAATGATAGCGGTAAATCGGTAAGTGACATCATAGATCGCACCATATCCAATAGAGTGCGATTACGATGTTCGGACACACCGTTACGCTTAGGTGTTCCAGGCGGCATGAGTTGTGAAACGATTCCACATTTCCTTAAGTGCGTACCAAATTCGTGACTTAAATATTCTCCCCCACGATCTGATCGTAAGAACTTTATCTTTCAGTCATGTTGATTCTCTACCTCATTCTGAAATTCCTTGAACTTTTCAAAGGTCTCAGACTTGTGTTTCATCAAGTAGACATACCCATATCTACTCAAGTCATCAGTGAGGGTGAGAACATAACGATAGCCTCCACGAGCCTCGACGCTCACACTACTGGAATCAGCTACTTTGCCATCTGCCAGATCTTTGTCGTCTGCTAGCGGACGGCAAAGAAGCTCTTTGCCATCAGCTACCGAAAAGCAGACGGCAAACTAAGAGCTGACAGTAAAGAAGGTCTTTTCCATCAGCCATCTCTTTGCCGTCAGCTAGCGGACGGCAAAGAATCTTTGCCGTCAGCTAGCGGACGGCAAAGAATCTTTGCCGTCCGCGAGCTGACGGCAAAGGGGAGGTGGCACCCGCTAACAGGGAAACTTAACGTCCCCCTTCTTTGCCGTCCGCAGCAGACGGCAAAGATAGAACAAAAGCTGACGGCAAAGGCACGGCGGACGACAAAGGCTAACCTAACTAACGGTCGAGCCCCCCCCCCCCCGCCCGTTAATCTCTCTGTTTCTCCCTCTCTCCTCCCCGACGCCCACATCGATCCACACCCACCGCGTTGCACCTGCCGCCCGTCCTCGCCCCCGCCACCACCCCTGCCCGCCGCCTGCGCTGTCCCGCCCGCCCGCCCTCCGCCGCCCGCCCTGCCACCCCCCCCCCCCCGCCCGCGCTACCATGCCGCCGCCCGCGCCGCCCTCGCCCCGCCGCCGCCGGTGCCACCGCCCGCTGCCCCGCCCCGCCACCGCCCCTCCCCACACACTAAGCGCCCACCATCCCGCCGCCCGGTGCCCGCCGCCAGCCCCCCGCCACCGCCCTCTCCCCAACCCGCCCGACCGTCCCACGCCCGAGCCCCGCCGCCCCACTGCCCACCACCCGGCAGCGTCACCCCCGGCTCCGGTGAGTATTCTTTTTTCTTCTGTTTTTTCTATATTTTTGCTGTTTAATTGTTAGTGCTAGATTTAGTGCTAGATATGTGCTAGTGTTAGTGTTAGATTTAGTGCTACATATATATGTGTTAGTGTTAGATTTAGTGCATGGGTTTTAGATGAAAAAGGATGAAAAAAGAAGAAGAAGAAAAGAAGAAAAGAAGTAGAAGAAAAAAGAATATGTAGAAGAAGAGAAGAAGAGGAAGAAAAGAAGTAGAAGAAGTAGAAGAAGAAGAAAAGAAAAGAAGTATAAGAAGTAGAAAAAAGATGAAAAAAGAAGAAGAAGAAAAGAAGAAAAGAAAAGAAGTAAAAGAAGAAAAGAAAAGAATTAAAAGAAGTAGAAAAAAGATGAAAAAAGAAGAAGAAGAAGTAGAAGAAGAAGAAAAGAATAAAATAAAAGAAGTAAAAGAAGTAGAAAAAAGATGAAAAAAGAAAAAGAAGAAAAGAAGTAGAAGAAGTAGAAGAAGAAGAAAAGAAAAGAAGTAAAAGAAGTAGAAAAAAGATGAAAGAAGAAGAAGAAGAAAAGAAGTAGAAGAAGAAGAAAAGACGAAAAGAAAAGAATTAAAAGAAGTAGAAAAAAGATGTAAAAAAGAAGAAGAAGAAAAGAAGTAGAAGAAGTAGAAGAAGAAGAAAAGAAGAAAAGAAAAGAAGTAAAATAAGTAGAAAAAAAACACCGACCCCCTGACCCAGACACCCCGACACGACACCCCGACCCCTACATGACACCCCGACCCCCTGACCCCGACACCCTGACCCCGACACCACACCCCGACACCCCGTCCCCCTGACCCCGTGAGCCCGTCATTGATTATAGTGATGATGATGATTATGCATTTATTGATGATACTGATCGAGATTATTATTGTACTTGATGATGATACACTTAAGTGATCTACATATTATTATTCATGTCGGTATTTTTTTGCCATTGTACTAATTTCGTTTACTCTTTGTCATGGCAGGTGTTGAAAGATGGTGGGCACTGGTCGGGAGCGCTCCGAGGACCCTTCTTCGTCGGCGCGTGCGATGAGGTCTTCCATTCCGCACGCACCTCTCCGCTGAGCGTTGCTGCACAGTATGGCGACACTGCCGGGCCCTTCTTCATCGACCGCGGTGCTGAGCAGGGGACGAGGTAAGAAGAAGAGAGCAGCTGGAGCACGTGGTCGCGGGAGAGGAGGTAGGGTGACTGCGAGGGCGCTTTCCTCGCCGCCACCCCCAGCTGTTTCACCCGAGCACGTGACTGCTAGGGTGGACTCGTCCGAGGAGGAGGCTACACGGACTCCGGTCCACGAGCCTCCGGTGCACGAGCCTCCGGTCCACGGGCCTTCGGGCCACGAGAGTTCGGCCCACGAGACCCCGGAGGAACACACGTCTGGATGGGGTACCTGGCCGGATGAGCCTGAGGGGCCGAGTGGCCATGCTGATGATGGCGGGGAGCCGACTGATATTGACGAGGAAGGGGGCACCGTCTACCAGCATTGTGCTACACGGTTCCCGGACGTGCGGGCGACCCGCGAGCAGAGGTGGTTGATTTTCCCTGATGGGGAGAGGTAAGTGCATTTAATCTTTTTGTACCCCTTTGCATTCACATTTCTTAAAATATCTAATGTGTTGTCCTTGTCATGCTGCAGGGGTTGGGACCACCATCATAGTGTCTACCGGCCCAACTCCGTCCTTGGAGTTCTTTGTCGACAAAACTTCCTGGGGTTTGTTACGTTGCCTGGTGAGGGTCAGCTTCCAGAGCTTGGATTGAGTTGGGAGCACTACTTGGCTGCCTCGGCCCCGCCGTGTGAGATTATCAACGGTGTCTTGTGCAAGACGAGGGCAGACGTGGTGATTAGAAAGTTCTGGGTAATTTCTCCTTTACACAATTAAAAATATTCAACTAGCTAGTTATTAATTGTACTAATCAATATTGTCTCATTTGATTGCAGACATTCTACAGGTGTGAGGAGGGATACGAGGAGGAGGTGGCAAATGTTATCGATAACGTCTGCAAGCGCCTACTACAGAACTTATGGCACGAGGCTCGGGTGCAGGCCGTTCGAGACTACTACGCCGCGCGTGGTATCAAGAAGACCAAGCCGGTGTGCCGTGAGAAGTTCTTGAGTAAAGATGAGTAAATGAAGGTAATTCTTAAGGCCTTGTACTTTACTTCCTTCATTTAGTAATTCATAGCCATAGCGCTCAAGTTTCTATTTCCTATCTTAGGCCCCTCCGAGATGGTGTGCGGATCGGATGGATTGTTGGGAGGTTTTGGTCAATGAGTGGTGCTCAAAAGAATGGCGAGCCCTCCACAACGAGGCCAAGGACAAACATGCCCAAATGGAAGGTGTGCCACACCATCAAGGTGTGACACTCCAAAATTTTGTTGGTTTTCTTCAAAAACTTTATTGATTTTTAAGAAGGTCATTTAAACCCTTCCAAAAATCTCTCTCTCAAATTTTTTTCAACTTTGGCAAGGATTTTATTTTGGTATCTTCTTCAACCCTGGTGTTTGGTTATTAAAAAACTTTCTTTTGTTTGACCCCTTCTCAAATCTGTTTTTGGGATTTATTTTCTTTTAAAAAGAAAACCCTAGTAATTTTGGAACTTCTCTTTTGTTGAAACCACTCATGATTTTACCATGCCTCATATGGTAAAACCTCCCAAAAACCCTCCTTCCACTTTGGGGCAACCCATATATTCTGTCCCAACAAGTCCAACTCATTTTTGGATTTTATTTCATTTATTTCTTTCCCTAAAACAATTCCGTCTATTACTTTGAACCTAGGTGATTTGCAAAGCAAGTACCTAAATGCCTTTGAGTTTTGACCTCAAACCAACTCCTTTGTATGGTCCTTGGTAACCACAACCTAGAACCATCAAGATCCACTCTTCTTCTTTTCAAATTTTTCAAATTTCAGTCTCTGCAAGTTTGGACCAGATTTGTCAAATTTGGTGAAATTCATATCTCCTCTTCTCCAAAAATTCCACCAAAATTCAGGCAGCCCCCAGATGCAATGAGAGGCCACCCCACCAAAGATTAGCTCAAGGAGAACCTCTCACATACCAAAACCATTCTGTCAAACACCTGGCCAGCATTATTACTATGCACTTTCAGAGAAATTCAGAAAGTTTAGAGAAGTTCAGTGTCGTTTCTTCGTCAGAGAGTTGTCACCTATCAACTGTGCGCCCTGGCGCGTTGCGCACGACCTCTCCTCCCTGGCCAGAACCCCGCACACTCCCTTGGACGGGTGCAGGCGTCGGTGGCGGCGAGCATCACCGGCGTTGGCAGCTTCTGCGGAGGCCGAGCCACCCGTGGCGGCCAGCGAGGGCCTGAGCCAGCTCGCTACGCCGTCCAGCGCCGCCCCACTCTCCCTAGCTCTCCGCGTGGCTCATGCATGCCTGCACAACCCCGCAGAACCGTCGCCGTGGCCCGGCAAGCACAGGGCACGCCCTCTGCCGCCGACGGGCCCGCGCCGCCCCGTTCTGCCGAAACCTCCCAGCACGCCAAATCCAGCCAAGGCTAGATGCTAAACGGAGCCCGTGGACCTCCACGTCGATGATCAACCTCCTAATCTCCCCGACCAATCACTGCGTCGCCGTAACCATCGCCGGAGAACTCCGTTCACGGCCACCGCCTCGGACCGCCTATAAAAAGGGGCCCCGAGCTCGCCCTCGAGCACACACCACCTTTGCTACTCACCAACACCCCGCCAGGCCACTACGAGGACCTCGAGGAGGTCTCCTCCCCCGACTCCGGCCGCTTCGTTCCGCCTCGGCCACCACCTCGATTCACTCCGGTGAGGCCGTCCCCGGCGCCCAAACCTCGTCAGCAATCTCCTCGAGCACCCAGAGAGCTAACCCCAGCTTCAATTTGGTCTCCGCAGCACTCCTCAGCGAGATCCATCTCCACACGAGCCGCCCTCCGCCGGAGCAAGGGCCGCCATCGATGTAGTTCTCGCCGACGACCACCACCACCACCCTCCGACGCGGAAGGATGCACTGAACACGGAGGTACCACCCGATCCTCCTGCGTCGCCGTGGATCGCCGCCGGCGACCACCGTAGCTCTCGGGCGCCGACGAGCTCCGTCTCCTCATTTGAATTTTCAAACCTGACAGGATGGACCCGCCTGTCAGTCTCTCATTTCTTTTTAAACAAACCATTTTCTGAAAGCGTACTCTGGCAAATACACTTTCTAATCCGAATCGTTTTCTGGACTTTTCTGTTCAGACCCCTAGGAAGTTTCTGTTTCATTACAGAAAGGTCCCTAGATTAAAACCCTTATAACTTTTAAATAGAAAAGGATTTTTGAGTGATTCTTTTTCTGTCCTCTTTAAAATTTTATCTAGTTTTTTAATTTATTTGAAAATTATTTGGAATACTTCTATGCACCTCACGGTATTTACGATAGCGCGTGTATTTCTGTATACCGTAGATACCGAAGGAGGTGACGGAGCCGCGAACTTCATCGAGCTAGGCTCCGACTACTCCGAACCAGGCAAGCATGTTTGAACCTTTGATATGATGAGTGTCTTGTCATTGTTTGCAATGAGTAGTTTCATGGCATGTTTATGAGCATCTCGATGAATGTCATATTACATGCATAGATGAGGCAAGTGAGTTTCGAAAATCCATGAGTTGTTGAATATGAGATTGCATGCCCATGTGATGGCATGAGGATGGGTAAGATGGCAGTGTTGTAGCATGCCAGTCTTATGCCAGAATATTTGACTCAAGTGTCAAATGATTCAGTCCAGTTTCCATCCGCTTCCCTTCCTGTACTACCACATGTTTTCCGCAAGGGATATGGCTTAGTAAGCTGCAAACCGTTTTCCTGGTACACACCAAATCGAGAGGCCGTGATGATGGTTCCATGGCGCTGGATTAAAGCCAGTCATCCGGTTAGGGGGCATGGGTGTTTCCGGTTGGGACCGAGAGGGGGGCACCCCTTAGAGCGCGCGTATATAAATTTGATCCCATGCTATTCGAGATTGTGATCTCCCCGTCTCAAAGTTTTTCTTGAACGTTGTCTAGGGTGATTCCTGACATCGTGAGGTGGAATGGGTGTGTACCGGTTAGATGTGTTTCATTCGGAAATACCATAAACGGAACTAGTCCTTCGTGACTACGGAAATCCGTTGGCTGTGGACATTTTAGTACAAACTCTGCAGAGTCAAAAATCCTTGAATTATCTTATCCATGTCCAAGTACTGAGTTCATCTTATTCTGTCAAGTGTCAGTCTCGGTGACAAAAATTCCGGTGTACCACATGAGTGTTAAAGTCCGGTTAAATGTTTATTCCTGTGAATGGACTAACCCGTTTATTACTATGTGTTGAATATTACTCATGAGTATTATACTTTGTGAGTTTAATAATGAATTTAAGCCCTTTCTGCGATGTCGCTCAGATGTCCGACTGTGGCATATTTGTTATTTGCTTTTGATATAAGCCCTTTCTGCGATGTCGCTCAGACGTCCGACTGTGGCATATTTGTTATTTACTTTTGATATAAGCCCTTTCTGTGATGTCGCTCAGACGTCCGACTGTGGCACGCTTGTTATTTACTTTTGATATAAGCCCTTTACGTGATGTCGCTCGACGTCCGATCGTGCACGCTTGTTATTTACTTTTGATATAAGCCCTTTACGTGATGTCGCTCGACGTCCGATCGTGGCACGCTTTGTTATTTACTTTTGATATAAGCCCTTTCTGTGATGTCGCTCCGACGTCCGACTGTGGCATGCATGTCCTTTACTTTTCAATATAAGCCCTTTATATGGCGTCGCTTAGACGCCCGACTGCGGCATGATTTACTTATTTGTTCACCTTTCGTGGCGTCGCTTCAGACACCCGATCGGTTTTCAGTTATTTTACTACCGTCTGACTTTCTTATTACTAAATAATGTCATGCGAGTTCATTATTGCTCATGACGCATACATGCATGCATTTGTTATATCTTAAGTCCGAACTGTCTTGCGAGTACTTTCAAAGTACTCACCTTGCTTGTTGATTTGGCCAGATGCTGACGAAGGGGATCTCATGGATGAAGAGTTCGATAGCAAGTCCGACGCCTAGAGGAGTCCCAGTCAGTCTCGTGCGACCCTGGATTTGGTCACTGTGTTATATCCGCTTCCGCTACCCAAATAAATTCATCAAGCCTCATTTCGACGCTCGATGAGCTGCCAGTTTAGGAGTCATGTTATCCACTCCATTGTGATATTCTACCACCACTTTTATCTTGAGTCAGTAGTATGCCACCACACCATTGTGTTATCCGCCATTATGTATAATTATTGGCGCGCTTGTAATAAGTTGTTGAGCACCCCGGCTCGACCCTGTAATATATTTGATGCTACTGGCTTATTGTATCAAGATTTTTTTATACCAGTCAGGAGAATTTTTTCCTCATACTAGACTAAAAAGATCGGTTTCTCAATAAGTATTTTATTGGAAAACCGTCGTGACAAGCTTGGTACCAGAGCCAGGCTGACTGTAGGTAGCCACTAGGCGCGATCGCTAATCGGTTATTAGCATAATAGAGCTAATTCATATTTTTGCAAATGTAGTCATTTTCTGACAGTCAGCATAAATTTATGATCTGACCACTCAGAATGTATGCCTACTTTTGTAGATGGCTGACAACAATTGCGAGTCTCAGATGTTCGCCAACGAGCCTGATGGGTTCGTCAAGCTTCTCACCTTCATCGTCCAGGTCGCGATGGGGCCATCTATGCCCCCAGTCTTCACACTATATCAGCACAAAGTCAACGACAGTCTGACCATGCACCAGGCCGCGGTGCAATTCAAGGGATGGCGTGTTGAGTTACGTCGCTTCTGGTACTTGGGAAGAGCCATGCCTACGGAGAAGCACGCTATGCAGATGGCAGCCCGTGAGGCGATAGCTCGTCTCAGGGATGTCCTTCCTGCGATCAAGACTCGTCGTTACCGCTACCTTCCATGCCACGTGCCATACGCCTGTCATTACGCGTTCTCTTGCCCCAGAGGAGAACGAGACGAGGCTTTTGAGATGCTTATCGAGTACCTCCGGGCTCTGGAGGCAGCCTTCGACAACCTGGTGGACGACTTCATGGATGCCCGCATGGACTCAGTCCATGGCTGTGCCGCCAACAGGAGGGAGCTCCTGCACACCGCTCCGCCACTGACTTTCATCTCGTCCTCAGCATCTTATGCACCTACCACTCTCGCCACTGCTCGTCGCCTGCCTACCACCGAGGAATTCAACCAAGTCATTGCGCCCACTCCAGTCCGCTCTGCACCACCCATTGCGCCCACTCTTGTTCGTGTTACTCCGCCTATGGCGCCCGCTCCATCTGCTCAGCGCAGCGCTTCACGTCTGGAGCCTATTAGCGAGGAGGAGGTTGAGTCCCCAGCCTCACTGCGCCTCACCCTCGGCAGGCCAAAGGAGATCGTTAACATCTCCGACTGAGTACGCTTAGCCGACTTGCGATGTACCGACTTGTATGATATGTTTATACGTACAAAGGTTGTGAGAAGTAGCTTGCTTGCGCATCATGTAGGAACTGTGAGATTTGCACTAGCCTAAATAACATGTCAGGATATTTTACGCATATCCTGAGTGATGTATTGTATAATTACTGCTTGCTTGTAAGATATGTAATGAGTAGTCCTTCTCCGTGCGCAAACGATTTTATTTTCAAAATCCTGGAGCATTTAAAAAATTTCCCCGTCTTTGTGCATTTATTGATTTTTTTGACTCATTTCCCTTTCTTATGAGTTTCACAAAATTTATCACCAGAGTGAAAATGTCTCGTCCTTGGACGCGCTCCATGCAAACTCCGCCAGAGTAAAATTATGACACACAACCAAGCAACAATTTCACACAGGGGCAGTCAAGTCAATAGGACAGTGAGACATCACTTTCCCAAATGTGTCGTCTTTATGAGCAAAGTCAACAACAACATCAGGAAATGATGAACCAAGTCATCAGTATGGGAAATCACTGTGGACAGTATCAGCAGCAATCCAAGTTATCTGAGCTACAGAAGACGCGTCCCCAAACATTTTCTCATACTGACAAACCTCTTGAGGCCGAGGACTAGCTTCGAGACATGGAAAGGAAATTAATTATTGCACAATGTTCAGACCTTGAGAAAGTACTATATGCACCACACTATCTCAGTGGAGCAGCTGCATCATGGTGGAAAAATTTCCTACACTTGCACCCCAATGAAAATAATATAACCTGGGAGGATTTCAAAGAAGGTTTTCGTGGGCGCATATTCCTAAAAGTCTTATGAAGATCAAGAAGAGAGAATTTGATGACCTCAAGCAAAGAACCATGACGGTGTCAGAATACAACAGTCAGTTTACTTTGTTGTCTCGCTACGCCAACGAGGAGCATATGACTGAAAGCAAGAAGATGGAAAAATTCCTAGACGGTCTGGCGCCCGCGCTTAAGTGCCAGCTGGTTGTGCACACCTTTCCAGATTTTAAAACACTGGTGGATAAGGCCATTACCTTGGAAAATGAGAGACGCATCTTGGAGGATTTCCGCAAGAGAAAAAGGGACCAGACTAATCTTGCTCGCAACCACTGAAGCAAGACAAATTTTCAGAAAGGTGGGACACACAAACCCACGACCAACGTCTCACGCCCAGTCAAGAATTTCCATGCAAGGGACAAGGATTTCACATATCGCCCAGGCGTTACTTGCTACGCTTGTGGAGAAGAAGGGCACTATGCCAAGCAGTGCAAGCCAAGGAACTCGACCCCAAAGCCGAACAACGGTGGCAATAATTCAGCGCCCAAGCGCAACAATTTCAACCCCAATAACAACAACAGGAAGGGTCATCTGAACCACATGACTAAAGAGGAAGCACAGAATGCCCCAGATATCGTACTCGGTACGTTCCCTGTCAACACAATACCTGCCATGGTTTTGTTTGATTCTGGAGCTTCTCACTCATTCATTTCGAAAAGTTTTGCTTTGCAAAATAATTTTTCGATGCTTCCTTTGGAAAAATCAATGATCATCAAGTCACCTGGGATTAAGCAAGTTACTCAGAGTTACTGCCAAGGTGTGATTATTGAGTTGGAAGGTTTGAAGTTCCATGCCAACCTTATTGTGTTGGAAAATAAAGGACTGGATGTCATCTTAGGGATGGATTGGTTAACCACCAACAAAGTTTTTATTGACTGCTTCAACAGAACCGTAATTCTCACCCACCACCACGGGAAGACAATAAAAGTTTCAGCCAAAGAGAGAAAAATATCCCGGCAACCGAGATTGAACAAAGTGGATATTTCTGAATTAAGCAAGGTTCGATGGTGTGTGAATTTCGGGCGTATTTCGAAGAAATACCAGGCATGCCACCAGACCGAGAGATAGAATTTAGCATTGAGCTAGCACCCGGAACCACCCCCCATATACAAGAAACCATACAGAATGGCACCATCCGAGTTGGTAGAACTGAAGAAGCAAATAAAAGAATTACTGGACAAAGGATATATACGAGCTAGCTCCTCACCTTGGGGCTCACCAATTTTATTTGCCAAAAAGAAGGATGGAACGCTGAGATTGTGTATAGACTATCGAGCACTTAACATGGTCACAATCAAGAACAAATATCCGATGCCACGGATAAATGATTTATTTGATCAGCTCGCTCAGGCCAAGGTATTCACAAAAATTGACTTAAGGTTGGGATACCATCAATTAAAAGTACGAACAGAAGATATCCCCAGGACAGCCTTCACCTCCAGATACAGACTGTATGAGTTCACAGTAATGCCATTTGGACTCACGAACGCCCCCGCATATTTTGTTCACCTCATGAACAAAGTATTTCTGAAATATATGGACAAGTTTGTTGTGGTATTTATCGACGATATTCTGATATACTCCAAGACACCAGAAGAACATGCTGAACATCTTCGAATTGTACTAGGAGAACTCAGGAAACATCAATTGTATGTCAAGTTCAGCAAGTGTGAATTTTGGCTAAGACAAGTAGGTTTTCTGGGCCACGTATTGACCCAAGAAGGTATTGCCGTAGACCCGGAAAAAGTCAAGGCCGTACTTGGCTGGAAATCACCAGCCAGCATAACGGACGTACGAAGTTTCTTGGGAATGGCAGGTTTCTACCGAAGATTTATTGAAGGATTTTCCACTATAGGAAAGCCAATGACGCAGCTACTCAAGAAAGACAAGAAGTTTGAATGGACGGAAGCTTGCGAAAAAAGTTTCCAAGAACTAAAAAGGAAATTAACGACATCACCAGTATTAATTGTGCCAGACATACACAAGAATTTTGTGGTGTATTGTGACGCATCCCAGAAGGGCCTCGGATGCGTATTGATGCAAGAAGGCAAGGTAGTCGCGTATGTTTCCAGACAACTTCGCAAACATGAGGAAAATTATCCTACTCATGACCTGGAGTTAGCAGCAATTATGAATGCACTCAAGGAATGGAGGCACTTTTTACTTGGAAATCGTTGTGAAATATACACGGACTATAAAAGTCTCAAGTATATTTTCACACAACCAGAGCTCAATTTACGACAACGACGCTGGTTGGAATTAGTAAAGGATTATGATGTTGGAATCCACTATCATCCAGGAAAAGCGAATGTAGTGGCAGATGCTCTAAGTCGGAACCCCAATCCGACAGCCTACCAAACCTGAGACCTGAATTTCAGCAGGAGTTTGCTAAACTCAACTTGATAATAGTCACCGAAGGCAGTGTGTCAAATTTAGAAATACAGCCTACCTTGGTAGAAAAAGTTAAAGAGGCTCATCATGGACACCCCAGCATTGAAGGCATAAAACGGAAAGTGAGTTTGGGCAAGGCCTCAGAATTTGTTATCGATGAGCAGGGAATATTGTGGTACAGAGATAGACTTTGCGTACCAAATATCAAGGACCTTAAACAACAAATTTTAGCTGAAGGCCACACCGCTCCGTATTCGATCCATCCAGGAGGAACAAAAATGTACAAGGATCTCCAGGAAACATTTTGGTGGCACAGTATGAAAAGGGACATAGCCACGTTCATCGCATGTTGTGACTCAGGTCAACCCATCAAGGCCGAGCACCAGAAACCAGCTGGACTATTACAACCAAATAAGATACCCGAGTGGAAATGGGATGAAATTGGAATGGATTTTATTGTTGGGCTACCTCGGTCACGGCACGGAAATGATGCCATATGGGTCATCACCGATAGACTGACTAAAGTAGCACACTTCATCCCCGTGAAGACAACCCACACCACTCAGAAGCTTGACAGGCTTTATCTTTCTCGTATCGTCTGCCTACATGGAGTTCCAAAGACTATAATATCTGACAGGGGCACACAATTCATCTCCAGATTTTGGGATCACCTGCAGCAGGCTCTGGGAACCCAACTAGCTTTCGGTACAGCATACCATCCCCAAACCGAAGGACAAACTGAGCGTGTAAATCAAATTCTAGAAGACATGCTAAGAGCATGTGTCCTCACTTATGGAACCAGTTGGGAGGAAAGTTTTCCATACGCAGAGTTCGCATACAACAACAGTTACCAGGCCAGCCTGCAAATGGCACCATTTGAAGCCTTGTATGGACGGAGATGTCGTACCCCGCTAAATTGGCCAGAGACCGGAGACAGCCGTATCTTCGGCCCAGACATGCTCAAAGAAGCCGAGGAAAAGGTCAAGCTAATCAGGGACCGACTCAAGACAGCTCAAAGCCGACAGAAGAGTTATTACGATCAGAAACATCGTGGAATCAGTTTTGAACCCGGTGAGTTTGTGTATCTACGAGTATCTCCTATGAGGGGCCTGCAATGATTCAAGATCAAGGGAAAGCTAGCACCAAGATTCATCGGACCATTCTGTATAGTGGCACGAAGAGGCACGGTAGCCTACCAGCTAGACTTACCCGAAGAATTATCCGATATCCACAACGTGTTCCATGTCTCGCAATTAAGGAAGTGCGTAAGCAACCCAGAAAAGCAAGTATCCCATGAAAACATCGACGTGCAACCAGACCTCACCTATCGGGAACATCCAGTAAAAATATTGGAGTCTGAAAGAAGGACTCGACAGAAAACCATCAAGTTTTTCAGAGTTCAGTGCAGCAATCACACCGAGAGTGAAGCCACTTGGGAAAGAGAGGATGTTCTTCGGACGGAGCATCCACACTTGTTTGAGGATCAGTTGAAATATCGGGGACAAGATTTTTCCTAAGGGGGTAGGTGATGTGACACTCCAAAATTTTGTTGGTTTTCTTCAAAAACTTTATTGATTTTTAAGAAGGTCATTTAAACCCTTCCAAAAATCTCTCTCTCAAAATTTTTTCCCCTTTGGCAAGGATTTTATTTTGGTATCTTCTTCAACCCTGGTGTTTGGTTATTAAAAACCTTTCTTCTATTTGACCCCTTCTCAAATCTTTTTTTGGGATTTATTTTCTTTTAAAAAGAAACCCTAGTAATTTTGGAACTTCTCTTTTGTTGAAACCACTCATGATTTTACCATGCCTCATATGGTAAAACCTCCCAAAAACCCTCCTTCCACTTTGGGGCAACCCATATATTCTGTCCCAACAAGTCCAACTCATTTTTGGATTTTATTTCATTTATTTCTTTCCCCAAAACAATTATGTCCATTACTTTGAACCTAGGTGTTTTGCAAAGCAAGTATCTAAATGCCTTTGAGTTTGGACCTCAAACCAACTCCTCTGTATGGTCCTTGGTAACCACAACCTAGAACCATCAAGATCCACTTTTCTTCTTTTCAAAGTTTTCAAATTTCAGTCTCTGCAAGTTTGGACCAGATTTGTCAAATTTGGTGAAATTCATATCTCCTCTTCTCCAAAAATTCCACCAAAATTCAGGCAGCCCCCAGATGCAATGAGAGGCCACCCCACCAAAGATAAACTCAATGAGAACCTCTCACATACCAAAACCATTATGTAGAACACCTGGCCAGCACTATTACTATGCACTTTCAGAGAAATTCAGAAAGTTCAGAGAAGTTCAGTGTCGTTTCTTCGTCAGAGAGTTGTCACCTATCAACTGTGCGCCGTGGCGCGTTGCGCAAGGCCTCTCCTCCCAGGCCAGAACCCCGCACGCTCCCTTCGACGGGTGCAGGCGTCGGTGGCGGCGAGCGTCGCCGGCGTTGGCAGCTTCTGCGGAGGCCGAGCCACCCGTGGCAGCCAGCGAGGGCCTGAGCCAGCTCGCTACGCCGTCCAGCGCCGCCCAACTCTCCCTAGCTCTCCGCGTGGCTCATGCATGCCAGCACACCCCCGCAGCACCGTCGCCGTGGCCCGGCAAGCACAGGGCACGCCCTCTGCCGCCGCCGAGCCCGCGTCGCCCCGTTGTGCCGAAACGTCCCAGCATGCCAAATCCAGCCACGGCTAGATGCTAAACGGAGCCCGTGGACCTCCACATCGATGATCAACCTCCTAATCTCCCCGACAAATCACTGCGCCGCCGTAACCATTGCCGAAGAACTCCGTTCACGGCCACCGCCTCAGACTGCCTATAAAAAGGGGCCCCGAGGTCGCCCTCGAACACACACCACCTCTTCTACTCACCAACACCCCGCCAGGCCACTAGGAGGACCTCGAGGAGGTCTCATCCCCCGACTCTGGCCGCTCTGTTCTGCCTCGGCCACCACGTCGATTCACTCCGGTGAGACCGTCCCCGGCGCCCAAACCTCGTCAGCAATCTCCTCGAGCACCCAGAGAGCTAACCCTAGCTTCAATTTGGTCCTCACAGCACTCCCCGGCGAGATCTATCTCCACCCGAGCCGCCGTCCGCCGGAGCAAGGGCCGACGTCGACGTAGTGCTCGCCGGCGACCACCACCACCACCCTCCGACGCGGAAGGACAGACTGAGCACGGAGGTACCACCCGATCCTCCTGCCTCGCCATGGATCGCCGCCGGCGACCACCGCAGCTCTCGGGCGCCGACGAGCTCCATCTCCTCGTTTGAATTTTCAAACCTGACAGGAGGGACCCGCCTATCAGTCTCTCATTTCTTTTCAAACGAACCGTTTTCTGAAAGCGTACTCTGGCAAATACGCTTTCTAATCCGAATCGTTTTCTGGACTTTTCTGTTCAGCCCCCTGGAAGTTTCTGTTTCATTACAGAAAGGTCCCTGGATTAAAACCCTTATAACTTTTAAACAGAAAAGGATTTTTGAGTGATTCTTTTTCTGTCCTCTTTAAAATTTTATCTAGTTTTTTATCAGGTTTATTTCATAAATATTTGGAATACTTCTGTGCACCTCACGGTATTTACGATATTGCGTGTATTTCTGTATACCGTAGATACCGAAGGAGGTGACGGAGCCGCGAACTTCACCGAGCTAGGCTCCGAATACTCCGAACCAGGCAAGCATGTTTGAAACTTTGATATGATGAATGTCTTGGCATTGTTTGCAATGAGTAATTTCATGGCATGTTTATGAGCATCTAGATGAATGTCATATTACATGCATAGATGAGGCAAGTGAGTTTCGAAAATCCATGAGTTGTTGAATATGAGATTGCATGGCCATGTGATGTCTAAGATGACAGTGTTGTAGCATGCCAGTCTTATGCCAGAATATTTGACTCAAGTGTCAAATGATTCAGTCCAGTTTCCATCTGCTTCCATTCCTGTACTACCACATGTTTTCTGCAAGGGATATGGCTTAGTAAGCTGCAAACCGTTTTCCTGGTACATAGCAAATCGAGAGGCCGTGATGATGGTTCCATGGCCCTGGATTAAAGCCAGTCATCCGGTCAGGGGGCATGGGTGTTTCCGGTTGGGACCGAGAGGGGGGCGCCCCATAGAGCGCGCGTATATAAATTTGATCCCATGCTATTCGAGATTGTGATCTCCCCGTCTCAAGATTTTTCTTGAACGTTGTCTAGGGTGATTCCTGGCATCGTGAGGTGGAATGGGTGTGTACCGATTAGATGTGTTTTCTTCCGAAATACCATAAACGGAACTAGTCCTTCGTGACTACGGAAATCCGTTGCCTGTGGACATTTTAGTACAAATTCTGCAGAGTCAAAAATCCTTGAATTATCTTATCCATATCCAAGTACTAAGTTCATCTTATTCTGTCAAGTGTCAGTCTCGGTGACAAAAATTCCGGTGTACCACATGAGTGTTAAAGTCCGGTTAATTGTCTATTCCTGTGAATGGACTAACCCGTTTATTACTATGTGTTGAATATTACTCATGAGTATTATACTTTATGAGTTTAATTATGAATTTAAGCCCTTTCTGCGATGTCGCTCAGACGTCCGACTGTGGCATATTTGTTATTTGCTTTTGATATAAGCCCTTTCTGTGATGTCGCTCAGACGTCCGACTGTGGTATATTTGTTTTTTACTTTTGATATAAGCCCTTTCTGTGATGTCGCTCAGACGTCCGACTGTGGCACGCTTGTTATTTACTTTTGATATAAGCCCTTTCTGTGATGTCGCTCAGACGTCCGACTGTGGCACGCTTGTTATTTACTTTTGATATAAGCCCTTTCTGTGATGTCGCTCAGACGTCCGACTGTGGCACGCTTGTTATTTACTTTTGATATAAGCCCTTTCTGTGATGTCGCTCCGACGTCCGACTGTGGCATGCATGTCCTTTACTTTTCAATATAAGCCCTTTATGTGGCGTCACTTAGACGCTCAACTGCGGCATGATTTACTTATTTGTTCACCCTTCGTGGCGTCGCTTTAGACACCCAATCGGTTTTCAGTTATTTTACTACCGTCTGACTTTCTTATTACTAAATAATGTCGTGCGAGTTCATTATTGCTCATGACGCATACATGCATGCATTTGTTATATCTTAAGTCCGAACTGTCTTGCGAGTACTTTCAAAGTACTCACCTTGCTTGTTGATTTGGCGAGATCTTGTGAAAGCGATCTCATGGATGAAGAGTTCGATAGCAAGTCCGGCGCCTAGAGGTCGGTCGGTCTCGTGCGACCACATATTTGGTCATCATGTTATATCCGCTTCCGCTACCCAAATAAATTCATCGAGCCTCACCTCGACGCTCAATGAGCTTCCAGTTTAGGAGTCATGTTATCCACTCCATTGTGATATTCTACCACCACTTTTATCTTAATTCAGTAGTATGCCACCACATCATTGTGTCATATCCGCCATTATGTATAATTATTGGCGCGCTTGTAATAAGTTGTTGAGCACCCCAGCTCGACCCTGTAATATATTTGATGCTACTGGCTTATTGTATCAAGATTTTTTCTACCAGTCAGGAGAATGTTTTCCTCATACTGGACTAAAAATATCGGTTTCTCAATAAGTATTTTATTGGAAAACCGGTCGTGACACAAGGCAGCTCCAACTTATATCAGTACGGGCGGAACTGGGTATGTGGTTTGCTTCATGAATCATGCAATTCGTTCGTCATGCTAGCTTTCAGCCCTTTAATTACTAATTTTCTTTGTTTCTCTCTTTCAGACACGCTACAATAAGGCGGATAAGGTGCTAGAGGTGTACGACCTATATGCCATGGTCCACACTGGCTCTTACAAGTAAGTCTAGGCATTCTCCGCGTCTGACCTCGATGATCCAAAAAACTTCACCAACATCTCCTCCCACGACAAACTTGTGAAATATAGAGATGAGGGGAAGGCGAGGAAAGGGGAGGACTTTAACCCGAGCCAGGGTCCCATTGATACCGAGCTGCTGATGATATCTGGTGGCGGGAGGTCCCATGGCTCCATAGCCATGGGAGATAGACTTATCCGTTGTCCTAGCACTCTCCCGGAGGTCAAGGCGCACCAGTCGAACTACGCTCCTGAGATAAGGCCTCATGAACGTTCAGTCCAACTCACCTTCAACGTTAGTTATACGTACTTAGCTATCTTTCTCCATTACATTGTGTGCGCTTCCATCAAAATTACAAATGGTAACGAGGAGTGGTGTTGCAGGCTGCTATACAAAGTGAGAGAGATAGAACGGAGAAACTTCTGGCGGAGGCGGCAGAGAGGCAGCGGGAGTTGGAGGAGAGGACAACAAAGATGTTGGAGGAGGAGAGGGCACGGAATGACATGCAGTCAAGGGCCATGTACGAGGTCCTTGTGGTAAGTTTTTTCTACACATTAGCCAAAACATTCATGTAGTGTTTGTCTCATTACTAACTAGTATGATTGAGTCGTCAAAACCAAATGTGCAGTCTATGTGCGAGAAGTCCGGTCAGACCGCTCCGCCGATGCCAGTGATTGCTCCTGGGACCACGGTCAGTTTAATTTGAATGGACATTACTTGCTAGTCTTAACATTTGAGTGTCATCATGCTAACGGGACATTGGAAATGATCTTTGGTGCAGCGTAACTCCAGACAAGCATCGCACGATCCTTCTCCAGCTACCGGCATGAGCCATCCCGCTACAAGACCTCCATGATCACGATAAGTGTCTCTAGTGTTTTGCTTAACAAATGCATAAATACCTAGACTTAGCTTTATTTCCTCCAATATGCTTACCATAATGACTTAGTGTTAGCTTCTTTTCCTCCAAAATGACTTAATAAGCTTACTAACCTCCAAAACCATCCATCTTACCTAGGTTAGCTCTAAAATGATGCATTTCACCCAAGTTGGCTCTAAAATGACCCATTTTACCTAGATTAGCTCATAAACGATCCATTTCACCTAGGTTAGCTCCAAAATGACCAATCTTACCTAGGCTAGCTCCAAAATGACCCATTTTACCTAGATTAGCTCATAAATGATCCATTTCACCAAAATTAGCTCTTAATGATCCATTTCACCTTAGTTAGCTCAAAAACGATCCATTTCACCTTACTTAGCTCATAAATGACCCATTTCAACTAAGTTAGCTCATAAATGATCCATTTCACCTAAGTTAGCTCAAATACGATCCATTTCAACTTAGTTAGCTCAAAAACAATCCATTTCACCTAGATTAGCTCATAAATGATCCATTTTACCTAGATTAGTTCATAAATGATCCATTTCACCTAAATTAGCTCTTAATGACCCATTTGAACTAAGTTAGCTCATAGATGATCCATTTCACCTTAGTTAGCTCATAAATGACCCATTTCAACTTAGTTAGCTCATATATGATCCATTTCACCTAAGTTAGCTCATAAATGACATATACTTGTTGTTCTAGTCTTCTTCTTCTAGTCACCTATTTCTAACTTTCTTATTTGCTATTTTGCAGATTTCATTCACTTCATGAAAGCTAGCTTGCTATGATGGAGTGCTTGTTTTTTCATTGATGAAACTTTGCATTGTATCTAGCTTGCTATGATGGAACTTGCTATATTGATCAAACTTTGCATTGTAATATGTATATGGATGGAACAATGTGTATGGATGGAACTTGCTTATGTATGAATGGATGAAACTTAATTATGTGCTGGATATATAAGTGATATGTTTGCTGTTAAATAGCCCTGTGAAATATATCTATATATGTCATATATATTTGCTGTGAAAATTGTTGGATTCAGAAAAAACAAAAAAAAGAGCCAATATACAGGCTCTTTGCCGTCTGCCACCGACGGCAACGGCCTCTTTGCCGTCCGCCGCGGACGGCAAACAGGACACGTGGCAGCCAACTGTGCTTCCTGGGAGCTGACCCATTTGGCCAGTTTGCCTACAGTGGCAGACGGCAAAGAGTGGTGACGTCATGCTGACACCATGCGGCGGACGGCAAAGGGCTGTCGTTAGCCACCTAACGGACTAACAGAGAAATTTTTGCCGTCTGCTTTCTTTGCCGTCCGCTGCGGATGGCAAAGGACCCTTTGCTGTCAGCCGCATAAAGCGGACAGCAAAGTAGCTGTTTGCCGGATCTTACTTTGTCGTCCATGTTTGCCGTCCGCCATTCATGCCTTTGCCTTCTGCCGTGGCAGACGGCAAAGTAGCTGATTCCTGTAGTGTCATTGGACCACACACATCAGTATGTATGATTTCCAATAAGTTGGTTGCTCACTCCATTGTTCCGGAGAACGGAGTCTTGGTCATTTTGCCCATGAGGCGTGGTTCGCATGTGTCAAGTGATTCATAATCGAGAGACTCTAAAAGTCCATCAGCATGGAGCTTCTTCATGCGCTTGACACCAATGTGACCAAGGCGGCAGTGCCACATGTATGTGGGACTATCGTTATCAACTTTACATCTTTTGATATCCACACTATGAATATGTGTAACATTACGCTCGAGATTCATTAAGAACAAACCATTCACCAGCGGGGAATGACCATAAAATATATCTCTCATATAAATAGAACAACCATTATTCTCGAATTTAAATGAATAGCCATCTCGAATTAAACGAGATCCTGATACAATGTTCATACTCAAAGATGGCACTAAGTAACAATTATTGAGGTTTAAAACTAATCCCGTAGGTAAATGTAGAGGTAGCATGCCGACGGCGATCACATCGACCTTGGAACCATTCCTGACGCGCATCGTCACCTCGTCCTTCGCCAGTCTCCGCTTATTCTGCAGCTCCTGCTTTGTGTTACAAATATGAGCAACCGCACCGGTATCAAATACCCAGGAGCTACTATGAGCACTCGTAAGGTACACATCAATTACATGTATATCACATATACCTTTGGTTTTGCCGGCCTTCTTGTCCGCTAAGTACTTGGGGCAGTTCCGCTTCCAGTGACCACTTCCCTTGCAATAAAAGCACTTAGTCTCAGGCTTGGGTCCATTGTTTGACTTATTCCCGGCAACTGGTTTACCGGGCGCGGCAACTCCCTTGCCTTCCTTCTTGAAGTTCGTCTTACCCTTGCCTTTGTTGAACTTAGTGGTTTTATTCACCATCAACACTTGATGTTCCTTTTTGATCTCTACCTCTGCTGATTTCAGCATTGAATATACCTCAGGAATGGTCTTTTCCATCCCCTGCATATTGAAGTTCATCACAAAGCTCTTGTAGCTCGGTGGGAGCGACTGAAGGATTCTGTCAATAACCGCTTCATCCGGGAGATTAACTCCCAGCTGAGTCAAGCGGTTGTGCAACCCACACATCTTGAGTATGTGCTCACTGACAGAACTATTTTCCTCCATCTTATAGCTGAAGAACTTGTCGGAGACTTCATATCTCTCGACCCGGGCATGAGCTTGGAAAACCATTTTCAGCTCTTTGAACATATCATATGCTCCGTGTTGCTCAAAATGCTTTTGGAGCCCCGGTTCTAAGCTGTAAAGCATGGCGCACTGAACAAGGGAGTAATCATCAGCACGAGACTGCCAAGCGTTCATAACGTCTTGGTTCTCTGGGATGGGTGCTTCACCTAGCGGTGCTTCTAGGACATAATCTTTCTTTGCAGCTATGAGGATGATCCTCGGGTTCCGGACCCAGTCCATATAGTTGCTGCCATCATCTTTCAGCTTGGTTTTCTCTAGGAATGCGTTGAAGTTGAGGTGGACATGAGCGTTGGCCATTTGATCTACAAGACATTTTGCAAAGGTTTTTAGACTAAGTTTATGATAATTAAGTTCATCTAATCAAATTATTCAATGAACTCCCACTTAGACAGACATCCCTCTACTCATCTAAGTGAAACATGATCCGAGTCAACTAGGCCGTGTCCGATCATCACGTGAGACGGACTAGTCATCATCGGTGAATATCTTCATGTTGATCGTATCTTCTATACGACTCATGCTCGAACTTTCGGTCTTCCGTGTTCCGATGCCATGTCTGTACATGCTAGGCTCGTCAAGTCAACCTAAGTGTATTGCGTGTGTAAATCTGGCTTACACCTGTTGTATTCGAACGTTAGGATCTATCACACCCGATCATCACGTGGTGCTTCGAAACAACGAACCTTCGCAATGGTACACAGTTAGGGGGAACACTTTTCTTGAAATTATTTCGAGGTATCATCTTATTTAAGCTATCGTCGTTCTAAGCAAATAAGATGTAAAACATGATAAACATCACATGCAATCAAATAGTGACATGATATGGCCAATATCATATTGCTCCTTTGATCTCCATCTTCGGGGCGCCATGATCATCTTCGTCACCGGCATGACACCAAGATCTCCATCATCGTGTCTTCATGAAGTTGCCACGCCAACGACTACTTCTACTTCTATGGCTAACGCGTTTAGCAATAAAGTAAAGTAATTTACATGGCGTTCTTCAATGACACGTAGGTCATACAAAAAATAAAGACAACTCCTATGGCTCCTGCCGGTTGTCATACTCATCGACATGCAAGTCGTGATTCCTATTACAAGAACATGATCATCTCATACATCACATATATCATTCATCACATCCTTTGGCCATATCACATCACAAAGCACTTGCTGCAAAAACAAGTTAGGCGTCCTCTAATTGTTGTTGCAAGTTTTTACGTGGCTTCTATAGGTTTCTAGCAAGAATTTTTCTTGCCTACGTAAAACCACAACGTGATATGCCAATTTCTATTTACCCTTCATAAGGACCATTTTCATCGAATCCGCTCCAACAAAAGTGGGAGAGACACACACCCGCTAGCCACCTTATGCAACTAGTGCATGTCAGTCGGTGGAACCTGTCTCACGTAAGAGTACGTGTCCAGGCCGCTTCATCCCACGATGCCTCCGAAGCAAGATAAGACTAGTAGTGGCAAGAAAATTGACAACATCTAAGCCTACAACAAGTTTGTGTTCTACTCGTGCATAGTAACTACGCATAAACCTAGCTCATGATGCCACTATTGGGGAACGTTGCAGAAAATAGAAAATGTCTACTCTTCACCAAGATCAATCTATGGAGTCATCTAGCAACGAGAGAGGGGAGTGCATCTACATACCCTTGTAGATCGCGTGCGGAAGCGTTCAAGCGAACGGGGTTGAGGGAGTCGTACTCGTCGTGATCCAAATCACCGGAGATCCTAGCGCCGAACGGATGACACCTCCGCGTTCAACACACGTACGGTTGGGAAGACTTCTCCTCCTTCTTGATCCAGCAAGGGGAAAGGAGAGGTTGATGAAGATCCAGCAGCACGACGGCGTGGTGGTGGATGCAGCAGCGATCACGGCAGGGCTTCGCCAAGCTTCTGCAAGAGGGAGAGGTGTTGCAGGGGAGAGGGAGGCGCCAGAGACTTGGGGTGCGGCTGCCCTCCTCCCCTCTTATATAGGCCCCAGGCACTGCCCTGGAGATGGGATCTCCAAGGGGGGTGGCGGCCAAGGGGGTGGCTTGCCCCCCAAGCCAAGGGGGGCGCCCCCCACCCCTAGGGTTTCCTGCCCTAGGCGCAGGGGGAGGCCCTAGGGGGGTGCACCAGCCCACCAGGGGCTGGTTCCCCTCCCCACTTCAGCCCATGGGGCCCTCCGGGATAGGTGGCCCCACCCGGTGGACCCCCGGGACCCTTCCGGTGGACCCCCGGTAACCCCCAAAACTTTCCCGATGGCCGAAACTTGACTTCCTATATATAAATCTTTACCTCCGGACCATTCCGGAACTCCTCGTGACGTCTGGAATCTCATCCGAGACTTCGAACAACTTTTGGGTTACTGCATACTAATATCTCTTCAACCCTAGCGTCACTGAACCTTAAGTGTGTAGACCCTACGGGTTCGGGAGACATGCAGACATGACCGAGACGCCTCTCCAGTCAATAAGCAACAGCGGGATCTGGATACCCATGTTGGCTCCCACATGCTCCTCGATGATCTCATCGGATGAACCACGATGTCGAGGATTCAATCAATCTCGTATACAATTCCCTTTGTCAATCGGTACGTTACTTGCCCGAGACTCGATCATCGGTATCCCAATATCTCGTTCAATCTTGTTACCGGCAAGTCACTTTACTCGTACCGTAATGCATGATCCCATGACCAGACACTTGGTCACATTGAGCTCATTATGATGATGCATTACCGAGTGGGCCCAGAGATACCTCTCCGTCATACGGAGTGACAAATCCCAGTCTCGATTCGTGCCAACCCAATAGACACTTTCGGAGATACCCGTAGTGCACCTTTATAGTCACCCAGTTACGTTGTGATGTTTGGCACACCCAAAGCACTCCTACGGTATCCGGGAGTTGCACAATCTCATGGTCTAAGGAAATGATACTTGACATTTGGAAAAGCTCTAGCGAAACGAACTACACGATCTTTGTGCTATGCTTAGGATTGGGTCTTGTCCATCACATCATTCTCCTAATGATGTGATCCCGTTATCAATGACATCTAATGTCCATAGTCAGGAAACCATGACTATCTGTTGATCAATGAGCTAGTCAACTAGAGGCTCACTAGGGACTTGTTGTGGTCTATGTATTCACACATGTATTACGACTGCCGGATAATACAATTATAGCATGAACAATAGACAACTATCATGAAGAAAGAAATATAATAATAACCATTTTATTATTGCCTCTAGGGCATATTTTCAACAGCGAGGGCATGGCGAGAGTGTGGCCGGGGCATGGCGAGAGCGTGGCAGGCGCGTGGTGGGGCGTGGCGAGGTCGTGGCGGGGGCGTGGCGAGGTCGTGGCGGGGGCGTGGCGAGGTCGTGGCGGGGGTGTGGCGGCCCAGGCATGGCGGGGGCTGAAGAAAATGTCGTCGTTCATGTCCGCCGCCGTGGGGGCCGTCGTCAGCGCGGCCCCTGGACTCGCTGGCCCCGGGAAATATGTCCACTGGATGCGCCTCACTCGGATCTATCGTATGCACCAACGAACACGACGTGGGAGATCCTGCATCACCGCATCGGGCATCGTCTTTTGCATCTCCGTCCACTAGCCGTCGTGCCAAATTCGTCGCCGATGAGCTCGCTCTGGTGATCTTCTTGCCTCCTCTATCTCCCTCTGGAACTTCCAAAGCTGCTTGACATCTCCACGACGAGCCCCGCTGCCTCCAGCACCCTCCCTGCGTCGCCATGCTCCAGCGCATGCTCTGGCGTGAACTCTGGCCGGTCCAAACGAGCCGCTCGGTCCGGCTTGAGCTTCGTCCCTGCCGGTCCGGTCCCTGGAAACAAGATCGTGACCCTAATCGGTCCGGTCCGGTCCGGACCGCCAACGGCCGGTCCATAGGACGGCTCGGTCAGGGAGCGGACCAGCATGGACCGTGTCCACCTTGAGGCGTGTGGGCGCACGCGCCGGAGTGCACCAGGCTCCAGACGCCGCGGCCCATGTTCCAGTACTCTGACTTCCCGTGGCCGGATTCCGTCACGGAGGTGTTCCCAGACCACCGCCAGGTCACCGACTACCACGATGCCTATGTGCGGAACTTCAGCGTGCTCGACTGCATCAGGTTCGGCCGCAGGGTGGTCGGGGTGGAGTATGTGGGCGTCAGCAAGGAGCAGCTGGCGGCGTGGGAGGACTGGGCTGGGTGCGGCGAGGCGTCTGGTTCCGACGACGGCCAGTGGCGGCTCACGGTGGCTGACGTCGACGGTCTCGTGGAGGTAAGAGCATCACTAACAGACCCCGTAAAAATCCCCGACCTGTAAAATAACCACCAAAATGCGGTTCGGCGCAGAAAATCATGCTCGAACAGACCCCGCAAACGCGTCTGGCTCATAAATATTTTGAGGGGCGTGGCAAAATCTCGACCCCAACCCGCGAATATGCGGGTTTGGCCCCCCTCCCCGCCCCCCGCCCCGGCCCGTCTGCGCCCTGTATATAGCGAGAGCGGTTGATCGCGAGGACATTTCAGCCCATGCTTTTCCCCACCTACCACCTCCCGTCTCCCCCTCGCCCCGTCGCCGGGCCGTCGGCCACGATTCCAGCGACAGTATCCGACGGGATCATGCCGAAAGGCCGCCACACGCACGAGGTTGCCCTCCGCCACCTCCTCCTGCTTCGGCATGGCCGGAAAGTTGCAGATTTGCGGCTGCTCGTCGCGGGTGGCCGGATTTGGCTTTTTCGGCCGCTGGTGGCTGCGCCAAGCAATGGAATGGTCGGGGAGCACCCCGCGCAGCCTTGGCAAAGCCCATTGCCGCATGTAGGTACGGGTTCATCCTGTCGCCGCCGCCGACGGTTTGCCGGCATGGATTTGGCCGGTCGGCCGCCGGGCTCGGCGCTCACGCAGCGGCTCTGCGGCTCGCCGATGCCGCTCATACTTGTGCGATGACTGCATGCAAACAGTGCTGCGGCTAACTTTGGGCTTCTCGAAGCACCCCGGATGGGTGTTCTTCAAATGCGAAAACGATAGGGTATGCGTTGTTTACATTCGGCTTTGGCACCGTATTCTTTGGTTCAATTGCGATAGCTTATTTCGAACATGGTCATATGTGTAAGAAGATGGATGCTCATTTTAGTTTTGGGAAGGAGAATACATTGATTTATCGATAGAAAGAAACTTAATAGATGTTCGTGCACTCCTTAATAGAATCGAAGATAATGATGTGGCTGCATGTGCAATTAAAGAAGAAAGTAGAGGGGAAGCAACGTCTACTTCTTTGGAACCAAACACTAGTGCAGAACCGGGCATTAGCACCGGTTCATAAGGCCCTATAGTGCCGGTTACATAACCGGCACTAATTAGTGGTCACTAAAGCCCCCCCCCCCTTTAGTACCGGTTCAGCACGAACCGGTGCTAAAGGGCAACCATGTGGCACGAGCCAGCTCCGGGGACCTGGAGCCCTTTAGTACCGGCTGGTAAGACCAACCGGTACTATAAGGTTTGGGGGGTTTTTAGTTTTATGATTTCTTTTTCATTTAATTTTGTGTTTCCATTTTAATTCTTTTTCGTTTGCTGGTATTTTACGATACTACACATTGTACACGTTATGCATATATATATATATAGAATTTCTAGTAGAACCAATCATGCATATATATATATCACATCAATGTCTCACAAATTAAACGACCATATTAATTAATTTACACATACACACATATATAGCTATATACAATTTCTCCTACATATGAATGTTCCATTCGGAGCCAGTGGCATTAGCCTAATTGGTGCCTTCGGAGCACGATGACAATTGAAAGTGGTTTTCATGGGGGCGGTAGCGGGTAATAAAATTCTCCATTCGGATTTATGACCTGGTCAAGCAAAAATCCCGCTATTTCCTCTTGAAGTGCTTCTACGCGCTCCCTTTCTATGAGCTTCTCCCGCACCTCTTTGAACTGTTAAGAAGGAGATCAATATGCATGTGTATTAGTTGTTTGACTAGATATCGATAATGGTGTAAAAATTTTGAATAGTGTTCTGATAAGCTTACCCATTGCTGTCTTTGAGATATGCTCCTTTCGGACGCCATCATGTGAATGTTCTCGCAAACGCAGAATGCACACAGATCAGTCCCCTGCGCCTGCTTCAGGGCCTTTACGAGAATGGAATTTGATCAGATAAAAATTAATCAAGCATGATAATTAAAGAGATGGCAGCTAGCTAGCTAGCTAGTACTACTTAATTACTGACCTTGGGTGAAACCATTGAAGCTTTTGTTTCCATTCACCTTCCGTGACGATGAATCTTGCCCAAGCCCTGCCCGCCGACAAAGAAAATGAATAAAGGGGTTATTAAATAGTTCATATCATGAAATGACGAACTATATAAATAGGCCGAGATATATAGTTAATAATGATTGAAATTACCTGTTGACGATCCCATACAAGATGTTAAAGTCAGTTTTTTTAGACTAGTGAGTCCAGTACTTCAACTGTTCCGGCGTCAACTTTAATGATACAAAAGACCCAGTGAAATCTGCATGCACACGCGTTTACATGTCTTAATTAAGCGGGCATATGTAAGCAAAAACATGTAGCTAGCTAGTAGGAAAAAACAAAGAATTTGTAGTACAAGACAGTGTGACTCACTGGAAGTGGTAAGGAAGTAGTATATCTTCATTGTATTTGAGGTGCTTCAAGAACTCTAGCATGTTGTCCTCTAGTTCCTTTGCAAGACGTTCATTTATCTTCCATGTGTATTCATTAACGGTGTTTGGGTCAATGAACCCAATGCCATAGCGTCCACCTTTTCTCATTTCATATATCTTCATCCTGCATAATACCACAGAAAAGAATATAGTGTGAGGATAATTACAGGTAATGATTGATCTCAAAAGGATCACTACAGCTAGCTTGAGACTTAAATTATAGAAAGAAATCACTTACAGACAATAGCAACTGACGATAGATTTGTCGAGTGCGTCTTGATTGTATAACTGAAACAGTTCTGAATACTCAACGGACCCAGCTTTCTCATGGTAGAAATGGTCCTGCTTGACATTCACCATGAGGGACAATCGATCTGAAATCTTGGTAATGTTCATGTACCATTGATGCAACTCATACATTCTCGTTGGGAGGTTCTTGACCTTGTCCAGGCGCGACCAAAGGTTGGCCCCGACATATTTCCGTTTACTTCATCCTCTCTAAGCAAAGGCATGGGCTCTATCTCGAGGAGTTGTCCAATAGTGATGTTGAGAACTTCAGCCTGCATTATATGCTCCTCCGTTATTACCACATTCCCACCTCGGGAACATGCACTGTTTGCCCACAATAATATTGGGTGCGCGTACTGTCACATGTTGTTGGCACAACAAGCGAGGGGATCGATTGCGCCGCCTGTTCTCCCAGCTGGGGAATGGTTTTCCCACATTTTTGGCAGCTGCTTCTTGTTTGCTCGATCCCGATGTAGACGTGCTCGCCTTCCTTTGTAGACGTGCTTGATTTAACTTCCTGATGTGGCGCTCATAGTCTGTGTCAACAGAGCTTGGAAGCTGGTGGTTGAGCCATCTGAATGAAGTGGTCAATCATTTCCTCGAGCACTTTCTCCCTTGGCGGCGGTGGCGGTTTAGGTGCAAAATGGGCTTCCACCTCGGCCTTGATATGGCTGTGATTTCCTCCTGGACATGTCATAAGACCTCTGCGGAAGAGGCTTGAGGCTTGGACCATATTTATATCGCTTGCCTCCGCCAGCATGTACTTCAGTACTACCTCGACTTCGTGCCGCTCGCACCATAGCTGCGGGTGTCTCTTCTGCGATTGCTGAGGCGGCGGAGACGGCTGACGGGACTGAGTTGGACGAGGAGGAGTGGCCTGAGGTTGTGCCGGACTTGGAGGAGGAGTGGACGTTTGACGCTGTGGCGGACATGGAGGAGGAGGATTGTCCTGACACTTTGCCGGACTTGGAGGAGGAGGATTGTCCTGACACTTTGCCGGACTTGGAGGAGCGGGAGTCTGCTGACTCGGTGGCGGACTTCGACGAGGACTCGGGTGACGCGGTGTTGGTGGCCTTGGAAAGATGATGCAATCTTCTTCCATAGGATGATACGATGTTTGGCCTCTCCGAGAAAGCGCTCGCCGTCACCTCCAGCAATGTCATGCTGTAGCCCCGAATATGGTGGGTCCACCACCTCATCAACCAAGACACGAGCATAGCCCGCTGGAATCGGGTTGGAATGGAAGGTTGCCTCGGGGGGATTTGTGAAAGCACAGCCGTCCGCCACCTTCATGGATATGTTCTTCATTTTGACGTGTAGCTCGCAGTTAGTGTTCTCCGTGATGTCATCCATGGGGTATCTACCCAGCATTGCATCGTCCGGGATGGAACCCACGCTGCTTCTCGGCATGGATGGGCCGGTGCTATCCAATGCTGGATCATCCGCTAGCTGCTGCAGCTGCTGAGACCCCCTTTGATGGGTAAGTGAGTCGATCTACTCCTGCTACCGCTGGAATTTGACCGCCAATTCCGCTTGACTTGCTTCTAGGCCTTGAAGGCGTTCATAGTCCCGCTTCCTCTGCTCCTCCTCCATCTTCCTCTTCTTCTCCTCCGCAATCTTCTTTCTTGCACGGGTTCTGTAGTCGTTGTTCCAGTCTGAAAACCCCTCATACCACGGCATAGCGCCCTTGCCTCGTGTTCTTCCCGGGTGTTCAGGATTTCCCAGGGCACGTGTAAGATCGTCATTCTCTCTGTTGGGCTGGAACACCCCCGTTCGTGCCTCTTCTATTGCAACAAGTATCGCATCGTCGGCTCCCTTCAGACTTGCCCTCGTCGAAACATTGCCTGTCTCCGGGTCCAACTCCCCCCCATGCGCATAGAACCAAGTCCTGACCCTCGGGGGCCAGCTCTTAGTAGCCGGAGTGACACCTGCATCCTCCATCTCTTTCGCAGACTTATCCCACTTAGGCATTGCCACCGCATAGCCACCTGGCCCCAGCTTATGGAACTTATCCTTTTTTCGGCATTCTTCTTGTTTATTCTCGACCGTTCCTTAGCTAATTCTGAATCCTTGAATTTCACGAAATCGTCCCAATGATCACGTTGGTTCTCCAGTGTTCCCTTCAATACTGGAGTCTTCCTTCCTCCCTTGACGTACTTGTTCCATTCACGATTCTTGTAGTTCTTGAATTCAGTCGCCATCATCCTAAGAGCAGCCTCCTTGACTTTCTACACATCTGCTTCTGTGAAATGATCTGGTAGGGTGAAATGTTCCATGAGAGTATCCCAAAGCAGAACTTTTTGATTCTTGTCGACAAAAGTAACATCTGGACGTGGCTTTGCTGGCGCTCTCCATTCTTGAAGTTTGATCGGGAGTTGGTCCTACACAAGAACTCCGCACTGACGAACGAACTTGTCCGCAATCTTCTTAGGCACTGATGGTTTGCCAGTAGGGCCGCATGCCTCGATATTGTACTTTACGCCAGGCTTCAACTTTTTGTTCGGGCCTCGTTTCGTCATTTTGCCTGAAGATTTGCTCGATCCGGATGGCTGAAAGAACAAAGATCGATTCGTTAATATATCTTCAAGTCATTTAAAACATGTGATGATCACCAGATGCCTGCTTATATAAATATATATACCTCGCCGGTGTATGTTGTTTCAGGATCAACATGTTCTTCGTCATCGTCATAATCATAGTTCATGACTTCATCAATTTCGTCGTCGCGATCGAATATCATATCACCCTCTCCGGTGTTGTTTAGAAATTCGGAGCCGTCATAATCTTCTTCATTCTGATTATCATCTGGCCCGCGTATCATATCAAACATGGTCTGTTCTCCCTCTCTGTCGGTATTGTATGCCATAGCTTTTGTTTAACTAATCCAAAAGAAATATAAAACAATTTAGTATTCAAATTACATCGTCTGGAATAATAGATATAATCTCGAATACATTGTCTAGAATAATAGATATAATCTCGAATACATCGTCTCGAATAATATATAATATTGAATAGTACATCACTGGCTATTAGCTAATAAAGATCGAATACTACAGAAGAATCTAGGACACTCGCGGTTCCTCCGGCGCAGGCGGTGGACACCCAAAGAGAAGGAACCCTCACAGGCTCATAGCTGAAGTGAGATCCCCGAAGATACTGCCACGTATTGGAGAACCTGCCGCCCTCTAACGCAACCATGTAGCGATGGGCGTGCTCGTCCTCCTCCACGACACGGCGACGTACCACCTCCGGCGGGCCGGGTCCCTCCGACCAAACGCCCACGCGAACGCCGCCAAACGAGATCGGGGTCGACGACGGGACCCGGCGGGTTCCTCGTCAAGCGGCGCGCCCTCAAGCAGCACCTCCCAGTGCCAGCCAGTGGAGCCCAGTCCGGACATGGGTCGGCTGGGCGTCGTCGCAGACGGGTCGACGGCGAGGATGCGGGCGGCATCGTCGAGAACAAATACTAGCTATATGCCCATAAAAAGTAACATTTTTTAATGATTGGATTTTGATAACTAAAATTTCTAACATTTCTATATAACTAACATTTCTATAACATTTCTAACAATGCTATATATAACTAACATTTCTATAACATTTCTAATATTTCTATAACTAAAAACAGAAAAAATTATAACATTTCTATATATATAACTAACATTTTTATAACTATTTCTATAACTAAAAACAGAAAAATTTCTAACAATTCTAACTTTTTATAACTATTTCTATAACTAAAAACAGAAAAATTTCTAACAATTTCTAACATTTCTAACAATTCTAACAATTCTAACATTTCTAACTATTTCTAAAAACAGAAAATGTCTAACAATTTCTTAAAACAGAAAAATCTATAAGTAAAAATGTATGTGTGTGTGTGCAAGGCCACCGGCAGCGAGTGAGGTGAGAGGCGACGGGGCGGCAGCGCAGGCGTGGCGGCAGACGAGCGACGGCGTCTGGACGACGCGGCGGACGACGGGACGGGCGGCGTCGACGGGACGGGGCGACGGCAGGGGCGGTGACGACGACGGCCGGTGACGACGCGGCGGTGGGCGGCAGGGGACGACGGGACGACGGGACGGACGACGGGCGGCGATGGGGACGGGCGGCGGCGGGCGGCGACGGGCGAAGCGGCGTCGAGGATATGGAGACGGCGAAGCGGCGGCGACAGTGCGAAGGAGAAAAGCGAGAGGAGAGATGAGAAGCGGCGAAATTTTGAAGTGTTTTCTTATATAGAAGCACCTTTAGTACCGGTTGGAGCCACCAGCCGGTACTAAAATCTGTTTAACAAGGCCAGCGGCGAAGCGACCCCTTTAGTAACGGGTGATGGCACAAACCGGTACTAAAGGCCCCTTTAGTACCGGTTGGAGCCACGACCGGTACTAAAGGGTGTCTTATGCCAAGCGAGGGACGCAGTTTAGTCCCACCTCGCTAGTTTAGGGCGCCAGACCAGTTTATAAGCCCGGCGCGGCACTGCATTGAACTCCTCTCAATAGCAGGCCTTCAGGCCTACCTCTCCTACTCTGCCTATGGGCCTCTCAGGCTTGCGGGCTCTGCATCCTGCCCAACTACAGGTTGGGTTTCTAGTCGTATCTGAGGCCGCTATGGCGCAGTAGGCGGGCTTTTTTATTTTCTTATTTTTTTGATTTATTTATTTTTGTTTTATTTATTTTTGAGTTTTTTGCTATATTTAGAGTTTCTTTGTGAATATTTTTGCTTTAGGTACAAAAAATTACAAACTTTCTGTTAGTGCCGGTAGATTTCAAATTTGAATAGTTTAAATTTTGAATTATTTGAAATTTGTGTGAATCACTAGTTTGTGAATAACTAAACTTTGAAAAAAGTTTTTTCAGTGATTCTTTTTTCTTTTGTTTAACATTAGTGTGCTTTATGATTATTTTCAATTTAGTAATGCTTAGGTTATTTAAAAAATGAAATGCCTTTGTAACAGTTCAGTTTTCGTCGGAAACCCTGATACTTCGAAAGAGATTGTCCATTTTGTACACGAAGTGCATCCAGTTTTTGCCGTAACCCTCTCTACTTTCTTGCACATGCTATTTGTATGAAATTATGATACCATGCCAACTTTCAACCATTTCTGAGTTCATTTGAATTGCTTTTCAATTTCAGGGTCATTTAGCTGGAAAAAAAATCAGTAAATGCATGAAAAGAATTTGTTTGCACATAAAATTTCTTCGCGTTTCAAATGCCAAAACACATAACTACCCTAACTATTACAGACATTCCTCCAGGTGTGAAATACGAAGAAAGTGATGATAGTGAAGCCGATCACATCCAGATCTTTGGGTGTGAAACTTTTCTTCGCGTGTGTCCCTTTGCGCGTAACCATGGAAAATCTTCATCATTTAACGGGATGCTCGGGTCAATATTCACTGTGAATGGAGCAATTTCATCAAACTTTTCATAATCTTCGACTTGTCTGTCTTGTCATCCACTCCCACGATGTTTCTCTTCCCGTAAAGAACTATGTGCCGCTTTGGCTCATCGTGCGATGCATTCGCTTCCTTATCTTTTCTTTTTCTTGGCTTGGTAGACATGTCCTTCACATAGAAAACCTGTGCCACATCATTGGCTAGGACGAATGGTTCGTCTCATATACATAAGATTGTTGAGATCCACTGTTGTCATTCCGTACTGCGGGTCTTCCGTTACCCCGCCTCGTGTCATATTGACCCATTTGCACCGAAACAAAGGGACCTTTAAACCACGTCGATAGTCAAGTTCCCGTATGTCCTGTATATCACCATAATATGTTTCCTTTCCCGTCTTGGTTTCTGCATCAAAGCGGACACCACTGTTTTGGTTGGTGCTCTTCTTATCTTGGGCGATCGTGTAAAATGTATTACTATTTATCTCGTACCCTTTGAAAGTCATTATATTCGAAGATGGTAACTGGGACAACAAGTACAGGTCATCTTCAATAGAGGTGTCATGCATGGTACGTGTCTGCAACCAGTTGGCGAAACTCCTGGTTTGTTCACGTGTAATCCACTCATCAGACCGCTCCGGGTGTTTGGAGCGTAGCAAATTCTTGTGTTCATCCATATACGGAGCCACCAAGGTGGAATTCTGTAGAACTGTGTAGTGTGCTTCAGTGAGAGAATGCCTGTCCATACATATTATTTGTTCCCCTCTAGCATGCCTTTTCCATCGATGCGCCCTTATGCATGATTTAGGAACACCAATCGGCTTAAGGTCAGGAATAAAGTCAATACAAAACTCAATGACCTCCTCATTTTGATGGCCCTTGGAGATGCTTCCTTCTGGCCTAGCACGGTTATGAACATATTTCTTCAAGACTCCCATGAACCTCTCAAATGGGAACATATTGTGTAGAAATACAGGACCCAAAACGTTAATCTCTTCGCATAGGTGAACTAGGACGTGCGTCATGATGTTGAAGAAGGATGGTGGGAACACCAACTCGAAACTGACAAGACATTGCACCAAATCATTCTGTAACCTTGGTATGATTTCTGGATCGATTACCTTCGAGAGATTGCATTGAGAAATGCACATAGCTTCACAATGGCTAATCGAGCGTTTTCGGTAAAGCCCCTCAATGCAACCGGAAGCAATTGCGTCATAATCACGTGGCAGTCATGAGACTTTAGGTTCGGAACTTTTTCTCTGCCATGTTTATTATTCCTTTATATTCGACGAAGCCGACGGTACCTTAATCTGAAAGGGCATTCAAAGAAGATTTCCTTCTCTTCTTTGGTAAGAGCGTAGCTTGCATGACCCTGATGTATGCCGTCTTCTCCGTGCATACGTTGCTGGTCCTCCCGTGCCTCAGGTGTATATTTTGTCTTCCCATACACGCCCAAGAAGCCAAGCAGGGTCACGCAAAGATTCTTCGTCACGTGCATCACGTCGATTGCGGGGCGGACCTCTAGGTCATTCCAATATGACAGGTCCCAAAATATAGATTTCTTCTTCCACATGGGTGCGCGTCCGTCCGCGTCCTTCGGAATAGGTTGTCCGCCAGGACCCTTTCCAAATATCACCTTCAAATCCTTGACCATATCATGTACATCAGCACCGATGCGGTGGCGAGGCTTCGTCCGTGATCCGCCTCACCTTTGAAATGCTTGCCTTTCTTTCTTACGGGATGCCTGCTCGGAAGAAATCGACGATGTCCTGTACACATTCTTCTTACAACTATTCAAATATATCTGTCGGTATCATCCAAATAGTGCGTGCATCCGTGGTATCCCTTGTTTGTCTGTCCTGAAAGGTTACTGAGAGCAGGCCAATCATTGATGGTCACGAACAGCAATGCCTTTAGGTCAAATTCTTCCCTCATGTGCTCATCCCACGCACGTACACCTGTTCCATTCCACAGTTGTAAGAGTTCTTCAACTAATGGCCTTAGGTACACATCAATGTCGTTGCCGGGTTGCTTAGGGCCTTGGATGAGCACTGGCATCATAATGAACTTCCGCTTCATGCACAACCAAGGAGGAAGGTTATACAAACATAGAGTCACAGGCCAGGTGCTATGGTTGCTGCTCTGCTCCCCAAAAGGATTATGCCCATCTGCGCTTAGACCAAACCATACGCTCCTTCATCATCTTGCAAACTCCTTCCCATACTTTCTTTCAATTTTTCTCCACTGCGACCCGTCAGCGGGTACTCTCAACTTTCCGTCTTTCTTACGGTCTTCTCTGTGCCATCGCATCGACTTGGCATGCTCTTTGTTTTGGAACAAACGTTTCAACCGTGGTATTATAGGAGAATACCACATCACCTTGGCAGGAATCTTCTTCCTGGGGCGCTCGCCCTCGACATCACCAGGCCCATCGCGGCTGATCTTATAGCGCAATGCACCACATACCGGGCAAGCGTTCAAATCCTCGTACTCACCGCGGTAGAGGATGCAATCATTAGGGCATGCATGTATCTTATGCACCTCTAACCCTAGAGGGCAGACAGCCTTCTTTGCTTCGTACGTACTCTCGGGCAATTCGTTGTCCTTTGGAAGCATATCCTTTATCATTACCAAGAACTTTCCAAATCCCTTGTCGGATACACCATTCTCTTCCTTCCATTGCAGCAATTCCAGCAGTGGTGCCCAGCTTTTTCTTGTCACCTCGCAATTGGGTACAACAATTTTTGTGATCCTCTAACATGCGCTGCAACTTCTTCTTCTCCAAATCACTTGCGCAGTTTCTCTTTGCATCGGCAATGGCCCGACCTAGATCATCAACGGGCTCATCTGATGCCTCTTCTTCAGGTTCTTCCCGCATTGCCGGCTCCGCATTACCGGCTCAACTTCTTCCCCCATTGTTGTATCATCGTATTCAGGGAACCCATGGCCAGGATAGTTGTCGTCGTCCTCTTCTTCTTAATTGTCTTCCATCATAACCCCTCTTTCTCCGTGCTTGGTCCAAACATTATAGTGGGGCATGAAACCAGACTCAAATAGGTGGACGTGAATGGTTCTTGACGTAGAGTAATTGCGACCATTCTTACAGACAGCACATGGACAAGGCATAAAACCATCCGCCTGCTTGTTTGCCTCAGCCGCAAGCAGAAAAGCATGCACGCCCTCAACGAACTGGGGAGAGCATCGGTCATCGTAGATCCATTGTCGGCTCATCTTCATTACACAACACCGAATAGACCAAATTAATACAAGTTCATACATAAAGTTCATACAACACTTAAATGCAACAAACAAATAACTCTCTAGCTAAAGCATTTAAATGCAACAACAAATGCGATCAAGATCGCAACTAAGGTAACAATTGATCCAACAGCATAATGATACCAAGCCTCACTATCGATGGCATATTTTCTAATCTTTCTATTCTTCAAGCGCATTTTCTCCATCTTGATCTTGTGATCATCGATGACATCGGCAACATGCAACTCCAATTCCATCTTCTCCCCCTCAATTCTTTTCAGTTTTTCTTTCAAGTACTCGTTTTCTCTTTCAACTAAATTTAACCTCTCGACAATAGGGTCGGTTGGAATTTCCGGTTCAAATACCTCCTAGATAAAAATATCTATGTCAACTTGATGGGCATAATTTGTCATAAACACGAAATGCAACTAATAGTTTTAAAAGAGAATATACCACATCCGAATCATAACAAGGACGAGGGCCGACGGGACGGATATCAAAACCATGGCACTATGTATAACAAACAACGTCGGGTAAGATAATTATTACATGATTAACTATATATCCAAATCACACAAACATCAATTTTTATATAAAATTACATGAACAAGAGGCTCACCACAAGGTGGTGCCGGTGACGGACGGTGCTGAGCGATCGGCGGTGGTTCTGACGGAGATTTAGAAGGCACTAAGTAAACCACACCTACATATGCAAACTAAGTGTTATTTTTGACCTCAAATTGCATATAAATCAAATACTAGCACATATATATATTTCCTCCCAAATTACTAAACTCACAAATTAGTAACTATACAAAGCATGGGAAGAGCTAATCTAGCAATGAGAGTTGAAAGGAAAAAGTTGCTAACCTTTGTGATCATTTGAATGGATGGGGGCCTTCAAATCTTGACAAATTTTGGGCAAAATTTGTGAGGAGCTCGAGGGGAAAGGGGAAGAACAGAGGAGAAGTGAGGGGAAAGGGGAAGAACAGAGTGGCTCGGATGGACGAAGGGTTTATGTACGTCGACCTATAGTACCGGTTCGTGGCACGAACCGGTACTAAAGGTGCTAGAGGGGGCCCAGACTGACAACATCCTGCCACCACCCTCATTAGTACCGGTTCGTGGCACGGACCGGTGCTAAAGGTTAGCCACGAACCGGTACTAATGAGAGAGGCCCGGCTAGCCGTTGGAACCGGCACTAATGTATACATTAGTGCCGGCTCTAATACAAACCGACACTAATATGCTGCACGTTTGACCCTTTTTCTACTAGTGAAAGAAGAAGAATGAAGAATGCAAAATCAAGAATCCGCAGATCAACAATGAATGCATGGAGAAGATATTGGTCCAACTAGTGGGAGCAGTTATGAAAGTTGGATATCTTCTAAAATGCATAATTGTGGTTCTTGTTTTTTTTGGTCTTGCTATTTTAGCAAACATTTGGTGATGTCCTATGTATCCAATGCCGTTGAAAAAGCAAAGAAATGTATTATCTTGTGTCAAATTGAAGTGCAAAATTCGGATTTGTTGGCAGGCGGCAGCGGCGCAAGAGCAGAACCCGCAAAGCCGACCCGTAAAAGAGCATATTCCGTGAATATCCTTTTATACGGGTCCGTTTTGCGGGGTCTGCCTCTGCGGCCGCCCGCAAAGCCATTTTTTCATGAACTGCAGACGCGTTTTGCGGGTCGGCGTTATACGGGGTCTGCTAGAGATGCTCTAAGGGCCCAACCAGTTTGCACGTACTTCCAAGGTATATACTGTGGGTGTGCCTCTGCTTACACGGCACCATTGGTGCGCCGAGAACAATGCACTGCACTGTTGGTGATATTGATCCGTTTGCCTTTATTTGATGATGATATATGCTGCACCTACTAATTTGATTTCTGGGCACATGAACGTCACACTCACACAGTCACACCACATGGAGGTGCCACCTAACCCCCAAAAAATGGCATGTGACCACTGGAACTGAATAAACCAACATATACTTTTCTGATCTTTTGACTTCCAAGTGATACTCCATGTACTAGTAACCTATCATGTTTGATTTTCAAGATCCAAAGCTTGGATGACCGTGTGCCTTCAAAATCTCAGGGAAAATACTAGGAGCAGGAATCAAAGTCTTTTTTTATAACTATTTACCATTGGACAACAACACTACAAACACCCAGATGCAATCGATAGTAATCTTACGATCAGACTATATCCTGGAAGCGAATAAGTAGTCAACTAAACTACCAGATCATGTTTTTTTCTACATAGGCTACATAACATTAGAAGTACAGAAATTATACTATCTAAGATGTTTCTACATAGGTACTATAACATAAATATTTCTATGAAAACACACTACACCAAGAAAACTGAAATCAGGGAATATATGTGCACCATTTTCCAACTGTAATGTGTACAGATTGGGTAAAGGATAAGCAAGATTTTTCAATAGTACTATTTTGTTAACTCGGGGTACTTATTTCTAAATTTAACCTTCTAGGTAAATGAAACAACATTCATGTCTGTGCAATTATATTTCCCCTCTTTTCAGATACACAAGGCACACTTTGGTGGTGTTTGTTTCTCTAGTCCTAGGACTTTTTCTAGTCCCTGGGACTTTTTGAAAAAGACTCTCAAGGAGGTGCTTCTAAGGACTTTTAGCAAAAAGTCCCAAAAAAGTCCCACCCTGTTTGGTTTGCTAGGGACTTTTTCTAGTCCCTATACCAAAAAGTCCCTGGAAACAAACACCCCCTTTGTCATCCTTTGTGTTGGGAGGTTCAGTGGTGTGCCCAACATACCTACATTTCCTGTGGGCAAAGGCCCAGAAGTGTTTAACGGGAAAGTGATCCACTCCATGGAGTACTCAAAAATGGGAGGCAAAAATGCTAGAGATATGATCAAGGACAAGCGTGTGACTGTTATTGGCTACCTGAGATCAGCAGTAGATATTGCAAATGAGTGTGCCAATGTCAATGGTATATAGACGCTGCCATTTTCTTACAATAAGATTATCTCCTTTCCTCCTGCATGAAGGTTGATATATCAAACTTAATTAGAGTCCTAAACCTAAGCGTTACCATATGTAGACGTTTTCTGCTTTATTAAATGCGCCATTGTCTCCCTTGTTTATATTGTCTTAGGTTCCATAGTTGCCTCAATAAAACAAAAATAGAAATGCTATGATTTTATTACTAATTGTTTTATTGATTTTTTAGGTACCGAAAAACCATGCACGATGGTAGTTCGAACAAAGAGTTGGATTATACCAGAGTACTTTGCTTGGGGCATCCACATATCAAATTTCTATCTCACCCGTTTCGCCGAACTACTTATTCACAAGCCTGGTGAAGGTTTTCTCCTCAACATGTTGGCTACTGTCTTGACTCCACTGGTAGGGCTACATGTTATAATTTTTGTATTAAATTCTAATTGAACTTTTTCTTGTTAAAAGTTTGAATGGTTTTGTTTTAGATTAAACCCATACATGCATGTGTTTTCCTTGTTTGTGTTGAGTAGAGGTTAATTTTTTCGAAGTTTGTTGAGAGCTACTACTCAATTGCAATGAGGAAGCATGACATGGTGCCTGACCATAGCTTTTTTGAGGGATTAGTGGCATGTGTGGCTGCCATTGCACCAAGGATCATTACAAGAATCTGGAGGAAGGTAGAATCGTCCTTAAGAACTCAAACGCATTCAGCTTTTGTGAACAAGGTGTGCATGTTGAAGGTGAATGCACTCCAATAAAGAGTGACATTGTTATCTTCGGAACCAGATTCAAGGGTGATCAAAAGATCAAGGACATGTTCACATCAGAATACTTTCAGAGTATAGTCGTTGGCTCAACATCAATGACCGTACCACTTTATAGGTAATCACCTCACTATATATGCATAATATTTATGTAATTTCAACTTCTTGATTTCGAAGAGTACGTTAATTCGTTTTTAGGGAGTGCATCCATCCTAAGATTCCACAGCTTGCAGTCATCGGCTATTCAGAGAGCTTGACAAATATCTATACAACCGAGCTTATGGGCAAGTGGATATCACATTTTATGGCTGGTGGTTTCAGATTGCCAAGTGTTGGAGAAATGGAAAGGGATGTCCTTGAATGGGAGAAGTTCATGAAGCGCTACTCTCGAGACTATTTCCGTAGGTCATGCATTGGAATTGTTCATATTTGGTACAATGATCAACTATGCCAGGACATGGGATGCAATCCAAGAAGGAAGAAGGGTTTATCCTCTGAATTATTTGAACCTTATGGTCCTTGTGATTATTTTAATCTTCACCCAAAGTAATAGTAGATCATATGTTTGCACTCCAATAGAATTTTCAGCCAGATGTACCGTGTTTACATACTTGCATGGTTACTTTTGTTATAATGTTGTATGGTATTGTGGCCGGACCAGTTCTTCGACATTAATTGTAGACAAGCTCATTGGACCGCCCTTCCACTGCCGTCTAAGCTCATTGGACCAAGCCTAGCCGCCACGACCACCGCTGGAAGTGCACCACTATAGCCAACATCAGCTCCACCGGCTAAGCCCGCCATGGCAGAGGCGGTAGCCTGTAGGTGGCACTGCCCGGAAAATGGATATAACTGAACCCGCAAACGCCACCTCCGATTGCACACTACCACCGTGCCTCCTCTCACGCCGCCACCATACATGTGCGCCAGTCATGCCTGCACGCCACCCAACACCAGAGTCATACCCTGGCTTGGGGGGAGCCGGCATGCGCCATCCCCAATGCGCAAAGGGACGAAGAGGCCCCGCCGTGGACAACACTAATCGGACTTCGCCCGGCCGTGCCTTCTGGCGATGGTGAGGAAGGGGAATGGAAGAGAGGGGGAGGGGGGCAGCCCAGCGGTGGAAATCTAGGGTCCCTTTCCCACCGCCACGCGCACGTGACGCGGTAGGGGTGGTTTTTTTTCGTTGGGTGTGGTGGCATTGAGTAACGGACAATCGACGCATGCTCTCCCATTGATATGAAATGGCACTTCATAAAACAAAAATCTTTGATTGCGTATTTTTCAGAGAGAAGACATGTATGCCCAGTCATGCATCAATGAGACCTATATTAAATTCAGTGACACAAGATAGATAAGAAGTATCAAGAGGGTTGGGAGATAATGGAATAGGTCACTCTCCCAGCCTCTGCATCAACTCTATAGATTACAGAGTGTGTCGTAGTATCTAAAAACCTAGAGCGAGCAGAAAGGTATTACATTTCCAGTGATGCATATTTTCATATTAAAGTAAACCAAACTTGATGAGATATATAGCTAGGTCATATTTGCTTTCCATGCTGGCAATGGGAACACCTTAAATTTTGCCCGTAAGAATGTTGATGCCTTAATTTTTATCTCCACGTAGATGTTAGCAAGCTAGCTAGGCTTGGGAGGCAATAGGGAACTAAGGCATGCAATCATATGTAGCATGTCCGCTTTAAGGTCGTTTGACACGATTAAAGTCTCAAGGATGCGGCTAATTGTCGCTCAAAAAAGCTCATCTCTGGAGGCAAGAAAGTAGACGTCAAGGCCTAGACCGCGTTGAAAAATAAGGTGTGCGGCCGTTGTGAGGACCCCTGCTATTCATAGTTGACGGATGGGGATTCACGGCGTGTTGACTTATTTTCTTCTCAGCCGACGGCTGTGGAGACGAGAAAGTGGATCTCATGCTCTTCCCCTTTCTCGATGGGGTTGGAATGAATGGAAAATCTGATTGCCAGCTCATCTCTGCCGCTCCTCCATGTCCTTGTCGTCTGGTCATCGGACACCCAGCTTGAAGGTTAGCGTCCACACTTGAATGTGATCCATTCTTTTACCATCCGATCCAGCTTTGCAGGTTTTGCTCTGGATGGTCTGTTAATTTTACGTTTTGTGTAGCAACATGCAAATTCTGATGCGAATGATTAATTGCTCTAATAAATAGGCTATTCATCTTTCTGCAGGAGATTATACATAGGTGTAGTTCTGCCTGATGCAAGTGCATGATCGATCTTGTTGCGGTGAAAAAACTGCACACGCAGATGCAAATTTTGAACAGCTCATAGTCTTGCAATGGTGCCACCTGCAAATCAATTTGTAAAGGCCTTCCAAGACTAGGAGTTGGAAAGCTGAGATGATGCAATGGTCACGGCAATCATTGCATTTTTTCAATTTCCAAGTCTTCTGTAGTCCACTCTGTTATTCCTATACAGAAAAATAGTGGACTCACAAAAATCAATGCTGAAGTAATATATAACAACCTAAACCCTCAGCATGATACTAGGACACAAGTAAGGTTGAAGAGGCTGAAAAGAAAATAATACACATGTTGAAACTTGCAGAAACAGTACAAACCAATCAACACATGTCATCCCCTTGATCGGAAACTAGACATACAAGTGCCAAATCTTTGATTGCATACTTGTTATGGTGGCATACACATGTCATCTGCTTGATCGGAAACTAGCTACTGCATGATATGTTGCAACGGTGGCATACACATTTTAATGGTTTAACATCAATCATGTCTAATATATACCTTTAGAATACTCATGTACATTAGGCGGTAGTATCGGTTTGATCTACTGTTCAATAATTCCTCCTCCTCTACCAACCAATCTCTCTTTCTCTAAAGAACAGAAGATTGGATTAACCTTGACGAAATAAACCCAGTGTATAGAGGGAATAGAGGGTGGAACGGACGTGTTTGTGTGGGTTCTAGCAGACTGCTTTTTCCCTGGTTCTCTTGGTGTGCTAAGCATGGGATGGATGAGGACGAAAGTTGAGCGAAATGGGAGCATCGTGTCTATTTTAGATAGCATAGACAATATATATGCCAGTCATGCATCAGTAAGAGCTACAGTAAAGTTCAAGAACACACGATAGGTAAAAAGTAACTCGAGGATTGTGAGATAATGGAATAGATCACTCTGCAAATCTGCATGCATTGTGTGGAGCTCTATAAATTACGGAGTGTGTGCTAGTATCTGAAAACCTATAGCAACCACATGCATAGCTTGGAACTAAACCAAACTTCATGAGGTAGCTAGATCTTATTCGCTTACCATGCTAGCAATGACAACGGCTTAATTTTTATCTCCGCATATATGCTAGAGCAAGCTACCTACGCTTGGGAGTCAATGGGGAACTAAGGTACGCTAAGATTCATCCATCGTCCATGATGCACACTGAACCACGTTAGGGAAATCACCGTTCTCGAGTTTTCCAACCAACAATGTGGTTAATTGCCACTAAAATGAAGGCGCATCTTTATAAGCAAAATATGGAGGCCAAAACCTAAGTTGAGCACCAGATGCAAGTGTATGCCATATTATCGCCACGAAGATGCATGGCTTTCACGGTGAAGGGATGAGGATTCATGGCTGGTGTTTACTTAGCGCCTTCAACGAAGCTCCAGAGTGGTCCAGTTATCTTCATTCTATCTCCATGGAACTTGCTTTTCTCCCCTGATAGGTACTGGTTTTAGTAAGCGTGGGCACAAAGCGTCCGCAAGAGGCTGCAGTTGATTCTTTGTGTTTCGTTATTTGGAATTTCCATCTAGCAAATGATTTGAGCATCATCAGTGTAGCAAAACTTGGCTGTTGTCATTATCAAATTTTAGGCATGAAGCGACACGTTTTTCTCTTTTCTTGAGAGGGTACCACCACATTGTCACGTAACAACGACTTCTTTGGAATTACTCCCAAACTAATAGCACGCCATCAATCTCCACCCACATCCATCGGGGACTACCAACCATTCGCCGAAAGAAGCCCACACGACATGCCCACGGCGAAATGCCTGCACCGCCCTTCCGCTGATGTCCAAGCTCATCGGACAAAGCCTAGCCGACACCGCTGCCGTTAGAAGAGCACCACCACTGCCACGCAACCACCTCCACCGGCCTAAACCGCCATGGCAGAGGCGGTAGCCCGCAGTTTGCACTGCCCGGTAAACAGATATTCGTAAACCCACAGCCGCCATCCCGGTCTCACACTACCACCGTGCCGCTCGTCACACCGCCAACATACATGTGGGCCAGCCGTGCCTGCGCGCCGCCCAACGCCAGCGCCATACCCTGGCCCGAGGACGCTGGCCTACGCCAACCCCCATGTGTGAAGGGATGAAGAGGCCTTCGCCCGGCCGCACTTTCTAGCAACGGCGAGGAAGGGGGAGGGGCAGCCCGGTGGTGGCAATCTAGGGTCCCCTCCCCGTCGCCATGTGTGCGCGACGCGAGAGGGGTAGGGTTTTCGTTGGGTGTGGTCTGTGGTGGCATTGAGTACTGGATAATCAGCACATGTTCTCTCCTTGATTTGAAATGACACTTCCAAAAGCAAAATCTTCGATTGCCTATTTTTCAAAGAGAAGAAATGCATGTCCAGTCATGCATCAAATCAATGAGACCTATATTAAAGTTCAAGGACACAAGATAGGTAAGAAGTAACAAGAGGGTCACGAGATAATGGAATAGGTCACTCTCCCAGCCTCTGCATCAAATCTATAAATTATAGAGTGTGGTAGTATCTGAAAACCTAGAACGAGCAGCAAGCTATTACATTTCCAGTGATGCATAGTTTTAAAGCAAACTTGATGAGAGATGATATAGCTAGGTCATATTCGCTTTCCATGCTGGCAATGGCAACACCTTCAATTTTGTCCATAAGAATATCGACGCCTTAATGTTTATGTCTACCGTATATCTTAGCAAGCTAGCTAGTCTTGGGAGGCAATAGGGAACTAAGACATGCAATCATAGGCAGCTTGTCCGCTTTAAGGTTGATTGACACGACTGAATTCTCAATGATACGGCTAATTGACGCTCAAAAAGGCTCATCTGTGGAAGAGAAAAGTAGACGTCCAGGCCTAGACCGTGTAGAAAAATACGGTGTGCGGACGTTGCGAGGAACCCTGCTATTCACAGTTGACGGATGGGGATTCACGACGTGTTGACTTATTTTCTTCTCAGCTGGCGGTTGCGGGGACGAGAAGGTGGATCTCATGCTCTTACCCTTGCTCGGCGGGGTTGGAATGAATGGAAATTCTGACAGCCAGCTCATTTTGTCCTGCTGCTCCATGTCATCCGATGCCCAGCTTGAAGGTTAGCGTCCACGCTTGTATGTGATCCATTGTTTTACCATCTGATCCAGCTTTGCGTATTTTGAACTGGATGGTCTGTTAATTTTAAGCTTTGTGTAGCAAGGTGCAGATTCTGTTGCGAGTGATTATTTGCTCCAATAAATAGGCTATTCATCTTTCTGCAGGAGATTATACATAGGTGTAGTTTCTGTCTGATGCAAGTGCATGGCCGATCTTGTTGCGGTGAAAAAACTACACACGCAAATGCAAATTTTGAATGGTCTAGGACTTCCAGGACACTAGTAACATGATAAAACAGTACCAACCAATCAACACATGCCACCCCCTTGATCTGAAATGACACTTCCAAGTGCCAAATCTTCGATTGCATCTTTTTTAGAGAAACTAGCTAACAACCCGCACGTTGCAACGGGGGCATACACATTCTAATGGTTTAACATCAATCATGTCTAATCTATACCTTTACAATACTCAGGTACATTAGGTGGTATTATCGATTTGATTTACCACTAAATAATTTGTACTCCTCCACCAACCCATTAGTCTTTCTCTAAAAAACAAAAGACTTGATTAACCTTGAAGAAAAAAGCGTAGTGTATAGAGGGAATAGAGGGGAGAACGGACATGCGTGTGTGGGTTGTAGAAGGCTGGTTTTCCCTGGTTTTCTTGGCGTGCTAACCATGGGATGGATGTAGATGAAAGTTGAGCGAAATGGGAACGTTAGGTCTTTTTTTTTTTGATAACGTAGACATTATATACGGCAGTCATGCATCAATAAGAGCTATAGTAAAGTTCAACAACACAAGATAGGTAAGAAATAACTCGAGGGTTGTGAGATAGTGGAATACTCCCTCCTTTCCGGGCTCAAACCTGAAATCTCATCAACCAAGACATATGGTGAGTGGAGAAATGCATCTCGTACTTTACAAAACTACTCAAATTAAACTGATGCATTAATTGGATTAATTGCAGTGCATGCATGTTTAAACTGATGAGTAGGAACATTACATGGATTGGTGTGCTCCTTTTTAATATTTGCATGCAAAGATTTAATGCCCCTCGAAATATTAAAATGAGATGGAGAAGAGCCCTTTAAATTGAAAAAAAAGGAAAAAATTGAAATAAACCCTATAAATCGGAAAGGAGGGAGTAGATCACTCTCCTTGCCCCTACAGCCGTATGCATGGTGTGGAGCTCTATAAATTAGAGAGTGTGTGCTACTTCCTCCATTCCTAAATACTCCCTCCGTCCTAAAAAGCTTGTCCCAATATTTTTCTGATGGAGGGAGTATAATTCTTTTTAGATATCCCAATATGGACTACATACGGAATAAAATAAGTGAATGTACACTCTAAAATATATCTATATACATTTGTATGTAGTCCGTATTGAAATTTATAAAAAGGCTTATATTTATAAACAGAGGGAGTAGAATCTAAAATCCTAGAGCATTACATTTCCAGGGATGCATCTACCTGTCTGCCTCGGATCCATCTACTCAGTGGGTGGCCGCTGCCGCATCTGCTCGGATCCGGCTGCTTGTTCGAGATCCGCAGCAAGAGATCGAGGCGGGGGATAAGGTGGTTGCACCGGGAGGTCGCCGTGCTGCTCCTGATGATGGTCCTCGGCCTCGACCTCCGGGCCCTGCTGCTGGCTGTGCTACGGCCACTCCTCCCCCGGCATCACAGACCATCAGATCGAAGTGGCATGGCCTGAGCACCTAGTTCATCTCATTGCGGCGCCGCGCAGCGAGCATCCCTGTGACGGCCAGATGCAGATGTCTGCGGCAGCCGGCAGGGCACCACGGCGGGATCTCCTCCTCGGCAGCATCACGGTGAGATCCCGCTCGACGGAAACCGGCGAGCTCTTGGAAGTTGGCGGCGGCACAACAATTGCTTAGACGTTAGCGGATGGTAAGATGTGATGTTGGTCATAGTCCACGGCAGCGCGAGCTCTTGGTGGCCACAGCGGTGCAGCCGGATTGTACTGTCAAGATGGCACGGTGAGGTCGTACGCTAGCCATTGCTCTATGGCCATTCCTGCCCTGCTAAAATCACATTAATTATCCTGAATGTTATCAGAAAAAAAGGTTCAGAAGCATGTCACCCTCTATTTCAAAGTTCTGAGTTTTGTATTTTCCTCAAAAATGATTTGATTTGCTGCAGCCCAAGGGAAATCAAAGATGGATGGAAAGGGGACATAGTGCTGCAATAATGGAAATCAAGGATGGATGGAAAGGGATGATCACAAACAGCGGCGGCACGGAGACACAAGCATGGTGCTCCTGATGTGTAGCTTCATACACACATGCTAAATCAGTGCACATTGCACATTAATTTTTATTTCTAGAAATTTCGAAGGATTGTAAAGCTTGTTATTGTAGCTTGAATATTATGATCTTTTTTTCAATATGAGTAAGAAATAGTCCCTCCGTTTCTAAATATAAGACCTTTTATAGATTCCACTATGAACTACATACGATTGTATACAGACATACATTAGAGTCCACATTCACTCATTTTGCTCCGTATGTAGTTATAGTGAAATCTCTAAAAGGTCTTATATTTAGGAATGGAGGGAGTATGTATAATGGAAACAACTGTTTTTGCTAGTCACATTATTTTGTTGACATCTTTAGTGTAGTAGTTCCACACATAGTTGTTTCAGTTGGATACAACCCTTAAAAAGATGACTTGTCATGCTCATACTGAATGTTCGGTACCTCAAATTATGTTCGTTCGCTCTTTTCTATTGAATATAATACTCCCTCCATTCCTAAATATAGGGTGTATAGTTTTTGGCACGGAAATTAAAGAACGCATGTGGAGGGAAAATTTCACAAGTTTTGGGTGAGACTAATTGACATGAGAAAATAGAGGAGCTTGCGTGATATAAAGAAATTTAACCAAATCCCAAAAAAATTATCCAAATGAGTGGTGCAACGCAATACACCTTATATTTCGGGATTTTTCTCAAAAATCTATACACCTTATATCAAGGAACGGAGGGAGTACATAATAATACACAGTTAAACATGCATAGTTGCATAGAGAGGTAGTACCACTAGTAGGAAAGGGGGCATTTGTCCCGGTTCGTAAGGGCCTTTACTAATACCTCCCCTCTTTAGTCCTGGTTCTAACATGAACCGGGACAGATGGGCCTCCACGTGGCCAGTGCGCCGAGCCCAGGCAGGGGGGCCTTTGGTCCCGGTTGGTGGCACCAACCAGGACCAAAAGGCATCCACGCGTCAGCAGCTGGTTGGAGCTGATGTTTTTCTTTTATTTAAAAAAAAGTGGCTGCTTTAGGGGTTTTGGGGGTTATTTTTAGGTTGTTATTAGCTAGCTAATAGAGAGAAGTGTCCTCTCTTATATCTTCGTCCTTGGTTTACCAACGCTGCTGCTATGTTCATTTCACCCGCTGATATAATAACTCATGCATGCTCGCATCATACATCATCATATATAATAACAAGTCCTACTAATCATGCATCATCATACAACTTCTACTCATTACTAGTAATTTGTACGTGCTTTGCACGTTAGATCATTATGTTTAATCACAATACTAAATCATTTAAATTAAAACTATATCTCCTATATTATGATAAAATTAGCATGTAATTTTCAACGAATTTCTATATGGAAATGCATTAGGCCAAGCATATATTTTTTCCAAAAGAAATGTTATTGACACGTTTGTGAAATTTTTATGTTTTCCAAATTCAATCTTTAAATATAGGAAAATTAGTGTGATGTAATAATTTCCACCTTACCTTGAAGTTAGAGTTTTCTTATAAACTCTATTTCATTTTTGTGTCGTTGACCTCATAGTGTGTTTTAAGCAACTTAACGTCCTGCTAAGAAAATAAAAAATAAAATTTAAATCTAAATTTCCTACTGATTGTTTGAATATTTCTCTAACTGACAAAAATATTGCCACTTGTGCACTCTTTTCTACGGTCTACTGCTATCTCTGAGAAAAATAAAAAATACTTTCATGTATGCATTGAACGGTACTCACGTGAGGAGTAAATTAGTACTGTAGCTCTCACGTCTAGGTACTTCTAGTGTGTACTGGAGTTGGAGTACTACCTTGTCTAACATGGCCGGTTCACATGCTAGCTCCTCACGTGAAAGTTCTAGAGGAGAGTCAGATCAGGTGGCATGACAGGAGAATGGCCCCGAACAGCGAATCCCTGGAATATTGACCATCGGATTGCAAGATCTAACGGCACACAAAATGCCACGTTTCCTCATATTTGAACCAATCAATCATGGCCGTCCAATTGCAAAGATCGAACGGCTCATATGCCATATTACTCGTACACTATATAGTAGTATAGATAAATAATAAGTCATACGATTATCATCCTCATAGTCATCGAACCCAACCCTACATAATTGTTCTTAGCACATGATCATCAGTATCAGATAGGACCTAAACACCCTTAAGGTAAAATAGCATAAAACAATATAGACCCTGACTCTCCATTATGAAGAATGGAGATCATCCTGTTTCCAATTCTTGCCCTTCACTGCCTTTTGCTTCCAAGAAGCTCCTTACGACTGTCCATACATTTTTTCCATTCTTTGATTGTCATGCCTCCACTTCTTTTAGAAACCCGGTATGGACAATTGAGATTCGTAGGAAGACCTGGTTGTATGTTCAAAACATGAAGGCTACCGTGCGTATACATCAGATGAGGCACACAAACATTCAGGATTATCTGTTGAAAAACATAGTAATAACTTTATAGTTAGCAATGATGTACTAGTTTTAAAAGTGTGCAAAAAGATGCACGAATGTCGTAATAGTAAAAAATCTTATCAGGGTATCTCCATGGTAGTTACCGTAGTTCAACACGTGCACTAGTGGCACGTATTAACCATAATGTTGAGGAGTTCGATTGTAGACATTGTAATTCTCAAGATCAGTACAAAATGCGATCAGATGATTTTTCTCCCTATAAGTTAATTCGGAGCCATCGGTGTAGTGGGTTTTGTCTACCATCTTCTGCACATTCTTTGAAGAATGAAAATAAGCTGTCAACTATTTTGAAATAAACAATATAAATTACTTAATAACTATGTTAAGCTCACATGGCGGAAGAATTGGAGGTGTATCCACAAGGACCCAAATCGAAGGTCTGTCTTGCTCGATTGTAGGATCACCAAGATCCTTGGTGACAAGCATACCCTCATCAAAACCATACATCTTGCAAAGTGCTTCCCAATTTTTGCAACCAAAATGAGTTACACTCTCAGCATTGTACAGCTTTACTTGAAAATCCACACCATGATGGGTCCTTAGGAGAGTTTTTTTGGTTTCCATACTTTCATGGTCTTCAAAACCCATCCTCTCCAAGACATAGCGTCTTGCATAGCATGGGATAAGCTAGTCGAATTGGAAAAGATGAAAAATACACGTTAAAATAGTTGAAGTCGTGCTTAATTACGAAAACAACTATTGTCGTCGTTGCGTACCGTATGAACATCGAAGGTCTCCTCGAGCTTAATGCTAAAGCGCCGATCTTCATCCAGCTCAATGAACCTGTCGCACATACCTCGGTCGTCGTGGCACCTGTCGCACTCCCTCGGGCGGTTTTCGTCGTCCGAGTACGACATTTCCGCCTATATTCATAATTCAAATATTAAACTTGTACAATTAAATATATGTACTAAAAAAACCTAAATTGGTACGTAGCTCTTCTTTTCATTCCCGAGTGCATTATTACACCAAATTCTCTAGCACACGGGAATGAAGGAGAAGCTACCCCACGACGGAGTGGATGATGGAGGGGGCTCCTAGATTTCTGCATAGTGCTCTCCAATTTTAGCATTCAAAGTAGGAGTATTTTTCCAATATGAGCATTTAATAAGAAAAATCAAATCATAAAATAAAATAGTATTCAAATTAGCATGCATTCAATTATAAGAAAAAGTACATCATCTCTTGTGTCCGTACATCGTCAAATATTATCACCAATACTCCTCGAATACTATCTTACATATAGCATCACTAATACAGCTAGAACCATAGCGCCCGACGGGTATCGTCGCGGGCGGTGGACACCCATAGATAAGGAACCATCACAGGATCATAGCTCCAGTGAGATCCCTAAAGAACCTGCTAGGTATTGTCGAACCTGCCCTCCAATGCAACCATGTAGCGACGGACGTGCTCGTCCTCCTCGCTGACACAGTGACGTACCACCTCCGCGGTGTCCGGAAGCCTCGGCAACGTCACTGGCCCACGTGACCGCCACCAAACAAGAATCGGGTCAACAACGGCTGCCTCCTCACCAACCTACGTTCCCCGGAAGGTAGCTCCTCCCAATACCAGCCCGGCGGAGCCCAGTCCCGAACATGGAGCTGATCAAACAGGCCTCCACCACCGAATCAACGACGACGAGGATGCGGGATAGGCATCGCTGACGTCGATGCGGGAACTACTTCTATATATAGTTAAATAAAGTAGTTTATTAAATCAACTAGCTAGTTCAATTATATATGAAGCACTTACTATAAATAAAATAAAGTAGTACTTACTAAAAATAAACTAGTTTAACTACAGTTCTATTATTTTTCTAACTAATTATATTAAACACTTTCTCATCTTATTTTTTGCTTTTCCTCTATTCCAAATATCAACATATTCATAAATGACTTATATCATTCACAATTTTCCTATACATACACAATAAATTCACAAAGAAAATACTATGAACAAAAATCATTAAAATTCTATGAACAAAATTACAACAGAAAAAATCATAAAAATTCTATGAACAGAAAAAATCATAAAAATTTGACATCTAAATTACTTACACAATATGAAAAAAAATGATATCTAAATTACAACAGAAAAAAATCATAAAAATTTGACATCTAAATTACAACAGAAAAATCATGAAAAAATCTAACACAATATGAACAAATTAATTACACAATATGAAAAAAATCTAACAGAAAAATCTATGAACTACACATCTAAATTACTACACATCTAATAAAAAAATCTATGAACTACAAAAAAATCTAACAAAATCTAACTACTAACATCAAATCAAATCAGTTGCTCACGGCGACGGTGTCAGGGACGGCGACGGCGATGGTGTGGTCTTGGCGGCAGGCAGGCGGGCAGCGTCGCGGGGTGAAAGCGGCGGCGGCATCGATCGGGACGGCGAGGCGGCGATGGCGACGACAGGCAGCTGGCGGCGGTCCCGGTCTGGCGGGAAGAAACGAATGAAGCAAAATTTCACGAGTGCTTCTTATATAGGCGAGCATTGGTCGGTTTGTGAGACCAACGGGACCAATGCTACTAAGTCGGTTGGTGCCTGCCAACGGGACAAACCTCTCTTTCAGCAGCCCAAAGGGCGGAAGCGAGGCCTTTGGTCGGTTGGTGGCACCAACCGAACTAAAGGGGGAATTACTACGGTTGGTGCCACGAACCGGTCCCATTGCACCCCTTTAGTCCCGGTTGGTGCCACCAACCGGGATCAAAGGTCCTGTGCTGCCCGCATCGCTGCCAAAGTTTAGTCCCACCTCGCTAGCTGAAGAGGGGTCGCACATGTTTATAAGCGCGACTCTGCCCACCCATTTGAACTCCTCACTATTGCAGGCCTACTGGCGTAAACTTGTGTCTCTGCCTGTGGGCCTGCTGGTCCGTCTGTGGGCCTGAATCCTGGCCCAATAGGGTTTCTAGTCGTATTCAGGCCATGGTGGCCCAGTAGGTGGCATTTTTTTATTTTTTACCAGTTTTTTTTGTTTTGTTTTTTGCTTTATTTATTTTATGATAATTCTTTTTGCTATTGAAGTTTCGAACAAAATTCTAATTACTTATTTATTTTCTTTTATGATAATTCTTTTTGCTTTTAATGTTTTGAACAGAATTCTAATTACATATTTATTTTCTTTTACGATAATTCTTTTTGCTATTAAAGTTTATAACAAAATTCTAATTACTTATTTATTTTCTTTTATGATAATTCTTTTTGCTTTTAATGTTTTGTATAGAATTCTAATTACTTATTTATTTTCTTTTATGATAATTCTTTTTGCTTTTAATGTTTTGAACAGAATTCTAATTACTTATTTATTTTCTTTTATGATAATTCTTTTTGCTATTAAAGTTTGTAACAAAATTCTATATAATTTTAGTTTCAATAATACTAGAGGTTTATAAAAGCTTTTTAGTTGATTCCTTCAGTACCAGTTCTAAGGCTGTTACAAAGGCATTTTGTTTGGTACAGGTTTTAAAGCTAGTGCCCCACGAGCACCTTTTAGTACCGGTTCGTGGCATGAACCGGTAAAAGAGTTAGTATCGGTTCGTGGCATGAACCGGTAAAAGAGTTTTTTAGTTGATTCTTTCTGCAACTGTTTTTTAGTCCCACCTCGCCAAGCGAGAGGCACTCGCAGCGGTTTATAAGCCCTGAGTGTAGAGACGATGAAGGGAGAAGCGCGGTGCACACCTGCACATTGGTCTGAAGCTAAGCAACATGTAGATGAGCATTGCGCCTCTCTTTCATTTTGGCATGGTATATATAGGCATATTATTGGTCCTGGTTGGTGGCATGAACCGGTTGGTGGCATGAATAGTTAAAATTTGAATTCTTTGAAATTTGTGTGAATCACAAGTTTGTGATTAACTTTACTAAAAAATGAGCATAGATACGCTTATAGAGAGAATTCAACCTAAATTCATAATAAATTCCTACTAACTTCAGAGAAATTTAGTATGAATTTAGGTCAAATTCCCTGTATAAGGGCATCTATTTTCATTTTGAGAGGAGCTCAACATGGCAGAGAGGGAGGGGCTTATAAACCGGTGTGAGCGCCCTTCGGTTGGCGAGGTGGGACTAAACTCTGACCGCAACGAGGACCAACCATTTAGTCCCGGTTGGTGGCATGAACCGGGACTAAAGGGCGGCCTTTGGTCCCGGTTCAAGCCACCAACCGGGACCAATGGTGGTGGGCCAGGAGCGAGGCCCATTGGTCCCGGTTCATCCCACCAACCGGGACCAAAAGTTCCAGACGAACCGGGACCAATGGCCCACGTGGCCCGGCCGGCCCCGGGGGCTCACGAACCGGGTCCAATGCCCCCATGGGTCCCGGTTCTGGACTGAACCGAGACTAATGGGCTGGCCCGGCCTGGACCATTGCCCCCTTTTCTACTAGTGTACAAGGTTCACAGGATGTAGGATATAGTTTGCTTAATTAATTATATATAACTGCACAAGTATATTTTTGGAGATGCACTTCGACTATCAGGCAGTTGGTCATGTCAGCATATGAATTTGCATATCTCACATAACAAGAGAGCTAAAGACTATCCATCGTTTTCTTAGCTTCAATTCCTAAAAAGAAATGCAAATCTCCTAGATCCTTTAGAGCAAACTCTGAACTTAAATCTTCCAGTAATCTAGTTATTGCCTCATTGGTGATCTAGTCACAAGAACATCATCAACATATATGAGAACATAGATGAATGTCTTGAACTTGTTGTAAATAGACACACTTTGATGGAACAAACCCTAGTTTTTGCAGCTTTGTACTTAAACGAGAGTACCATGCTCTCGGGGCTTGCTTTAGTCCATACAAAGGTTTACCAAGCTTATAGACATGAAAAGATGCATTTTATCCTCGAACCCAGGAGTCTGTTTCACGTACACTTCCTCTTCTTGAACACCATGAAGAAACACATTCTACACATCTAGCTGTCCAAGGCTCCATCCGCTAGAAACAACAATGGATAACACAAGACGAATAGAAGCAGCTTAGAGTGTTCACGACCGATGTTTAAATTATGACACCTTGGCAAATAACCAGTTTGCGTAGAGACTGAAATCTCATAAGCTTATTTTACAACATGACATTTTCACAAGCTGATCACAGCTGTTTTTGAATACCACAAGTCGACTATACTAATTTGGTGTGCTTTCGAACAAATATATTTCCTGGCAATGATATAGCATGTGTTATAAACTTGTCGAGATGACCGCATTCCCTTTATGTCGATGCTTTTGGAAAGTACTTCCATCAAAAGTAGCATGTACCTGGCCAATTAACGGGCATGCTTCCCCCTCGAACCGAATTGATATAAGTTACAAAAATCTTTGACTATAACTTTTTAGAGATATGATATTGAAGTTATGCAAACATTGGGAACATCATAAATTTGAAGGACACACGATAGGTAGGGAAATAAAGGGATGGGTTTTCAATAATGAAAGAAGTCACTCTCCTTGTCTATTGCTTGGACGATGTTGCACTATAAATACTGAGTAGAAACTCCTAGAACAACTAGCAATGGCTCTTCATTTCAGTGATGCATGTCTTGGAGGCAAACCGAACTTGCGGAACATAACTACCTCATATTGCTTTCAATGATGCCAATGGCATGGTGTTATTTTTCATCTCCACTATATATGTTAGAGCTAGCTAACTTGGAGTGGGAGGCAACAGGGAGCAAACACATCCTAGTTAGCTGATAAGTAGCTGAAATCCAGCATGAGCCTGCATGTCGTTAACCCGTTCACGTCGGCTCTGATGATAGCTAACCTCACCCCCACGGCGACTACTATATTACTAGTAAGAACATGGGTGTGATAGTGTTAATTAGCTAAGATGGTAACTGTATATGTTGTTTCGTAGCTAGGAAGTGTTTGGGTTGTCTATGGAGCAAGGTTTTGCACCACGTTACGAATTCTACATCATCAAGCGATTTAGGTAGCCTATTTGAAGCATGGTGCAAGTCAGTCTGACGTGTTTATTTTTTTTGCTAGTCGTAGTCCCCAAGTCCACATTTCTAGGCTTCCTGCAAATATGGCGAGTTGTCCACCGCATAATGATAGGTGCTGTTGCTGACTAGTGAATCCTGACTTACATATGTATGCTCCACGTAGCACAGACCATGCAATCGTAGATACATTGGTCCACTTGAAAATTGAGTTAGTATGATCAGTTATCACTTCTGCCTAAGAAGTGAGTTATCCTTTATTGTTAGAGATAGAAGAGCTATGTAATAATTTTACTTCGTTTGTTATTCAGCATGTAAACACGTCAGCTAACCTCCCGGCGCATCTCTATGCAAAGCGTGCTTGCATTCTGAATGTGACCGAGAGCTGGCTTGAGGAGACTCCTAGCTTCTTGGTGATCGGCCGTTTGGCTGACTGTCCCAAGAATGCTTTCATATGAATAAAGCTCTCTGATTCCCCCGCAAAAAAACACTGCTGCCTAAGCAGCTCCTAAGCATGTGAATCACTCCCTATCCGCTTTCTCTCTCTTTTGGGTGGCACATCAATCTCCAGTGGAGTTTCAAGTTTTTTTAATTTCTTTTGGAAGTTAGCAGTTCATAATCTTCAAAAGGTTTGAAATTCGAAAGTGGGGGCAATTAACTGAAAGTTTGTGTCCGCATTTTCTGAAGTTACCAAAAAACATTGATCATGTGTTGACATTCCAAAAATGAGAACTGTTATCAGAAATTGACCACAGGCTACTTCTTTGAGGGTTGAACTTGGGTTGGCTTAACCCCCGGTGTTGCACGGTGCAGATTGAGCTATCAAAAAAGTATAATATATTTTGAAACTATTTACATCACGAACTGATACAACATGCATGGTGCATCTAGCACACTATAAAATTCCAAACTCAAATTTGATCGGAACTTTTAAAAACAAAAAGGAGAAATACATCATTGAATAGTAGCCCTAATCGCCATCTGAGAGGGGAAAGAAAAGCGCGTGAATGCATGTGGCTATGTGGCTATGTTTTTTCTTTGTAAGGTTTATGAACCCATTTTATTGATTATTCAAAAAGACCTTACAAAGTAGTACATCAGGTAGTCTGAAGTCACCATCTTAGCAACATGATGAAAGGGTGTCGATAGTCTGAGCCTAATACTGAATAGATATCGCACGAATGCCTAACATCTAAAGCTAGAGGCCACAACCAAGGCACATACTAGGTTTGGGGTATAAACCGGTCTGACGCACTCTCATGTGTCGCCGCCGCCGTCCTCCATCAATCCATCATCAGAGCAAACTAACGCATCGGCCTTGCCAAGCTTCTCTGTCATCGATGCTACCATATGCCAGGCAGCATCCTCCTCTTGCGCGAGTCCATCTCCGCACATCGGACGCGAAGTCTCCAAAACTCCACGCCGCCGAGATCCGTCGCCATCAATGTGTAAGATGAAGCACCGCTCCACCAAAGAAGCCGTCCTCCGGTGCCTCAAGCCCATGTTCACCTCCAAGAATGACACCCCGAACGGGGAAACGACACCACAGAGCCGCCCTCATCCGATCTACTAATCTAGGGTTTACCCCGGAGGTAGCAGAGAGTGGCCTTGAACTTCTCCATGGCGATGCTTTCAGGACGGGAATGACGCAGACAACGCCGCCACCGTCGGTCTTGGCAATAGCCGATAGCAGGTTTTCACCCAGATCTATTCAAAGAATCCATCTCTCGTGCACGGAGCGCAGCCATCCCTATCCGGATCTGGATGATCCAGACCGCCTCTGCCAGATCACAGCAAGGAGAAATCCCCACCGAGGCACGCCGGCCGACCAGGGGATAGCGAGAGCAGGCCCGCATTACCAAATCCGCATTGGATCCGTGCCCGCACCGCTGCCCCAAAGCCAAACCCACCCACAGCCGCCATGGCTTGGCCCCCCTCCCGTGTCGCCGTCTGTCCACTGCACCCGCCCCGCATCAGTGCCACGCCTCCACTGTGCCGCCGCATCTCGCGCTGTAGCCATACGCCGGGAGGGGGAGAGGGGCCTCGCCGCTGACGACGCGCACCGGGCTTCGCCCGGCAGCGCCTTCTGGCGGCGGCGAGGGGAGGGTGGGTGTAGAGCGGGCCGTGGGGTGGAGGCTATGTGGCTATGTTGTTATATCATCATTAGCATTCACCAAAAATGGTTTGTGTTTTAAGTTCCGCCAAACAAAAAGAATTCATGTTTCAACGTCTATATGTCAAGGATAAGGAATACGAGCGTGAGTTATTCCATGTGGATAAGATTATAATTCCATACTAATCAAGTTTAACTTCTGAATTGTAATCTATAGTTACTCACCATTTCATTATTGACCTAAACACAAGTTCATACTCCGCATTATACTACATAATAATCAAGTCTAATTTGTGATAACCCACAAGTATAGGGGATCACAATAGTTTTCGAGCATAGAGTATTCAACTCAAATTTATTGATTCGATACAAGGGTAGCCAAAGAATATTCTCAAGTATTAGCAGCTAATTGGTCAATTCAATCACACCTGAAAGACTTAATATCTGCAACAAAGTATTTAGTAGCAAAGTAGTATGGAAGTAACGGTAACGGTAACAAAAGTAACAGTAGCAACTTTGTAGCAATTGTAACAGTAGCAACGGCAAAGTAACGTAGCAAAGATCAATATGTGGCTCGTAGGCAATAGATCAATGATGGATAATTATGTCGGATGGCATTCATCATGCAACAGTTATAACCTAGGTTGACACCGAACTAGCTCTAGTTCATCAATATAATGTAGGCATGTATTTCAAATTTAGTCATACATGCTTATGGAAAAGAATTTGCATTACATATTTTGTCCTACCCTCCCGTGGCAGCGGGGTCCTAATGGAAACTAAGAGATATTAAGGCCTCCTTTTATTAGAGAACTGGAACAAAGCATTAGCACTTAGTGAATACATGAACTCCTCAAACTACGGTAATCACTGGAAAGAATTCCAATTATTGTCACCTTGGGGTATGCGGATCATAACTCGTATTAGGTGTCTACAACTTGCAAGATAGGATCAGTAACACAAATATATTCATGAAAACATAATAGGTTCAGATCTGAAATCATGGCACTCAGGCCCTAGTGACAAGCATTAAGTATAGCAAAGTCATAGCAACATCAATCTCAAAACATAGTGGATACTAGGGATCAAACTCTAACAAAACTAACTCGATTAGATGATAAATCTCATCCAACTCATCACCGTGCAGCAAGCCTACGATGGTCATGCATGGCGGTGAGCATCATGAAATTGGTGATGGAGGAAGGTTGGTGATGATGATGGCGACGATTTCCCCTTTCCGGAGCCCCGAACGGACTCTAGATCTGGCCTCCCGATGAAGAACAGGAGGTGGCGGCGGCTCTGTATCATAAAACGTGATGAATCCTTCTCTCTGATTTTTTTTCTCACCGAAGGTGAATATATGGAGTTGGAGTTGAGGTTGATGGAGGTCCAGGGGACCGACAAGGCAGGGGGCGCGCCCTAGGGGGTGCGCCCTCCACCCTTGTGGACAGCCGGTGGGTCCCCTTTGGTTGATTCTTTCGCCAATATTTTTTATTTATTCCAAAAATATTCTTTGTGGATTTTCAGGTCATTCCGAGAACTTTTATTTCTGCACAAAAATAACACCAAGGCAATTCTGCTGAAAACATCATCAGTCCGGGTTAGTTCCATTCAAATTATGCAAATTAGAGTCCAAAACAAGGGCAAAAGAGTTTGGAAAAGTAGATACGATGCAGACGTATCAGACGACCATTGATACTTTCCACCAAATTATCATAGTCATCACCCAGATCATTGAGCACATAAGAGGTGAACTCCTCCAGACCAAGGGCCTTGCCGATGGAAGCAAGCGTGTCAGCCATACCCATCACTTTGTTGAAGTAGTCGGTGACGGTGAGGTCATTAAGCTTCACCTCCCCAAGCGCAGTGCGAATAGCATGAGCCCGCGCGTGAGACTACGAAGCAAAACTGGTATGAAGAGCCGTCCACGCGTCCCGAGACGTAGCTGCGAAGATGACCAGTGACGAGACCCCCTTCGTAAAAGATGACTGGATGGAAGAAAGGATGGCCTTGAGCCACCCACGTATGATGCCCCGGGTGATATGGCGGGGGGCACGGTAGAGTGCCATCAACAAAGCCCTCCAAGTAGCAACTACGGAGAAGTGGCAAGACCTGAGCATGCCACGACAGGTAGTTATCCGTCGTCAGTTTCACCAGGATGAGATGCACAAACTAGAACGGTGCAATAGGTACACTGTAATCCGAAGGCGGGGTCGGCGTATAAAAGCCCGAAGGTGGAGCACCACTCGGTAGCACGGAGGAAGCCACCAACTCCGTCCATGGACCACTGTAGGATGTCCCGTATGAAGAGGACGCGCTATAAGGAGGCGCAGTCACCGAGGCTGTCGAGTAGCCGTAATTCAACGGAGCACAGGGACCGTAGTGCAGCGGCAACGCAGATGAAGTCTACATCGCAGAAGGCCTGTAGGCCGACGTGTAATGCGAGCGTTGACCACCCCGCCGTGGTGTGCTGCATGCGTAGTTGCATGCGTTGCTGCATGTGAAGCGCCAAAGGATGAAGCAGAGGGTGCGTACATCGTGGATGCATGCACGTAGGGCACAGCGGAGGACGCTGCCGGATCAGCGACAGGCGCCGCACCGTACACGGGCAGGTAGCCGCCATAAGCAGGGGGCGCGTGGGCCTGGGGCGCGTGCGCGTATGACACGTCGGAGGACGCTGCTGGATCAGCGACTGGCGCCGGAGCAGAGTGCATTGCGAGAGGACGCAGGGCAATGATGGGAATCGCAGTAGTACAGAACCGGCCTTTAGTGCCGGTTCATGACGGGCTTTAGTGCCGGTTCCCAACCGGCACTAAAGAGTGGGGACTAAAGGTCCCCTCCCTTTAGTACCTGTTTGTCATGAACCGGCGCTAAAGTGCCACCACGTGGCACGAGCCAGGCCCGTTTGCGTGTAGGGCATTAGTACCGGTTGGTAACACCAATCAGTACTAAATGTTTGGGTGTTTTTTTTTAATTTTTCTTTAATGTTGTGTTTTCAATTTAATTTAGTGATTGTTTTACATTATAATGAGTTGTTATATCATTAGGTGAAAGTACCGCGCATTAGTTTCGACTGGATGCATTATTGGATATCTCTACTAGCTAGCTAGAGTATATGCCATATATTCATATTATACTTGATCAACTATAATATATACGGATATGGCATATACTTCATCACTTAGGTAGGATCCATCCAGCTGAAACTAATCTGCGGTTTCTTTCATTAAATGATATAATAATTAAATAGCTATCTAATCACCACCAGCACTACTAGCTTAAAGAAGAAACATAGTCACTTGTACCAGAAGCAAAAATATCATCGAGTTCAACATGAGTGTCATGATATTATAAGCGTTCATATATAACACCACAAAAGCAAATCACTTAAGTTCAGAATGAAGAACACGGCCATGAAAGGACAAGTACTAATTAAGAGCAGCATGAAGAACTAGCTAAATCACTCCTACTAGCTACTCTCTCTCTGGTAAAATAGCATAAAACATGTATAGCTCTCCTGATTGATCATACTGGAGCATGCCGATGAACCTGTCTCCTAATCGTGGGCTGCGCTTCTCATTGCTTCCCCATAGTACTTCTCTGTGATCATTAACAATTTTCCTCCAATCTTTCACTATTAAGCATTCATCGCTTCTAGAAATCCTAAATGCATTCATGTGCAATGCAGGATATCTTGGCCGTAAGCTAACAATTGACATCTGACCTTTAGTATCGATCCCCTGAGGCACAACTGTCATCGGGAGTCCCTGTTGAAGAACATCGTATAGTACTTAATTAATATACTTAGCAATGAAAGTTTACCAAAAAAATTATGTATGCAAAATATGCACTGACACTACTAGGGAAAACCTTATACACAGAACTTTAGCAGTAGCGTGTGTCAAAGAAGCACGCTGGTGCTAAATAGCAGCAGCGAGTCTGCCGAAACCGCGCTGTAGATAATGTCGTAGCAGTAGCGCGTCTCGCCGAAAACTCGTTACTACTAAAATTCTCATGGCTTAGCCGATATGGTACACATAGTACTAGCGATCTACATGGAACCGCGCTACTGCTACTCTCTTTGTAGCAGCGTGTTTTGCTCTAAACTCGCTACTACTAAAGGATATAAAATTAAATGAAAAGCAAATAGAAAGGTAATTAAAAATGAAAGAAATAGAAGAAGGTGAAAGGAAAAAAAATAAAATGTGAAGAAAAATAAGTGAAAAAGGGAAAAAGGAGAAAGTTGTAGCAGTAGCGCGTATTGCAGAACGCGCTGTAGCTAATGTAGCAGCAGCGTGTTTCTAGGAAAGCGCTACTGCTACTTCTGACTTAACCACCGCGTTCGTCCTTCCCCACGGCCACTTCCCTCAAATCTCACTACTCCGCTCTCGTCGCCGTCGTCGCCCGTCGGTCGCCAGCTCTCCTTACCCCTCTACACGCCCCGCCCATTCAACGCCGCCCGCCCGACCTCAACACCGCCCCGGACGCCGCCCCAAGCCCGACCTCGGCGCCGCCTGCACCTCTCTGCTTGCGAGCACCGATCGAGGTGAGCACGCCTGCTCCTCCCCCTCCCCTACCTCTGCCTAGATAGAGTTCTTCAAATTTTAGTTGCATCAAATAGTTAGGGTTCATCTATGGGTGGAAATGAATTGGATCTGATCGGCTGGGATTTTTCTTAGGTGATGTTTTCTTAAATGATGAATAAACACTAGTGTAATGCACAATAAAACGAGTAAATTTAACCTTCTTCTATTTAGTTAGTAAGAACTAGTTAGTAAGAACTAGGTACTAATTAGGTGATTTTTTAGTTAAAGCAATTTTTTGCCGCCTCGACGTGGACGATGCCTATCCCGCATTCTCGTCGTCGAGGCGGCGGAGGACGACACCTGCTTGACCAGATCATCCTTGTCCGGGACTGGGCTCCGCCAGTAGTCTTGGGGCGCTACCTACCGGGCGCGAGGTTGGTGAGCCAGCCTGTCGTTGACCCGAACCTTCTTTGGTGGCAGTCGCGTGGGCCAGTGACGATCCAGAGGCTCGAGGACTCCGCGGAGGTTGTGCGTCACCGTGTCAGTGAGGAGGACACGCACGTCCGTCGCTACTTGTTTGCGTTGGAGCACAGGCCGTTCTCCAATACCTGATAGGTTCTCCGGGGATCTCACTGGAGCTATGATCCCGTGATGGTGCCTTCTCTGTGGGTGTCCACCGCCCGCGCCGATACCCTTCGTGTGCTAGAGTTTTAGTTGTATTAGTGATATTATATGTATGACACTATTCGTGATGTATTAGTGATAATATTGACGATGTCTTGGCGCATGAGATGATCTACTTTTGCTTATTGAATGCATGCTAATTTGAGTCCTATAAGATATTTTGAAATGTATATCTTGTGTTGCTCAATATCAAGTGGCGGTCATGTTTGCAGGTTACACCTTGAGTGGCCTATGTTTTGCGGAGTGTTGATTCATTTCGTTCCGGCAAATTTCAGGCGCTTCGATATGTCCTATTTAGCAAAGGTCATGCGGATTTTTCCGTGAATTTTGGCATGACTTGTGCTAGAATATGTAGGAAATATCGAGTGCCCCAGTTTGTGTGTTGAGTATCTTGGTACTTGTCTTTGATCGATTTTCAATTAATGTTTTAACTATGAACATAGAAAATGTTTCTGACGAGAAGGATTTGGTATTTGCAAATACTGCGAAGGCGAATGCGGCTTGTCTTGACGGAATCTTCCTAGATGATGATAGGCGCTTCAGCATCAAGCTGGGCGAGAACTTGAAGTGGATCTGATGAAGTCTGTGAAAAGTCTTTTTTTCGTAATTAAGCATGACATCTGCTTCATTTGCTTCAACTTATATTTTTTTTTTACTATTCTACTAGTGTATCCCCTGCCATGCAAGAGTTTTTGTATTGGATAAGATAGGTTTCAGTCATAGTATGGAGGAAAAGAAAGTTTACTTGAAGACCGAGCATGGTTATATTTTCCATGCGAAGTTATACAATTCAGACGACTACACCTATTTTGGATGCAAAACATGGCGAGCACTATGCAAGACTTATGCATTTGAGCCTGATATGGTTATCATATTTGATATTCGTCCGGAAGATGATATTGAAGGTAATACCGACATCTGGGTCGATGTGCAAATGCCTCCAGTTATACCATTATGTAAGTTTTTCAACCATATTTATGTCTTTGATATTGTTTATTCAAAAATAGTTGACAACTAATTTGTATTGTCAGCTTATTTCCGTGCAAGCAAACATGTCCAGTGCTTGGTAGACAAGACCGTATACTGTCCTAGGGCTGAACTCAACTGCGAGGAGCTCAGTCATTATGTTTCATGGCTTGAGGATCTTGATACTGTCAATACAAATTTTCTTCCTGCATTGAGAAATGTTAGTACTGAAAATGTGCGACCAATAGTGTTCATAATGAACTACGGTCACATCTATTTAGGAAGGATGGTAAGATTTTTACTATTTGTCATCGGTGCATCTTTTCCATACATTATTTTGAAGCTAAACTTCATTGCTAAGTATATTCTTGTCGATATTCTTCAACAGGGACTCCCAATGAATGTTGTGCCTTATGGGATCGAGACTAAAGGTACCATGAGTATTATCAGCTTACGGCCAAGATATCCTACAGATTACTTTAGTGCATTCAAGATTAGCGACGGATGCTTAATAGTGCAAGACCTGACCAAATATGTGATGGGGGCGCGAGAAGTACTAGGGGCAGCAAGCGGATCGCTACCCACGATTAGGAGACAGGTTCATCTGCATGCTCGGTTTGATCGAGGAGAGAGCTATCACTACTAGGGAAAAACTTATACAGAATGTTACCGATGGCGCTTGTTAAAATGGGCGCTCTGCTACTTTCTGATAGCGCATTGGCGAAACCGCGCTACTGACTAGCGGATAGCGATAGCGCTGTCTGGCGGCGCTACTACTATAATTGCCACACGTTCGGCGTGGTAGGTATACTAATGGCGCCCTTCTGCGGACAGCGCTACTACTATGGTTTTAGCAGCAGCGCGTTTTCCTTCCACGCTTCTGATTAAAGCTACTTTCACCTTACCCCGCCGGCCTGATTCCTCTCCTCTGCTTCCTCCTCAATTCCCGACCCGCCTCGCCACCGCCGTATCCCCGACCCGCCTGCCGCCGTCTCCCTCGACCCGCCTCGCCGCGCCTCGGTGCCGCCGTCTCCCCGACCCGCCTCACCGCCGTCTCCCCGACCACGGCCGCCTCGCCGCCGTCTCCCCGACCCGGCCGCCTCGCCCGCGCCTCGGTGCCGCCGTCTCCCCGACCCCATCTCTCTCCCGCCCTCTGTAGCACTCTCCCTTCGATCCCTCTCTCCCCTTGTCCCTCTTCTGCTTAGTATGAACCCTAGGTATTTTAGTGCTAGTTAGTATGAACCCTAGGCTATTTTTAGTGCTAGTTAGTTAATTACTTAGATGGTAATTAGGGCAGTAGTTCCTAGGTACTAATTAGTTAGTAAGAATTAGGTACTAATTAGGTACTAGAATATTTTTATTTATAGTATTATTTTTAGTAAGAACTAGTTGAATTAATAGAACAAGTTAGTAAGAACTTGTTTCTATTTTTTAATTAACGCAATTTTTCCCGCCTCGACGTGGACGATGCCTATCCCGCATCCTCGTCGTCGAGTCGGCGGAGGACGACACCTGTTGACTAGATCGGCTATGTTCGGGACTGGGCTCCGCCGGGGTGGTACTAGGAGGCGCTACCTACCGGGGGGCGCAAGTTGGTGAGGAGCCAGCCTGTCGTTGACCCGAACCTTGTTTGGTGGCGGTCGCGTGCGCCAGTGACGATCCAGAGGCTCGAGGACTCCGCGGAGGTGGTGCGTCACCGTGTCAGTGAGGAGGACGTGCACGTCCGTCGCTACTTGTTTGCGTTGGAGCACGGCCGTTCTCCAATACAGGCAGGTTCTCCGGGATCTCACTGGAGCTATGATCCCGTGATGGTGCCTTCTCTGTGGGTGTCCACCGCCCGCGCCGATACCGTCATGTGCTAGAGTTTTAGTTGTACTAGTGATGTTATATGTATGACACTATTAAGTGATGTATTAGTGACAATATTTTGAAATGCATGAGATGATCTACTTTTGCTTATTGAATGCATGCTAATTTGAGTCCTATAAGATATTTTGAAATGTAGATCTTGTGTTGCTCAATATCCAAGTGGCGGTCATGTTTGCAGGTTACACCTCCGAGTGGCCTATGTTTTGCGGAGTGTTGATTCATTTCCGTTCGGCAAATTTCAGGCGCTTCGATATGTCCTATTTTAGCAAAGGTCATGCGGATTTTTCCATGAATTTTGGCATGACTTGTGCTAGAATATGTAGGAAATATCGAGTGGCCGGTTTGTGTGTTCGATATCTTGGTAGTTGTCTTGATCGATTTTCAATTAATGTTTTAACTATGAACATAGGAAATGTCGGCGAGAGAAGGATTTTGGTATTTGCAAATCTGCAAAACGGCGATGACTGCCTGTCTGACAGAATCTTCCTAGATGATGATAGGCGCTTGACATCAAGCTGGGCGAGAACTTGAAGTGGATCTGATGAAGTCCTAGCGACAAGTCTTTTTTCGTAATTAAGCATGACATCTGCTTTCATTTGCTTCAACTTATATATTTTTACTATTCTACTAGCGTATCCCTGCCATGCAAGAGTTTTTGTATTGGATAAGATAGGTTTCAGTCATAGTATGGAGGAAAAGAAAGTTTACTTGAAGACCGAGCATGGTTATATTTTCCATGCGAGTTATACAATTCAGACGACTACACCTATTTTGGATGCAAAACATGGCGAGCACTATGCAAGACTTATGCATTTGAGCCTGATATGGTTATCACCTTTGATATTCGTCCGGAAGATGATATTGAAGGTAATACCGACATCTGGGTCAATGTGCAAATACCTCGATTATACCATTATGTAAGTTTCTCAACCATATTTATGTCTTTGATATTGTTTATTCAAAATAATTGACAACTAATTTGTATTGTCAGCTTATTTCCGTGCAAGCAAACATGTCCAGCGCTTGGTAGGCAGGGGACGGTATCTTGTCTGAGGGCTGAACTCAACTGCCGGAGCTCGGTCATTATGTTTCATGGCTTGAGGATCTTGATCTTGTCAAGACAAATTTTCTTCCTGCATTTAGAAATCTTAGTACTGAAAATGTGCGACCCATAGTGTTCATAATGAACTACGGTCACATCCATTTAGGAAGGATGGTAAGATTTTTACTTTTATCCTCATTGCATCTTTTCCATACATTATTTTTGAAGCTAAACTTCATTGCTAAGTATGTTACCATCGATGTTCTTCAACAGGACTCCCGATGAATGTTGTGCCTTATGGGATCGAGACTAAAGGTGTCATGAGTATTATCAACTTACGGCCAAGATATCCTACAGCTTACTTTAGTGCATTCAAGATTAGCGACGGATGCTTAATAGTGCAAGACTGGACCAAATATGTGTTGGGGGCCTTGAGAAGTACTAGGGAGCAGCAACCAGAGGCGCCTTCCACGATTAGGAGGCAGGTTCATCTGCATGCTCCAACTTGATCAAGGAGGAGAGCTATACATGTTTTATGTTCTTTTACCTAAGAGAGCAGCAGGGAGTGAGTAGCGAGGTGAGTAGCTGGCTAGAAATGAGTTTCGAGGATGATGATGTGCTACACTATTACTATGATGATAAAATAGCTAGTGTTAGTGGTAATGACTATGATGATTATTATTGGCTAGTGTTAGTGGTGATTAAATAAATAATGTTGATGGTAATGACCATGATGACGATTAAATATCTTGTGCTGGCGGATTAGATTCAAGTGGAGGCAACATGTGGTGCACATCGAAAGTACTACTAATCCAAAGTAGATCAAGTTTGGATTAGTAGTATACTTTTGACATGCACCACTTGAACCTAATCCACCTTCATTTAATACACTATTATGGACATAATGATGTAAACCTCATAACAGCTGGTATTGTACCAATATTTGTATGATGGCGCATAAATACACTAAAAATAAAAAAATACTAGTAGCGATGGAAAGGAAACATGCTGCAAGTAGATAACTTAGCGATGGCCTTGATGCAGAACAGTAGCTGCAGCTATTTGTACTAGCGATGGCGCGTGATGGCAGCGTTCTTGCTAAGCAATAACTATGGCGCCTTATTAATGCGCTTGACTTCCCGCTACTAGTAGGCACAATACACGCGCTACTGCTAGGGTTTTCCCTAGTAGTGTATATATGTTTTATGTTATTTTACCTAAGAGAGAGCAGCAGGAGTGATTAGCTAGCTAGAAATGAGTTTGAGGATGATGATGTGCTACACTATTACTATGATGATAAAATAGCTAGTGTTGGTGGTAATGACTATGATGATTATTATTAGCTAGTGTTTGTGCTGATTAAATAAATACTGTTGGTGGTAATGACTATGATGATGATTAAATAGCTTGTGCTGGCGGATTAGATTCAAGTGGAGGCAACATGTTGTGCACATCGAAAGTACTACTAGTCCAAACTAGATCAAGTTTGGATTAGTAGTATACTTTTGACATGCACCACATATTGCCTCCACTTGAACCTAATTCACCTTCATTTAATACACTGTTATGGACATAATGATGTAAATCTCATAATAGCTGGTATTGTACCAATATTTGTATGATGGCGCATAAATACACTAAAAATAAAAAAAATAAAAAAAAATACTAGTAGCGATGGAAAGAAAACACGCTGGAAGTAGATACCTTAGCAGTAGCGGGGTAGTGAACAAGCGCTGCAGCTATTTGTCCTAGCAGTAGTGCGTGATGGCACGCGTTACTGCTAAGCAATAGTTGTAGCGCCTTATTAGTAGCGCGGCCACCCGCGCTACTAGTGGGCACAAAACACACACTACTGCTAGGGTTTTTCCTACTAGTGTGAGGACAAATAGTAAATATCTTACCATCATTCCTAAATAGATGTGACCGTAGTTCAATACCATCACTATTGGTCGCATGTTTTGAGTACTAACATTTCTAAGTGCAGGAAGAAAATTTGTCTTGATAGTATGAAGATCCTCAAGCCATGAAACATAATGACTTATCTCCTCGCAGTTTAGTTCAGCTCCGGGACAGTAGTAGGTCATGTGTACCAAGCGCCGGACATGTTTGGTTGAATGGAGATAAGCTGTCAATAGAAATTAGTTGTCAGTTATTTTTAAATAAGCAATATCAAAGACAAAAATATAGTTGAGAAGAACTCACATAATGGTAGAACTGGAGGCGTCTGCACATCGACCCATATGTCTCTATTACCTTCAATATCATCTTCCGGACGAATATCGAAGGTGATAACCATACCAGGCTCAACTGCATAAGCCTTGCATAGTGCTTGCCAAGTTTTGCATTCAAAATAGGTGTACGTGTGTGCATTGTATACTTTGACGTTGAAAGTATAACCATCATGCTCAGTTTTCAGGTAAGCTCTCTTTACCTCCATAGTTTCCATATCTTTGAAACTTATCTTATTCAAGACAAAAATTCTTGCATGGCAGGGGATGCGCTAGTAGAATAGTGAAAATTAAAAATTATAAGTCAGGCAAATGAAGCATATATATATATATATATATATATATATATATATATATATATATATATATATATATATATATATATATATATATATATATATATATATATATATATAGTCATGCTTAATTACGAAAACAGACTTGTCGTTGTTACTTACTGTATCGAATTCGAAAGTCTCATCCAGCTTGATGCTGAAACGCCTACCATCAACAAGGAAATTTATGTCGCACTGGCCGCGCTGGTCTTCACAATATTCGCACATAATGAAATTTTTTCCATCGTCAGACGACATTTCCTATGTTCATATTAGGTGAAACATTAAACACTTACTAATTCAATTAATTCAACTACTTTTATTAATTCAACTAAGCATTTACTAAAAATAAACTAGTTATATTAATTCGATTAGTTCAAAGCATTTACTAAAAATAAACTAGTTCTATTTATATATTAATTCAACTAGTTCAACTAAACATTTACTAAAAATAAACTAGTTATATTAATTCAACTAGTTCAAACTAAGCATATACTAAAAATAAACTAGTTCTATATATTAATTCAACTAGTTCAACTAAGCATTTACTAAAAATAAACTAGTTATATTAATTCAACTAGTTCAACTAAGCATTTACTAAAAATAAACTAGTTCTATATATTAATTCAACTAGTTGAACTAAGCATTTACTAAAAATAAACTAGTTCTATATATTAATTCAAATAGTTCAACTAAGCATTTACTAAAATAAACTAGTTCGATATATATATTAATTCAACTAGTTCAACTAAACATTAACATATTTCTAATTCATCTAACATAACATTTCTAACATTCTAAAAATAAACTAGCAGTTCTAATTCATCTAAACAGTAGAAAACAGAAAATAAGTAAAAATATGTGTGTGTGTGTGTGTATATGTGTACGTGTACGTACAAGTGTAGTGTACGTGTAGTGTGTGTGTGTG
>CM038142.1:30591960-30736677 GCA_021437245.1 Aegilops speltoides
GCAACTGCAGTTATGCGTACGTGGCAACTAGGTAAACACGCGCATGGCAACTATGATTCATTGCTAGATGGCAACTGCAGTTGCGCGTACGTGGCAACCAGATAAACACACATGTCAACTATGAGTAACCATACATGGTAACTATGGTTGGACCACACATGGCAACTAGGTAAACATACGTGGCAACTACTGTTTGACTATATATGGCAAGTAGTTAATCACACACTGCAACTATGATTTGATTACACGCGGCAACTACCATAAATTAAACATGGCAACCATAGTTAACAAAAACCGATAGAGTTGTCATGCTTTTACAACTACATTTGCCATCCCGGATAACTACATCTGTCATCCCGAATGGCAACTAAATCGTCATCCCGCGGGTACCTAACATAGCTGCGCCAGGACTTGTGGGCATTTTTGCTTCGCGCCACACGCACGGGATGAGGATGAGTAGTACTTGTTGGCGTGTGGCACGAAGTAGCTGCGCCCACACGTGTGGGCAATTTCAATGTTCGCCCACATACAACCCGTGTGAGATGTCTCATACTCACGTCACACATGATGTGTGGGCGGATGTCTAGTATGCCACACGTGTGGGCGTTTTCAGGATCCATACAATATACATGGTATACAGAAAATCTACGTATAGACATTATCTAACACAGGTACCATTGCTTCCCGAACCTCACCATTCGGCAATCGTGCCCAGTATTCGAGAAATACACAAGCAGAAAACACCACATGAAACATAGACCTGGGCATTTTAAATTCAAAGGTTGCTTTGTTACAGCAATTGCCTAGAATTTGGCTCCATCCGGCAAGAAAACATAACATCATGAGTAATACTGCCAAATATTATTTGGACAGAGATTTGTACTCAAAACTGAGCCAACAGTACGCCATGCTACTCTGGCTAATGGGCAAACGAAGAATAGATGCTGAGAGGTCTCTTTATCATTGCAAAATAAGCATTTTGGGTTACCAGCCTAATTGCGCCTGGTCATCACTTCTCTAGTCAACACTGCATCTTGAAATAATTGCCAAAGAAAGATCTGAATTTTCAGAGGTATCCTAGCATTCCAAATCCATCTGAAATCACAACCGGCAACTTTTTCTCAAAGTATTCGTACACAAACTTGGTAGTAAAGCTCTTTCTAGGGCTCAAGCCTCACCTGATCTGGTTTGGCAACTCATTTATGCTCAAAGAGTTTATTAAGTTCTTCGCAGAAAAAAAAGAATTTATTAAGTTTCACATCTCTACCCACTCCAACAAAGGGGGGTGAAGACGTCTATGAAAGAAACTGTCAATGTTGATCACCCCTGCAACATATGTACTACAATGAAACTTCTTTACCTATTTCATGCTATTATGAACTGGTATACTTACTTAGGGCCGCACCGTCGGATTGGCATCCAACGAACCACAAAAGTGGGGCACCGAACCCCGTGGTCACCAGATCCACACTCGTAGAAAAATCATGCTAAACTCTCGCAGAATTGCCAGATTGTGGACGGATCCCTTGAACAATAATGCCTCCTTGTGTATTAAGTTTCCTTTGCTGTTCAACATTTGCAATAAACAAGGTTCATTGTCTCTGAATGAGGGGTGATCAATATTGACAGTTTCTTTCATAGACGTCTTCACCGTTGCAGGGGTACCGTACATGCAGGGATGAATGAACGGCAGATGGAGGGATGGGGCAGTGCATCCATGGACACCGGATGATTTATGTTTTTCTGCCGGCCATATAATACTCTTTTGTTAGTTAAATCCTGACCCATTTCGTAGCTCGACCGGCTGTTCCGGCCCGGTCTCTTGTTTCCTGCATGCATAAGACGCCGAGCCGCGATCTGTGCGCGTCGAGCGTGACTAGGCGTAGATGGTGGCCGCGGTGAGCACGCCCACTCCGTGAACATGGGATGGCACGTTCAACACGAACGGGGCAGCGGCGTGCGCATCGCCCGGGCTGGTTAGGACGAACTGAATAAGAGGAGAAGAAAACAGAAAAGCAACATCAGTTCTGCGCTACGCAAAACAACTGTCTCTTGCGAGTTCATCGAGAGCGAAAGAGAGAGAACGAGCGCGGCGGCTGCCTAACAATTGGCATCTGAGCCACAGTCGACGGGGGACATGGCGGGCAGCAGAGAGGCCGGCGCCGACGAGGCACCAGCCACGGCTGCCCAGGCACACGGCGGGGCGGCAACGCCACAGGCGCGCACGGAGACGCGGGGCCGGAGCCGCGGGCGCAGTCGCGTCAGGAGGAACGCGGGCGAGGTGGTCGTCTACGAGCGCGTGATCCGGGAGACCGCCGTGCACGGCAGCACGATCGTCTACCCCACCCTGACCTCCACAAACTACATCGAGTGGGCGTTGGTCATGTAGATCAACATGCGCGCGCAGGGCCTCTGGGAGGCCATGCTTGGCGAAGGCATGGTCACTGACCGCGAGGATATGGCGGCGCTCGCCGCGCTGACTCGGGTTGTGCCCCCGGAGATGCACGGCGTCCTCGCCGTCAAGAACTCCGCGTACGAGGCCTGGGAGGCCGTGCGCACGATTCGGATGGGCGTGACCCGCGTCCGGGAGGCCACAGCACAGCGTCTCCGGTCTGATTTCTAGCAGATCGCGTTCAGGGACGGAGAAACCCTGGACGGCTTCGCCATGTGCATAACCACCCTGGTCAACAACCTCCGGTCGTTGGGCGACAACGTGGAAGAGGTACGCGTGGTGCAGAAGCTCCTGCGCGTCGTGCCGTCCCGGTACATGCAGATCGCCTGGGCCATCGAGACCCTCCTCGACCTCAGAAACCTGACAGTGGAGGATCTGGTCGGCCGCCTCCGCTCCGCCGAGGAACGCTTCGGCACCGATGCGAAAGGCCAAGGCGGGCAGCTCCTGCTCACTGAACAGGAGTGGTACGCATGAAAGGGCCAGCAGGAGTAGGGGCAAGGCTCAGGCGCGTCTGGTGGCGGCGGTCAGCGTCAAGGCAAGCCGCAGGGCGGCGGCGGCGGACAGCGCCGGGGGTGCGACATGACGAAGGTTAAGTGCTACAATTGTAACAAGCTCGGGTATTTCTCCAGGGATTGCAAGGAACAACGACGGGAGCGAAAGGGCCAGGGCCAGCCACCGGCGGCCCAACCACAGCTCCAACCGAGGGCGAACCTTGCGAGGATCGATGACGACAATGCGGGGCTTCTACTAGCAAGGGCATGTACTCTTCACGAGCGTGGACCCGCACTACTGATGGTCACGGTGCAGCCGTCGGACGCGTTTCAGGCGGCGCACGGCGAAGCCCCGGCGAACGGGTGAGCCACGGGCGCACCCACGAGCGTGACGCTGGTCGAGGATCAGGTCTTTCTCTCTACGGAGGCCCACGCCGATGATGTATGGTTCCTCGACACCGGAGCCAGCAACCACATGACTAGCGTAAAGGGCTTGTTCTCTGAGCTCGCCACCAGCATCGCAAGAACGGTCAAGTTCGGGGACGGATCCGTCTTGGAGATCCAAGGACGCGGCACAATCATCTTCACGTGCCGCAATGGTGAGCATCGAGCCCTGACTGATGTGTATTACATTCCCCGCCTCCGCAGCAACATCATCAGTCTCGGTCAGCTCAATGAAAACGGCTGCCAGGTCCTCATCGAGCATGGCGTTCTGCTCCTGCGCGACCAGCAGCAGCGACTCCTCATCCTGGAAGAGCGCGCACGGAACCGTCTGTACGTGGTCACCCTCGACGCCATCCAGCCGATCTGCCTCACCGCACGCGCCGGAGAGCAAGCTTGGAGGTGGCACGAACGCTACGGGCACCTCAACTTCGACGTGCTCCGCGGGCACTCGTGGCACAACATGGTGCGGGGTCTGTCGGTGATCGAGCACGCCTAGCAGCTCTGCGACAGCTGCTTGGCGGGGAAGCAAAGGAGGGCTCCATTCCCGCAGGCGGCGAAAGGGCGAGCAGATGGCCTGGTGGACCTCGTCCACGGCGACCTGTGCGGCCCGATAGCGCCCGCCATGGCCGGGGGCAAACGCTACTTCCTCCTCCTCGTCGACGAACTGAGCCGCTATTGTCGCTCACGCTCCTTACCACAAAGGACGAAGCCGCGATGGTGATCAAGCACTTCAAGGCCGGAGTGGAGGTGGAAACTGGGCGGAAACTACACCTACTCCGCACGGACCGAGGAGGAGAGTTCACATCTGCCACGTTCACCACATTCTGCGCCGAGGAAGGCATGGGGCTGTTGGGGAACGTTGCAGAAAATAAAAAATTTCTACGCTTCACCTAGATCAATCTATGGAGTCATCTAGTAACGAGATAGGGGAGTGCATCTACATACCCTTGTAGACCGCGTGCGGAAGTGTTCAAGAGAACGGGGTTGAGGGAGTCGTACTCGTCGTGATCCAAATCACCGGAGATCCTAGCGCCTAACGGACGGCACCTCCGCGTTCAACACACGTGCGGTTGGGAAGACGTCTCCTCCTTCTTGATCCAGCAAGGGGAAAGGAGAGGTTGATGAAGATCCAGCAGCACGACGGCGTGGTGGTGGATGCAGCAGCGATCACGGCAGGCTTCGCCAAGCTTACGTGAGAGGAGAGGTGTTGCGAGGGAGAGGAGGCGGAGACTTGGGGTGCGGCTGCCTCCCTCCCCCTCGTTATATAGGCCCCACAGGGCGCCGCCCTAGGAGATGGGATCTCCAGGGGGGCGGCCAAGGGATGGCTTGCCCCCCAAGCCAAGGGGGCGCCCCCACCCCTAGGGTTTCTTGCCCTAGGCACAGGGGGAGGCCCTAGGGGGGCGCACCAGCCCACCAGGGGCTGGTTCCCCTCCCCACTTCAGCCCATGGGGACCTCCGGGATAGGTGGCCCCACCCAGTGGACCCCCGGGACCCTTCTGGTGGTCCCGGTACAATACCGGTGACCCCCGAAACTTTCCCGATGGCCGAAACTTGACTTCCTATATATAAATCTTTACCTCCGGACCATTCCGGAACTCCTCGTGATGTCCGGGATCTCATCCGGGACTCCGAACAACTTTCAGGTTACTGCATACTAATATCTCTTCAACCCTAGCGTCACCGAACCTTAAGTGTGTAGACCCTACGGGTTTGGGAGACATGCAGACATGACCGAGACGCCTCTCCGGTCAATAACCAACAGCGAGATCTGGATACCCATGTTGGCTCCCACATGCTCCTCGATGATCTCATCGGATGAACCACGATGTCGAGGATTCAATTAATCCCGTATACAATTCCCTTTGTCAATCGGTACGATACTTGCCCGAGACTCGATCGTCGGTATCCCAATACCTCGTTCAATCTCGTTACCGGCAACTCACTTTACTCCTACCGTAATGCATAATCCCGTGACCAGACACTTGGTCACATTGAGCTCATTATGATGATGCATTACCGAGTGGGCCCAGAGATACCTCTCCGTCATACGGAGTGACAAATCCCAGTCTCGATTCGTGCCAACCCAGAGACACTTTCGGAGATACCGTAGTGCACATTTATAGTCACCCGATTACGTTGTGACGTTTGGCACACCAAAGCACTCCTACGGTATCCGGAGTTGCGATCTCATGGTCTAAGGAAATGATACTTGACATTTGGAAAAGCTCTAGCGAAACGAACTACACGATCTTTGTGCTATGCTTAGGATTGGGTCTTGTCCATCACATCATTCTCTTAATGATGTGATCCCGTTATCAATGACATCCAATGTCCATAGTCAGGAAACCATGACTATCTGTTGATCAACGAGCTAGTCAACTAGAGGCTCACTAGGGACTTGTTGTGGTCTATGTATTCACACATGTATTACGATTTCCGGATAATAGAATTATAGCATGAACAATAGACAATTATCATGAACAAAGAAATATAATAATAACCATTTTAGTATTGCCTCTATGGCATATTTCCAACAGTCTCCCACTTGCACTAGAGTCAATAGTCTAGTTACATTGTGATGTATTGAACACCCATTGCGTTCTGGTGTTGATCATGTTTTGCTCTAGGGAGAGGTTTAGTCAACGGATCTGCTACATTCAGGTCCATATGTACTTTACAAATATCTATGTCTCCATCTTGAACATTTTCACGAATGGAGTTGAGCGGCAACTTGATGTGCTCTGTCTTCTTGTGAAACACAGGCTCCTTGGCAAGTGCAATAGCTCGGTGTTGTCACGAAGAGTGTGATCGGCCCCGACGCATTGGGTATGACTCCTAGGTCGGTGATGAACTCCTTCACCCAGATACCTTCATGTGCTGCCTCCGAGGCTGCCATGTACTCCGCTTCACATGTAGATCCCGCCACGACGCTCTGCTTGCAACTGCACCAGCTTACTGCCCCACCATTCAAAATATACACGTATCCGGTTTGTCACTACTTGGGAAAAGCCTATACACAGAATCTTACCAGCAGCGCTCCTCAAAATACTATGCTACTGCTATTTAGCAGCAGTGCGTTTTACCAAAACGCGCTGCTGACAGGAAAATAACAGTAGCGCGACCACCACAAACCACGCTACTGCTATAATTGCCATGACCTCGCCCCCCCGCTAGTTATAGCAGTAGCGCGTTGTACCGAACAGCGCTACTGCTATTCATATTAGCTGTAGCGCGTTTCGGCAAACGTGCTACAACTATCCCTACCTTATCCCCACGCGCACGACCGGCCCTCACTCACACTCTCACTCTCGCCCGCGTGCCGATAACCGTCGTCGTGCCTCACCGCCGCCGACGCCGCCTTCGTCCGTCCGCCGCCGAGGTACTCCCCTTCTTCCGTCCCTCCTCCCTCCCCCCTCCGCCTGCGGCCGCCCCTCCCTCCTCCGCCGCCGCCCTCCTCCCTCCGCCTGCGGCCGCCCCTCCTCCCTCCTCCGCCGGCAGCCCTCCTCCCACCGCCCTCGACCTCGCCACCGCTAGCTACCTATCCATCGCCCCCAACCCCCTACCACTAGTTAGTACTAGATTTAGTAGTAGTAGACGTTAATTTAGGGTTCATAGCTAGTACTAGATGTTGCTTAGTTAGTACTAGATTTTTAGTAGTAGTTGTTGTAGTTGAACTACTTTAGTTGTAGTTGAACTAGTTTAGTAAGTAAATTAATAAACTAGTTGAACTAGTTGAATTAATAGAACTAATGTATTTTTAGTAAGATAATTAATATAACTAGTTGAACTACTTTATTTTTAGAAAGAACTAGTTTTTTTTCTATTTATAGTAAGTTTACATTTAGTAAGAACTATATGAATTAATAAAACTAGTTGAACATGTCATATTTGTTGTTATTTTTTAGTTTAAGCAATTATTAGGGATGTATTAGTGGTAACTTATATGGTTTCAGGTGACCACCGTCGTCCCCGTCACCGACCCCCTCCGACATCCCCGCCGTCGTCCCAGTAACCGACCCCCTCCGACATCTAGGTGAAACCAGCCAAATATCCTTGTATATCTTGTGTTGTTGCTCAAATAGGATGTGTGGTTGCCCAAGTGGCCGTTCATGTTCAGTTTACATCTCTGAGTGGCCTATGTTTTGCCGGAGTGTTGATTAATTTCCGTTCTGGCAAATTTCAGGCGCTCGATATGTCCTTTTTTAGCAAATGTCATGTCGGATTTTTTCGTGAATTCTGGCATGACTTGTGCTAGAATATGTATAAGATTAATCTTTGAATTATGAATGTAGGAAATGTCATACTCGGACGATGACAGTCTCCCGGGGGAGTGTAGCTGGTGCCACGATGATCGAGGTATGTGCGACAGGTTCGTTCGGTTGATTTAAGATCGGCCTTCAGCATTAAGCTCAAGGAGACCTTCGATTGTGAAACGGTACGCAAACAATGACAAGTGTTTTTTTTTCGTAATTAAGCATGACTTCAACTATTTCAACGTCTAATTTTCATATTTTACAATTCGACTAGCTTATCCCATGCCATGCAAGACGCTATGTCTTGGAGAGGATGGGTTTTGAAGACCATGAAAATTTCGAAACAAACAAAATACACCTAAGAACCCATCATGATATGGATTTTAAAGTAAATCTGTGCAATGCTCAGAGCGTAACCCATTTTGGTTGCCAAAATTGGGAAGCACTTTGCAAAATGTATGGTTTTTATGAGGGTATGATTGTCATCATGGATCTTGGTGATCCTGACATCGAGCAATACAATATGGACATTTGGGTCCTGTTGATACGCTTCCGATTGTACCGCTATGTGAGTTTCTCAAACATAGTTATTAACTAATTTATATTGTTTATTTAAAAATAGTTGATAGCTTATTTCCATTGACATCTTATTTTGATTCTTCAAAGACTGTGCGGAAGATGGTAGATAAAACCCACTACACCGATGGCACCGAATTAACGTATAAGGAGAAAAATCATTTGATCGCATTTTGTACTCTTCTTGAGAATTACAATAACTATTATCGAACTCCTCCAAATTATGATGAATATGTGCCACTAGTGCATGTGTTGAACCACGGTAACTTCTCTGGAGATACCCTGGTAAGATTTTTTACTATTACGACATCCGTGCATATTTTGCATACTTCTAAAACTAGTATATCATTGCTAACTACGAAGTTATTATTATGTTATTCAACAAAAACTCTCGATGGATTGTGTGCCTCATCTGATGTCTCTACATGGTCGCCTCTCATTTCTGAACATACTGCCAGGTAAATCTACGAAGCTCACCTGTGCATATCGGATTTCTAAAACCCGTGAACACATGTTCATCAAAGAATGGAAGAAATGTATGGACATTTGCAAGGAGGTTTTTGGAAGTAACATTCAACGAAAGGCAAGAATTGGAGACAGGCTAATCTCCATTCTCCATAATGGAGAGTCAGGGGCTATCTTGTTTTTTGCTATTTTACCTTAGAAAATGTAGTAGGTCTTAATCGAATGTAATAGGTCCTATGAGGTACAATATGTTTATTATGTGGTAATGTGTTAGAGTTGATAATGAGGAGTAATTCTGATTACGACTAGTGACCAATTTGCTATGTGATGTCATTGATGAAAACGATGATCTTGAGGAGGTGTTATATGACAATGATGTATTATGATGATAAGTTGTTAATGATATGATGATGATGATGATTATATCATTGGGTGAAAGAATCATGATTAGTTTCAAGCGGATGGACATCCACTTGAAACTAGTCCACGTTCTTTCACCCCATGATGTAATAACTCATTATGATGTAAAACAATCTCTAAATTCTGTTGTATGAAAACTTGTGTAAAGGTGTATGAATACAACATGAAATAAAAAAGAAATAAAATACTAAATAATAGTAGTAGCGCGGGAAAGGAGAAGCGCTACTACTAATTACCAGTAGCGCTGTTCCGATGAAGCGCTACTACTAAGACAATTTAGCAGTAGCGTGGGTCTAGGCGCACTATTGCTAAGCATTAGCTGTAGCGCCTTATCAGTAGCGCTCCTGCCCGCGCTACTGACAGGCCTAAAACCTGCGCTGCTGCTAGGCTTTTCCCTAGTAGTGTGTGACTTAGAGTCATCCAGATCTGTGTCGAAGCTAGCGTCGACGTAACCCTTTACGACGAGCTCTTCGTCACCTCCATATATGAGAAACATATCCTTAGTCCTTTTCAGGTACTTAAGGATGTTCTTGACCGCTGACCAGTGTTCCATGCCGGGATTACTTTGGTACCTTCCTACCAAACTTACGGCAAGGTTTATATCGGGTCTGGTACAGGTCATGGCATACATGATAGACCCTATGGCTAAGGCATAGGTGACGACACTCATCTTTTCTCTATCTTCTGTCATGGTCGGGCATTGAGCCGAGCTCAATTTCACACCTTGCAACACAGGCAAGAACCCCTTCTTGGACTGATCCATATCGAACTTCTTCAATATCTTATCAAGGTATGTGCTTTGTGAAAGACCTATGAGGCGTCTTAATCTATCTCTATAGATCTTGATGCCTAATATGTAAGCAGCTTCTCCAAGGTCCTTCATTGAAAAACACTTATTCAAGTAGGCCTTAATGCTGTCCAAAAGTTCTATATCATTTCCCATCAAAAGTATGTCATCCACATATAATATGAGAAATGCTACAGAGCTCCCACTCACTTTCTTGTAAACGCAGGCTTCCCCATAAGTCTGCATAAACCCAAACGCTTTGATCATTTCATTAAAGCGAATGTTCCAACTCCGAGATGCTTGCACCAGCCCATAGATGGAGCGCTGGAGCTTGCATACCTTCTTAGCATTCTCAGGGTCGACAAAACCTTCTGGTTGCATCATATATAGTTCTTCGTTAAGATGACCGTTAAGGAATGTCGTTTTGACGTCCATTTGCCATATCTCATAATCATAGTATGCGGCAATTGCTAACATGATTCAGACGGACTTCAGCTTCGCTACGGGAGAGAATGTCTCATCGTAGTCAATCCCTTGAACTTGTCGATAACCCTTAGCGACAAGTCGAGCTTTATAGATGGTAACATTACCATCCGCGTCCGTCTTCTTCTTAAAGATCCATTTGTTTTCTATCGCTCGCCGATCATCGGGCAAGTCTGTCAAAGTCCATACTTTGTTTTCATACATGGATCCTATCTCGGATTGCATGGCTTCAAGCCATTTGTTGGAATCTGGGCCCGCCATTGCTTCTTCATAGTTCGAAGGTTCACCGTTGTCTAACAACATGATTTCCAGGACAGGGTTGCCATACCACTCTGGTGTGGAATGTGTCCTCGTGGACCTACGAAGTTTAGTAGTAACTTGATCCGAAGTACCTTGATCATCATCATTAGTTTCCTCTCTTGTTGGTGCAGGCACCACAGGAACATCTTCCTGAGCTGCGCTACTTATCGGTTCAAGAGGTAGTACTTCATCAAGTTCCACTTTCCTCCCACTTACTTCTCTCGAGAGAAACTCTTTCTCCAGAAAGGACCCATTCTTGGCAACAAAGATCTTGCCCTCAGATCTTAAGTAGAAGGTATACCCAATGGTTTCCTTAGGGTATCCTATGAAGACGCATTTTTCCGACTTGGGTTCGAGCTTTTCAGGTTGAAGTTTCTTGACATATGCATCGCATCCCCAAACTTTTAGAAACGACAGCTTAGGTTTCTTCCCAAACCATAATTCATACGGTGTCGTCTCAATGGATTTAGACGGTGCCCTATTTAAAGTGAATGTAGCTGTCTCTAGAGCGTATCCCCAAAATGATAGCGGTAAATCGGTAAGTGACATCATAGATCGCACCATATCCAATAGAGTGTGATTACGACGTTCGGACACACCGTTACGCTGAGGTGTTCCAGGCGGCGTGAGTTTTGAAATGGTTCCACATTTCCTTAAGTGTGTACCAAATTCGTGACTTAAATATTCTCCCCCACGATTTGATCGTAAGAACTTTATCTTTCGGTCACGTTGATTATCTACCTCATTCTAAAATTCCTTGAACTTTTCAAAGGTGTCAGACTTGTGTTTCATCAAGTAGACATACCTATATCTACTCAAGTCATCAGTGAGGGTTAGAACATAACGATAGCCTCCGTCAGCCTCGACGCTCATTGGACCGCACACATCAGTATGTATGATTTCCAATAAGTTGGTTGCTCGCTCCATTGTTCTGGAGAACGGAGTCTTGGTCATTTTGCCCATGAGGCATGGTTCACATGTGTCAAATGATTCATAATCGAGAGACTCTAAAAGTCCATCAGCATGGAGCTTCTTCATGCGCTTGACACCAATGTGACCAAGGCGGCAGTGCCACAAGTATGTGGGACTATCGTTATCAACTTTACATCTTTTGGTATTCACACTATGAATATGTGTAACATTACGCTCGAGATTCATTAAGAATAAACCATTCACCAGCGGGGCATGACCATAAAACATATCTCTCATATAAATAGAACAACCATTATTCTCGGATTTAAATGAGTAGCCATCTCGAATTAAACGAGATCTTGATACAATGTTCATGCTCAAAGCTGGCACTAAATAACAATTATTGAGGTTTAAAACTAATCCTGTAGCACATCGACCTTGGAACCATTCCCGACGCGCATCGTCATCTCGTCCTTTGCCAGTCTCCGCTTATTTTGCAGCTCTTGCTTTGAGTTACAAATATGAGCAACCGCACCGGTATCAAATACCCAGGAGCTACTACGAGCACTGGTAAGGTACGCATCAATTACATGTATATCACATATACCTTTGGTTTTGTCGACCTTCTTGTCCACTAAGTACTTGGGGCAGTTCCGCTTCCAGAGACCACTTCCCTTGCAATAAAAGCATTCAGTCTCAGGCTTGGGTCCACTGTTTGACTTCTTCCCGGCAAGTGGCTTACCGGGCGCGGCAACTCCCTTGCCATCCTTCTTGAAGTTTTTCTTACCCTTGCCTTTCTTGAACTTAGTGGTTTTATTCACCATCAACACTTGATGTTCCTTTTTGATCTCTACCTCTGCTGATTTCAGCATTGAATATACCTCAGGAATGGTCTTTTCCATCCCCTGCATATTGAAGTTCATCACAAAGCTCTTGTAGCTCGGTGGGAGCAACTGAAGGATTCTGTCAATAACCGCGTCATCCGGGAGATTAACTCCCAGCTGAGTCAAGCGGTTGTGCAACCCAGACATCTTGAGTATGTGCTCACTGACAGAACTATTTTCCTCCATCTTACAGCTGAAGAACTTGTCGGAGACTTCATATCTCTCGACCCGGGCATGAGCTTGGAAAACCATTTTCAGCTCTTCGAACATCTCATATGCTTCGTGTTGCTCAAAACGCTTTTGGAGCCCCGGTTCTAAGCTATAAAGCATGCCGCACTGAACGAGGGAGTAATCATTAGCATGAGACTGCCAAGCGTTCATAATGTCTTGGTTCTCTGGGATGGGTGCTTCACCTAGCGGTGCTTCTAGGACATAATCTTTCTTTGCAGCTATGAGGATGATCCTCAGGTTCCGGACCCAGTCCGTATAGTTGCTGCCATCATCTTTCAGCGTGGTTTTCTCTAGGAACGCGTTGAATTTGAGGTGGACATGAGCGTTGGCCATTTGATCTACAAGACATTTTGCAAAGGTTTTTAGACTAAGTTCATGATAATTAAGTTCATATAATCAAATTATTCAATGAACTCCCACTTAGACAGACATCCCTCTACTCATCTAAGTGAAACATGATCCGAGTCAACTAGGCCGTGTCCGATCACCATGTGAGACGGACTAGTCATCATCGGTGAACATCTTCATGTTGATCGTATCTTCTATACGACTCATGCTCGACCTTTCGGTCTTCCGTGTTCGAGGCCATGTCCGTACATGCTAGGCTCGTCAAGTCAACCTAAGTGTATTGCGTGTGTAAATCTGGCTTACACCCGTTGTATTGAACGTTAGGATCTATCACACCCGATCATCACGTGGTGCTTGAAACAACGAACCTTCGCATAGCGGTGCACAGTTAGGGGAACACTTTTCTTGAAATTATTTCGAGGATCATCTTATTTAAGCTACCGTCGTTCTAAGCAAATCGATGTAAAACATGATAAACATCACATGCAATCAAATAGTGACATGATATGGCCAATATCATATTGCTCCTTTGATCTCCATCTTCGGGGCGCCATGATCATCTTCATCACCGGCATGACACCATGATCTCCATCATCGTGTCTTCATGACGTTGTCACGGCAACGACTACTTCTACTTCTATGGCTAACGCGTTTAGCAATAAAGTAAAGTAATTTACATGGCGTTCTTCAATGACACGCAGGTCATACAAAAAATAAAGACAACTCCTATGGCTCCTGCCGGTTGTCATACTCATCGACATGCAAGTCGTGATTCCTATTAGAAGAACATGATCATCTCATACATCACATATATCATTCAGCACATCCTTTGGCTATATCACATCACAAAGCACTTGCTGCAAAAACAAGTTAGAAGTCCTCTAATTGTTGTTGCAAGTTTTTACGTGGCTTCTATAGGTTTCTAGCAAGAACGTTTCTTACCTACATAAAACCACAACGTGATATGCCAATTTTTATTTACCCTTCATAAGGACCCTTTTCATCGAATCCGCTCCAAGTAAAGTGGGAGAGACAGACACCCGCTAGCCACCTTATGCAACTAGTGCATGTCAGTCGGTGGAACCTGTCTCACGTAAGCGTACGTGTAAGGTCGGTCCGGGCCGCTTCATCCCACGATGCCGCCGAAGCAAGATAAGACTAGTAGTGGCAAGAAAATTGACAACATCTATGCCCACAACAAGTTTGTGTTCTACTCGTGCATAGTAACTATGCATAGACCTAGCTCATGATGCCACTGTTGGGGAACGTTGCAGAAAATAAAAAATTTCTACGCTTCACCAAGATCAATCTATGGAGTCATCTAGCAACGAGAGAGGGGAGTGCATCTACATACCCTTGTAGATCGCGTGCGGAAGCGTTCAAGAGAACGGGGTTGAGGGAGTCGTACTCGTCGTGATCCAAATCACTGGAGATCCTAGCGCCGAACGGACGGCACCTCCGCGTTCAACACACGTACGGTTGGGAAGACGTCTCCTCCTTCTTGATCCAGCAAGGGGAAAGGAGAGGTTGATGAAGATCCAGCAGTATGATGGCGTGGTAGTGGATGCAGCAGCGATCATGGCAGGGCTTCGCCAAGCTTCTGCGGGAGGGAGAGGTGTTGCAGGGGAGAGGGAGGCGCCAGAGACTTGGGGTGCGGCTGCCCTCCCTCCCCCCTATTTATATAGGCCCCCTGGGGGGCGCCGGCCCTAGGAGATGGGATCTCCAAGGGGGGGTGGCGGCCAAGGGGGTGGCTTGCCCCCCAAGCCAAGGGGGGCGCTCCCCACCCCTAGGGTTTCCTGCCCTAGGTGTAGGGGAAGGACCTAGGGGGTAAACCAGCCCACCAAGGGCTGGTTCCCCTCTTCACTTCAGCCCATGGGGCCCTCCGGGATAGGTGGCCCCACCCGGTGGACCCCGGGACCGTTCCGGTGGTCCCGGTACAATACAGGTGACCCCCGAAACTTTCCCGATGGCCGAAACTTGACTTCCTATATATAAATCTTTACCTCCGGACCATTCCGGAACTCCTGATGACGTCCGGGATCTCATCCGGGACTCCGAACAACTTTCAGGTTACTGCATACTAATATCTCTTCAACCCTAGCGTCACCAAACCTTAAGTGTGTAGACCCTACGGGTTCGGGAGACATGCAGACATGACCGAGACGCCTCTCCGGTCAATAACCAACAGCGGGATCTGGATACCCATGTTGGCTCCCACATGCTCCTCGATGATCTCATCGGATGAACCACGATGTCGAGGATTCAATCAATCCCGTATACAATTCCCTTTGTCAATCGATACGTTACTTGCCCGAGACTCGATCGTCGGTATCCCAATACCTCGTTCAATCTGGTTACTGGCGAGTCACTTTACTCGTACCGTAATGCATGATCCCGTGACCAGACACTTGGTCACATTGAGCACATTATGATGATGCATTACTGAGTGGGCCCAGAGATACCTCTCCGTCATACGGAGTGACAAATCCCAGTCTCGATTCATGCCAAACCAACAGACACTTTCGGAGATACCCGTAGTGCACCTTTATAGTCACCCAGTTACGTTGTGACATTTGGCACACCCAAAGCACTCCTACGGTATCCGGGAGTTGCACAAATGTCATGGTCTAAGGAAATGATACTTGACATTTGGAAAAGCTCTAGCGAAACGAACTACACGATCTTTGTGCTATGCTTAGGATTGGGTCTTGTCCATCACATCATTCTCCTAATGATGTGATCCCGTTATCAATGACATCCAATGTCCATAGTCAGGAAACCATGACTATCTGTTGATCAATGAGCTAGTCAACTAGAGGTTCACTAGGGACTTGTTGTGGTCTATGTATTCACACATGTATTACGATTTCCGGATAATACAATTATAGCATGAACAATAGACAATTATCATGAATAAAGAAATATAATAATAACCATTTTATTATTGTCTCTAGGACATATTTCCAACAGGGGCGCCAGCTGACGGAACCCTACTCACCACAACAAAACGGGGTGGTGGAGTAGCGTAACTAGACGATCATCGTCCCCGCGAGGAGCCTGATGAAGGCGAAGGGGGTACCGGCACGCTTCTGGGGGGGAGGCGGTCACCGCCGCCGTTTATCTCCTCAACAGATCACCGACGAAGAGCGTCGACGGCAGAACGCCCTACGAGGTATGGCACGGTCACAAGCCTGATGTGAGCCACTTACGCGTGTTCGGCTGTGTCGCCCATGTCAAGGTGGTGAAGCCACATGCGGCGAAGTTGGACGGCCGAAGCACTCCGATGATCTTCCTTGGGTACGAGCCGGGGCGTACCGCGTCTATGACCCAGCCCGCAACCGTGTGCACGTCTCTCAGGATGTGGTCTTCGACGAGAGCGCACGGTGGGACTGGGAGGCGAACGTGGCGGCGCTAGCGGGTGTGTAGTTCACCGTTGACACTTCCTCCTACACGGTGACACATACGACGGCGCACCCACCGGCGAACACAGAGCCAGACGAAGCTGCAACGCCACTAAAGGAGAACATCGCGACAGGCTCTCCGGCGCCACAGGAGGTGAGCACATGCAACATGGGCCCTCCCAGCCCATAGCACGCCACCCCAACAGTCCAGCTGTCACGGCCGAGCCCGCCGGCGACACTGAAGAGCGCTACGACGAGCCACAGCACCAGCAGCACCGCATGACGACCCGCGCCCGCGACGGCATTATGCAGCCAAACCGACAATACGAGGACTACGTCATGCTGGCTCACGAGGACGAGCTCTACCTGGGCGAGATCGACGAACCCAAGACATTTGTGGAAGCAAAGGAGGAGGGAGCGTGGTGCCGCGCCATGGACAAGGAGATGGCTTCGATCATCACCAACAAGACTTGGCGGCTCACTGAGCTGCCTGCAGGTCACAAGGCCATCGGGCTCAAGTGGGTGTACAAGCTCAAGCGTGACGCCAGCGGCAATGTTCATAAGCACAAGGCGCGCTTGGTGGCCAAGGGGTTCGTCCAAAAGCAGGGCATCGATTTTTAGGAGGTGTTCTCTCCCGTGGCGCGCCTCGAGTCCGTTCGCCTGCTGGTCGCTCTCGCCGCGCACGAGGGCTGGCATGTTCACCACATGGACGTGAAGAGCGCCTTCCTCAACGGCGATCTGAAGGAGGAGGTGTACGTGACGCAGCCACCGGGCTACGCCATTGACGTGGAGGAACACAAGGTGCTCCGTCTGGACAAAGCTCTGTACAGACTGCGACAAGCTCCATGGGCGTGGAACGCCAAGCTGGACCGCTGCCTCCTTGGACTTGGCTTCACCAAGAGCCCGTCGGAGCACGCAGTCTATGGACGCGGAAACGGGACTGCACGCCTGCTCGTCGGCGTGTATGTGGACGACCTCATCATCACGGGGAACAACGACGACGAGATCATGAGGTTCAAGGAGGAGATGCAGAAGTAGTTTCGCATGAGCGACCTAGGCTTGTTAAGCTTCTACCTTGGCATCGAGGTGAAGCAGACAGCGAATGGCATCTCCCTCAACCAGGCGGCGTACGCCGGCAAGATCATCGAGAAGACCGTCCTGGTGGGGTGCAATCCAACCCATACCCCCATGGAACCACGCTTCAAGCTCAGCAGGGTGAGTTCTGCACCAGCCACGGACGAAGCGGCGTACCGGAGTGTCGTTGGTGCACTGCGCTATCTGGTGCACACGCGCCCAAACATAGCATACTCTGTCGGCTACGTGAGCCGGTTCATGGAGGCCCCGACGACGGAGCACCTCGCCGCCGTCAAACAAATCATCAGGTACGTTGCCGGGACGCAGCACTACGGCTGCTTCTATGCCAGGGGGGCAGCCGAGGCAACTCTGGTGGGCTTCAGCGACAGAGACATGGCGGGCGACGTCGACACCCGCAAGAGCACGACCGGCGTCCTCTTCTTCCTTGGCCGGAGTCTGATCAGCTGGCAATCACACAAGCAGCTGTGATGGCCTTGTCCACCTGCGAAGCCGAGTACATCGCCGCCGCAACGGCGTCCTGTCTGCGTGTGCGGCTCGCGCGGCTGCTTGGCGACATGAGGAACGCAGAGGTCGAGCAAGTCAGACTGAAGATCGACAACAAAGCAGCGATCTCCCTCAGCAAGGACCCCGTCTTCCACGACGGCAACAAACACATTGACACAAGGTTCCATTTCTTGCGCGAGTGCGTCGAAGACGGGCGTGTGGAGGTCGAGTTCATCGGCACCAACAGGCAGCTCGCGGATATCCTGACAAAGGCGCTAGGCCGTGCCAAGTTCCAGGAGCTTCGAGAAGAAATTGGTGTCGTTTTAATTCAGTAGGGGCTCAAGGTTTAGGGAGGCAATTGTTAGTTAAACCCTGACCCATTTCGTAGCTGGACTGGCTGTTCCGGCCCGGTCTCTTGTTTCCTGCATGCATAAGACGCCGAGCGCGCGATATGTGCACGTCGAGCGTGACTAGGCGTAGATGGTGGCCGCGGTGAGCACACCCACTCCGCAAACGTGGGATGGCACGTCAACACAAATGGGCCAGCGGCGTGCGCATCGGCCGGGCTGGTTAGGACACACTAAATAAGAGGAGAAGAAAACATAAAAGCAGCATCAGTTGTGCGCTGTGCAAAACCACTCTCTCGCGAGTTCAGAGAGAGAGAGAGAGAACGAGCGCGGCGGCTGCCTGACATGAGAGAGTCTTAAGTTACAATGGGAAGAGCTAAATGAAATAGATGATACCCCGCATGTTTAGGAGAGTCATCCCACTAATTTATATAGGAGTCATCCTAATAATATAGTGAAAACAATCTCTAAAATGGTCATCCCACTAATAATGTAGTGGATGACCCTCCTAGATATATACTCAATTAGTGGGATGACTGGAAAAGGTAGAGAAGTAGATGTTTACACAATAATAAGAAGCTATAGGGTTTCCGCCTCCTGTCAGCAGTGCAACCGATCTGCCACGTCTCCTGTGGCCTTGCCGGCGCGGGGGGTGGGGGGGGGGCTGTTCTTAGGCTTTTCTTCAAATTTTGTTAGATTTGTGTCTTACTCAGGACGATGAGATGGCGACGGCTTCTTGAAGATGAAATAAGGTTCTCCCCACCTAGCCCCTGTCTCGGTGGTGCCTCTAGTATCGTCGTAGGGCGTGTGGTGGTGTGTCTCCGGCGGATCTTGTGGGATTTGGTTGGTGGTTGTCTATAGTGGATCTTCACGGATCCGTTCTTTGTTCGTATTTGTTCTTGTGTCCTTAGGTTGGATCATTCCAATCTAAACTTCTCTTCCATCTGCGGCGATTGTTGTTCTGATGGTTCTACGGGGGCTTAGCACGACGACTTTCCAACTGTCTACTGCAACAAGTTGTGACTGGTTCGGGCAAGGGAGGGGCCATGACGGTAGCGCGCCTTCGGCTCACTTCGTTGCTTGTAGTCGTCGCTAGATTGTCTACGAATCTGAATGTAATTTTTATTATTTTTGATGTTCGTTGTACTGTCATGATTGAAGATGAATAGATTGAAAGGTTCTTGTAAAAAAAATAACTATATTAGAATCTAAATTAGTGGGATGACTCTCCTAATTTATTTATATCCCAATAATATTAATATAGTGAAAAAATCACTTCACGATAAGATATTTTCTTAACACCTGTGGTTGTGGATCCAGCGTACAAGCCATCGAAAGAGACGGCGGCAGTGGTGCGACGAGGACAACTCGTTCATTATGCCACCAGCCCAACACAGAGCTTGACTAGCTACAAACACCACCACGCTTAGTCATCACAGCGGGACGCCATTCTCACCGTGAGTCTGTGAGACCGTCGCACGCACACAACAAGGTCAGCCATGGACAAGAAGAGGGTGGCCATCGTCGGCGCCGGCCTGAGTGGCCTGGCGGCGTGCAAGCACCTGCTGGAGCGCGGCTGCCGGCCGACCGTCTTCGAGGCGGACACCGTCCTCGGCGGCGTGTGGGCGCACGCGCCGGAGTGCACCAGGCTCCAGACGCCGCGGCCCATGTTCCAGTACTCGGACTTCCCGTGGCCGGAGTTTGTCACGGAGGTGTTCCCGGACCACCGCCAGGTCGCCGACTACCTCGACGCCTACGCACGCCACTTCGGCGTGCTCGACTGCATCAGGTTCGGCCGCAGGGTGGTCGGGATGGAGTATGTGGGCGTCAGCGAGGAGGAGGTGGCGGCCTGGGAGGACTGGGCTGGGTGCGGCGAGGCGTTTGGTTCCGGCGACGGCGAGTGGTGGCTCACGGTGGCCGACGTCGACGGTCTCATGGAGGTAAGGGCCCAACCAGTTTGCACATACTTCCAAGGTACGTATATACTGTGTGTGCCCCTGCTTACACGGCACCATTGGTGCGCTCAGAACAGCACACTGCACTGTCGGCGATATTGATCCGTTTGCCTTTATTTGATGAGGATAATATGCTGCACCTACTAATTTGATTTCTCGGCACATGAACGTCACACTCACACATGGAGGTGCCACCTACCCCCAAAAAATGGCACGTGACCACTGGATGTGAATAAATCAACATCTACTTTTCTGATCTTCTGACTTCAAGTGATACTGCATGTACTAGTAACCTCTCATCTTTGACGTTCTAGATTGAAGCTTGGATGACCACTAGCCTTTAGAATCTCAGGGAAAAAACTAGGAGCAGGAATGAAAGACTTTTTTTTTTACTATTTACTATACAGTCCTTTATTCTAGATCATTTTTCCCAGGCCCGCTTAAATCCGCTCCCACCGGTAGTCGAACCCATGATCTGGGGTGCTACTGAGGTCACTGCAACCACGAATTCATTCATCGTGAGACCTAGTAAGGGAATAATAGTACGGTTCCACGAATTATTACAGTACCACCACTCCTCTACCATCAACACATAACCGGCATCTAAAAAAAATCACCCGGCACCGATCATAGGCATGCTTGCACGTTGAGAGAAATTGTAGCGAGGACCATCTATTTAGTTATGTAGGATGTCCAACTTTTACAATCTACGATCAGACTATACCCTGGAAGCGAATAAGGAGGCAACTAAACTATCAGACCATGTTTTTATTGTACACATGCAACATAACTTTAGAAGTGCAGAAATTTTACTCTCTAAGATGTTTCTACATAGGTACCATAACATCAGTATTTCTATGAAAACATGCTACACCAAGAAAATTGAAATCAGGGAATATATGTGCACCATTTTCCAAATGTAATGCTTATAGATTGGCTAAGGGACAAGCAAGATTTTTTTAATACTCCCTTCGATCCTTGTTACTTGTCGCTCAAACGGATGTATCTAGCAAATACTACTAGATACATCCATTTGCGTGACAAGTAATATGGATCGGAGAGAGTAGTATTTTGTCAACTCGGAGTATATTTTTCTAGACTTAACCTTCCAGGTAAATGAAACAATGTTCATAAATCAAATTGTCTGTGCAATTCTATTTGCCTTCTTTTCAGGTACACAAGGCAGACTTTGTGATCCTTTGTGTTGGGAGGTTCAGTGGTGTGCCCAACATACCTACATTTACAATTGGCAAAGGCCCAGAAGTGTTTGACGGGAAAGTGATCCACTCCATTGAGTACTCAAAAATGGGAGGCAAAAATGCTAGAGATATGATTAAGGACAAGCGTGTGACTGTTATTGGCTACCTGAGATCAGCAGTAGACATTGCAAATGAGTGTGCCAACGTCAATGGTACGAAGACGATGCCACTTTCTTACAATAAAATTATCTCCTTTCCTCTTGCATGAAGGTTGATATATCAAACTTAATTAGTGTTAAACCTAAGTGTTACAATATGTAGACGTTTTCTGCTTTATTATATGCGTCATTTTCTACCTTCATTATAGTCTTGGGTTCCATAATTGCCTCAATAAAACAAAAATAGAAATGCTATGATTTTATTACTAATTGTTTATTGATTTTTTAGGTCCCGAAAAACCATGCACGATGGTAGTACGAACAAAGAGTTGGATAATACCAGACTACTATGCTTGGGGCGTCCACATATCAAATTTCTACCTCACCCGTTTCGCCGAACTACTTATTCACAAGCCTGGTGAAGGCTTTCTCCTCAACTTGTTGGCTACTGTCTTGACTCCACTGGTAGGGCTACATGCTATAATTTTTGTATTAAATTCTAATTGAACTTGTTCTTGTTAAAAGTTTAAATGGTTTTGTTTTAGATTAAACCCATACATGCATGTGTTTTCCTTGTTTGTGTTGAGTAGAGGTTGATTTTTTCGAAGTTTGTTGAGAGCTACTACTCAATTGCAATGAGGAAGCATGACATGGTGCCTGACCATAGCTTTTTTGAGGGATTAGTGGCATGTGTAGCTGCCATTGCACCAAAGGATCATTACAAGAATCTGGAGGAAGGTAGCATCGTTCTTAAGAAGTCAAAAACATTCAGCTTTTGTGAAGAAGGTGTGCATGTTGAAGGTGAATGTACTCCAGTAAAGAGTGACATTGTTATCTTCGGAACCGGATTCAAGGGTGATCAAAAGATCAAGTACATGTTCACATCAGAATACTTTCAGAGCATAGTCGTTGGCTCAACATCAACGACCGTGCCACTTTATAGGTAATCACCTCGCTATATATGCACAATATTTATGTAGTTTGAACGTCTTGATTTTGAAGAGTACGCTAATTCCTTATTTTAGGGAGTGCATCCATCCAAAGATTCCACAGCTCGCGGTCATCGGCTATGCCGAGAGCTTGACAAATATCTATACAACAGAGCTTATGTCCAAGTGGATATCACATTTTATGGATTGTGGTTTCAGATTGCCAAGTGTCAGAGAAATGCAGAGGGATGTCCTTGAATGGGAGAAGTTCATGAAGCGCTACTCTCGAGACTATTTCCGTAGGTCATGTGTTGGAATTATTCACATATGGTACAATGATCAACTATGCCAGGACATGGGATGCAACCCAAGAAGGAAGAATGGTTTTTTCTCTGAATTATTTGAGCCTTATGGTCCTTGTGATTATGTTAATCTTCACCCCAAGTAATAGTAGATCATATGTTTGCACACATGTATACGTTTTCTACCAGATCCCTCATGTACGCACATGTATAAGTTGTCTACCAGATCCCTCGTTGTTTACATACTTGCATGGTTACTTGTTATAATATTGTATGGTATTGTGCCAAGACATGCTCCTCGACATTAATTTTAGTCGGGTTGGTGGTTTGTTTGGTCCACCAATCTAGTGTAGTAATATCCAATGTCAAGGAAGAAATGAAACCATAGGCACGATTACACCATATAGTCGTGCCTCTTAGAAATCCCTTATTGGAAGTATACTATATATGCAGAATTATATATAATGTTAGCTCCTATTGTCTATTACTAATCCCTAGCTAATTGCACGTATGTTGCTACGAAACAATAATAACAATACATATGTAAGATTTGAGTGAGTGGACATTTACTCACCTCAAAAAGATATAAAAGTATATAAGCAAAGACTATGTCATCGTTTGAAATAGTGGTACTCTCTTTATCCTTGGGTGGGATATATACTTACATTATTTTTTAGCAAGGACCACACACAACAATTCAAACTTGACTAGTGAAATAGAATAACAAAATTGTGATGGACTATAACTTCACAAGATATTGCCTTATATCCCAAATTTCTGTAAGATGGTCAAATGTGTGGTCTCCGTCCACATCCATCGGGGCTACCGTCCAGTCGCGAATGAAGTCCACCCGCACACGAAGGAAAGCCCACACTACCCTCCCGACACCGCCCAAGACCGCTGGACCAAGCCTAGTAGGCACCATCGCTGTCGGAAGAGCACCGCCAAAACCACGCCAAAGACCTCCACCGCCAGGCCCACTATGGCAGAGGCGGCCACCCGCAGCCTGCGCCGCCTGGAGAGAACCTGCTGCCACCACCTCGGGCGTGGAAAAACACTGCATTGCATGTCACATCATCACCGCACCTACGTGCCAACCACGTTTTGGTACCTAGGGCCAACGCCATGCCTTAGCCCAGGGCCGTCGGGCCGCACCGACCCCACGCACAAAAGGGACGAAGAGGCCCTGGCACCGTCGGGCTTCGCTCGGCTGCACCTTCTGGTGGAAGCAAGGGAGGAGGAGGAGAAGGCCAGCAGTGATGATGTAGGGTTACCTCCAAGTCACTACGACGGGGTGATGTAGGAGGGGCGGATCTGGTTGATGTTGTGGCATAGACTGCCGGTCAATCAATGCATGTGTTCCCCTTGATTGAAAATGACACTTCCCAATCCCCTTGATTTAAAATGACACTTCCCAAAGCCAAATCTTTGATTGGTTACTTTTCAAAAGATGGCATGTATGCCCAATCATGCATCAATGGCAGCTATATTCAAGTTCAAGGACAGAAGATAGGTAAGAAGTAATAAGAGGGTGTGAGATAATGGAAGAGGTCACTGTCACAGCCTCTGCAGCAGCTCTATAAATTACAGTGTCCTAGTATGTGAAAACCTAGAGAGAGCAGCAAGGTAGTACATTTCTAGTGATGCATAGTTTCAAAATAAACCAAGCTTTATGAGATATATGGATAGGTCGTATTCGCTTTACATGCTAGCAATGGCAACACCTCAAATTTAAAATAAATAGACCAACAGGGAGGAACCCTGTCGCATTGTTTAAAGAGAGAATGTGAGACACATAATTCGACCTAAGAGAGATCGAACTCAAGTCGTCTGGGCGAAACCACAGCGCCACCACCACTGGGCTATGAGCCCATCCATGGAAGACCTTAAATTTTGCATGTAAGAATAGCAATGCCTTAAGTTTTTATCTCCATCATATATGTCAGCAAGCTAGCTAGGCTTGGGAGGCAATAGGGAACTAAGGCATGCAATCATAGGCTGCTTGTCCGGTTCTGGGCATTCAACCACACAAGGTCTTTCAACACGATTGAATTCTCAATCCCGCGGTTAATTATCACTCAAAAAGCCTCATCTTTAGAAGTAAAGTGTAGACATCAAGACCTAGAAAGAGCACCATATAGAAAAATACGGTGCACCCGCGTTGCGAGGACCCCTGCCATTGATAGTTCAAGGATGGGGATTCATGGCATATTGACATATTTTCTCTCAGTCGGCGGATGTGAGGAAGAGAAGCTGGACCTCATGCTCTTCCCCTTGCTCGACGGGGTTGGAATGAACGAAAAATTTGACAGCCCCAACACCTAGCCGCTGTAGCCCATCTGTCCTGCTCGCCATGTCCATGTCATCCGGTCATCCGGCGCCTATCTTGAAGGTTAGGGTCCATGCTTGTATGTGATCCATTCCTTTAGAATCTAATCCAGCTTTGTGGGTTTCGATCTGGATATCCCATTATTTTTAAGCTTTGGGTAGGAAGGTACAAATTTTGATGCGAAATTGGTTGCTCCTAGTAGACACTTAGTCTTTAATTCTTTTTGCAGGTCTTTTTGCGGGAGATTCTACACAGGTGTAGTTCTGTCTGATGCAAGTGCATAATCAATCTTCTTGCCATGAATAAACTGCACTCCCAGATGCAAACTTTGAATGGCTCATAGTGTTGTGATGGTGGCATCTGAAATTCAATCTAAAAATGAACAATGTTACTTCTATGAGAAAATGTTACTTGGAACTCTTTCATCTTAACTTTGGTATGATAATGTTGTTGCCAAAGAAAGAAGAAGCAGTTCACATTGAGCAGTTTAGGCCAATTTGTCTTCTAAATGTGAGTTTTAAAATATTCATAAAAGTGGGTACTAATAGGCTGACACGGACCACACATTCCGTGGTGCAACCGAACCAGACAGCTTTCATGTCGGGAAGACATATCCTAAAAGGGGTTGTTGTCTTAACTCTCCATGAAATTCATTCAAAGAAGATAGATGGGGTCATCTTCAAGGTTGATTTCAAAAAGGCATATGATATAGTCAAATGGCCTTTCCTTCAGCAGGCAATGCATATGAAGGGTTTCAATGAGACATGAAGGAATCATGTGGATTCCCTAGTCCAAAAAGGTAGTGTCAGAGTGCAGGTTAACGATGATATCGGTCACTATTTCCAGATAAATAAGGGCTTGAGACAAGGTGATTCGATCTCTCCTCCCTTGTTCAATATAGTGGCGGATATGTTGACCGTTCTTGTAGGCCGAGCCAAGGAGAATGACCAAGTTGGTGGACTTTTTCCCCATCTGGTGGATGGGGGAGTATCCATCTTACAATATGTCGATTTACACTATTTTTTCATGGAGCATGATCTCGCTAAGGCTTGGAATATGAAACTGGTGTTGTGCCTTTTTGAACAGTTATCCAGACTAAAGATAAACTTTCACAAGAGTGAATTGTTCTGTTTTGGGAGGGCCAAAGAGGAACAAGATACATATACACAATTGTTCGGATGTGAATTGGGATCTCTGACCTTTAATTATTTGGGTATACTGATTCATCATCGTAAACTTACTAATAAAGAGTGGAAATGCATCGAGGATCGATTTGAAAAGAAATTAAGCTACTGGAAGGGCAAGCTAATGTCTTATGAAGGCTGGTTGGTACTCATTAATTCAGTATTAACGAGTATGCCGATGTTCCTATTATCTTTCTTCGAAGTACCTAAAGGGGCACGGAAGAGACTTGATTTCTATTAATCTTGATTTTTTGGCAGTATGATATTAAGACAAAATAGCTTGGCAAGATGGGATATCATTTGTCGACCTAAAGACCAAGGGGGTCTCGGTATTGAAAACCTAGTGATTAAAAATAAATGCCTAAAATGGCTATTTAGGTTATTAATAGAGACTGATGGTATGTGGGCACAGATATTACGAAACAAAAATTTACAATCAAAAATTCTGGCCCAAGTTATTGCAAGACCTAACGATTCCCCATTCGGAAGGGACTTATGAGAACGAAAGATATATTCTTTCAGAGGGCCAAATTCTTGATTGGCAATGGGATGACAACAAGATTTTGGGAGGACACGTGGTTAGGAAGATGCCTCTAGCATTACAGTTGCCCCACCTTATTTAATATTGTACAACATAAGGAAGATTACGTAGCTACTGTACTACAAGAGGTGTCCTTAATATACAGTTTAGGAGATCCTTAGTTTGCGAACGCTGGAATTCCTCGCTTCACTTGGTGCCGAGGTTGATGGAGATTCAGTTATCCGCCAATCTGATTCTTTCCACTGAAACTAACTAGAAGCGGTATTTTTACGGTCAAATCTATGTATATGGATCTAATTAATTCTGGCCCAATCCCAAGATCTGTTCATATCTCGAAAATTACGGTTCCCTTAGTATCAAGATTTTCATGTGGTTTGTCCACAAGTAAGTGATCCTCACCAAAGACAATTTAATAAAGCGATGTTGGGTAGGTAGTGCACGATGTTGTTTTTGTGAATGTGACGAAACAATACAACACCTATTTATAGACTGCCCTCTCGCGAAATTACCTTGGCGAACAATTCATATAGCCTTTAACATTATTTGGAATGTGGCTAGCTGGAGTAGATCATATTACGGCGTCTGGTATTCGGATTGGAATATGTGCGCTTATTTAGAATTTCAGAAATAATATGATTTTTAACAGACAATATACTTTAACTTTCTTGCAAGTCGTCTTCAGAACTACGGCATGGATACGTCGTGGTCCTTACTCACTTCTACGGACTTGAGGAGCCTTTGGTTACGGGTGCAACCAGTGGGAGATGGTAGCATGTGTTACATTCAACCGGTTTGGATGGCGGTCTCATAATAGGATAGGCGTCTAGTTTTCTAGTCCTATTTATCCTGCCGGTTGTGGCAATGAGTTTTCCTTTTTATTTTGTTTTTTGCTCCGTTTGCGAGTTGTATTGGATCTAAATCTTTGTTTCCTTTGTACTATTTAATAATATGGCCGCATGTATCTCTCAGATGCAGAGCCCGGGGTAAGCCTCCTTTTCCTAAAAAAACTTCTATGAGAAAATAGATTGTGGTGCTTGTACTTATGTAATCATTATGTCATCGTAGTCTTTAACGATCATGATTTGTTTTCCAATATCTATTAGGAATTTTGAAGTATTGAATTCTTATTAAAAAACGACGTGCCATTTGGAACAAAGGAATGGCTTACCAAGATTCCTATGGAATGGGGTAATTCCAATGGAATTTTTGAGGAAAACAAACACGATGTCTTACCTTATGTTTTCTCCATTTGTTTCTACAATTCCTGAGTTTTTCCTATGAGGTATCCAAAATGACCATGTTGGGGTATTCAAGTGTTTTAGATTCCAGGAGAAATTTAGATTACATGACATCTCGGTCATGTATTTTTCCTACTACTGCATTTTAAGTTCTTGTGCTCCAAACGGGATCTATATCTAGAAGAACAGACATTCTAACGGAACTATTGATATGACAAGTACTATATAACAGCTTAAATTGTTGTCTAAGCTCATCAGTCCAAGCCTAGCCGGCACGACCGCTGCTGGAAGAGCACCACCATAGCCACGACATCACCTCCACCAGCGGAGCCCGCCATGGCAGAGGCGGTAGCTCACGGCTGGCACTGCCTGGAAAATGGATATAGCTGAACCTGCAGCCGCCACCGCCGGTCGCAAACTACCACAGTGCTGCCTGTCGCGCCGCCACCATACATGTGTGCCAGCCGTGCTTGCACGCCACCCAACACCAGAGCCATACCCTGGCCCAGGGGGAGCCGGCCAGCGCAATCCCCAACACACAAAGGGACGAAGAGGCCCCACCGTGGACAGCACTGATCGGGCTTTGCCCGGCCGTGCCTTCTGGCGACGGTTAGGAAGGAGAATGGAAGAGGAGGGGGCAGCCTGGTGGTGGAGATCTAGGGTCCCCTCCCCATAGCCACGCACGTGCGGGTGGTTTTTTTTTCATGGTGGCATTGAGTACCGGACACTCAACGGATGTTCTCCCTTGGATCTGAAATGACACTTCCAAAAGCAAAATCTTTGATTGCGTATTTTTCAGAGAGAAGACCTATATTAAAGTTCAAGGACACAGGATAGGTAAGAAGTAACAAAGGGTTGAGAGATAATGGAATAGATCACTCTCCCACCCTCTGCATCAACTCTATAAATTACAGAGTGTGTGGTAGTATCTGAAAACCTAGAGCGAGCAGCAAGGTATTACATTTCCAGTGATGCATAGTTACGAATTAAACCAACTCGACGAGAGATACAGCTAAGTCATATTCGCTTTCCATGCTGGCAACGGCAACACCTTAAATTTTTCCCGTAATAATAGTGATGCCTTAATTTTGATCTCCATCGTATATGTTTAGCAAGCTAGGTAGGCTTGGGAGGCAATAGGGAACTAAGGCATACAATCATAGGCTGCTTATCCACTTCTAGGCATTCCACCACGCAAGGTCTTTCGACACGATTGAATTCTCAATGCCGCGGTTAATTGCCACACAAAAAGTCTCATCTTTAGAAATAAAATGTAGACTTAGAGACCTAGACGGGTTTGGAATGAACGGAAAAATCTGACAGCCCTGGCACCTGACCGCTGCAGCCCATCTCTCCTGCTCCTCCATGACCTTGTCGTCCGGTCACCCCGACGCTCAACTTGATGGTTAGGGTCCATGCTTGTATGAGATCCATTCCTTTAGGATCTGATCCAGCTTTGTGTGTTTTGATCTGGATGGAGCATCAAATTTAAGCTTTCTCTAGGTACGAAAATTTTGATGCAAGTAATTGGAAGTTTGTCTTTAATTCTTTTTACAGGAGATTCTACATAGCTGTATTTCTGTCTGATGCATGTGCATAATCAATCTTCTTGCCGTGAAAAAAAATTGCACTCCCAGATGCAAACTTTGAACGGCTCGTAGTGTTGTGATAATGCCATCTGAAAATCAATCTATACGTACAGGCCTTCCAGGAGGGGGGGGGTGAAAGTTGGATCAGATCCTAGTTTTGCGATGGTGACATAGAGTCAAGGTTTATAGGAATCACTCCGGTATCCAATTTGCGAGTGAGGAAAGTGTCACCAATTTTTTATGTTTTTTCCCTCACAACAAATTTATTTGTCTTTTAATATAAAAATGAACAATGTTACTTCTACGAGAAAATAGGTTGTGGTGCTTGTATTTATGTAATCATTATGTCATTCGTAGTCTTTAACGATCGTGATTTGCCTTCCAATATCTATTAGGAATTTTGAAGTATTGAATTCTTATTAAAAAACCCGACATGCCATTTGGAACAAAGGAATGGCTTACCAAGATTCCTTGGAATGGGGCAATTCCAGCGGAATTTTGGAGGAAAACAAACACGATGTCTTACCTTATGTTTTCTCCATTTGTGTCTACAATTCATGAGTTTTTCCTGTGAGGTATCCAAATTGACCATGTTGGAGTATTCGAGTGTTTTAGATTCGAGGAGAAACTTAGAATACATGACATCTCGGTAATGTATTTTTCCTACTACTACATTTTAAGTTCTTGTGTATGTGCTAGAAGAACAGACATTCTAATGGAACTATAGATATGACAAGTAATATATAACAGCCTAAACCCTCAGCACGGTACTAGGACACAAGTAACATGATATTACACATGTTGAAGCTTGCAGAAACAGTACTGACCAATCAACATTGTCCTCCCCTTGATCTGAATTGACACTTCCAAGTGCCAAATCATCGATTGCACCTTTTTCAAAGAAAGAATATATATGCCAGGCATGCATGAATGAGAGCTATAATCAAGTTCAAGGACATAAGATAGGTAAGAAGTGATTGGAGTGTTGTGAGATGATGGACGAGATCGCCCTCCGGGCTTCTGCACCCACCGACGCGTGCCTCATGGCGCTCTATAAATCACGGAGTATGTGCTAGTATATGAAAACTAGAGCAACTAGCACAAGTTCTTCATTTTTATTGATTCATAGCTTCGAATTAAACCAAACTTGAGGAGGTATCTAGGTCATATTTGGTTCCCTGCTGGCAATGGCAAATTGGCAATTAATGCCTCAGTATTCTCTATGAGAATAGAATCGCCTTAATTTGTGTTCTCCACGTATATGTCAGAGCAAGTTGGCTAGGCTTGGGAGGCAACGGGGAAACTAAGGCACACAAACATTTTCATATTGTCTGTCATAATGTACAACACTCCACGGGGAATCATCTAAAGAGTATTTTCAGATAGAGTGAATTCCACTTTTTACCCTGTAGTTGTACATTTGTGACATATTACACCTTTTAGTGGGACGTCTATCAAAAAACAGCTTTTGGAGACTTTGAACACAGTTTACCCTAGTTTTGCATTTCCTTGTTTATGTTACATAGGATCGGCATGTCGGGTCAATGATTCAAACAAAAAAATGTAACGACCCGAGAGCATCATTGACGATCATGTCCAAACTTCTTTTGTCCATTTGTTCCATTCCTCGTCGTCGTCCACATATTTTTGGAACTCGGGCGTCACCTCACACCTTGCATGATGGACATGCATCAGTAAACGAGGGTCCAAAGTTTCCAAAGGGGGTACTCTAGGAAAATATTCACTTGATGGGGTAATTAGTGTCACAAATGTACAACTACAGGGTAAAAAGTGGAATTCACTCTTCCAGATACCGTCCATTGTTTTAGATACTTCTATTGTTTCAAATCCTTCCTCTTGAAACAATACCTCATTTTGGGTTGACAAGCTCGTAAGTATGTTGAGTATTCCAGAAAAAAAAAGTAGGTTTAGAGCATCTCTAGCAGATCTCGTAAAAGGCCCGAAACGATGAAATAACCGCAACATTATGGTTTTGGGCGAAAAAAATGTCCATTTCAAACCCCGCAAAACGGCTGGTCCTATAAAAATTTATACCACTCCTCTTACAAATAACCTCTTTCCAAAGATATGGAGTTTTTGAGGCAAATTTTTCAGCTCACCCAATACTAGAAAACCGTTGGCGGGAAAGAAGTTTCACGTCAACCGCCACCGTTGTCAGCTCTTGATTCCAGCCATCCCCACTCCCGCTAACCAGCCGACCGATGTCCCCCGCCCTTCCTCGCCTCATCCCAAATGGCCATCGCTCCCCTCAAGATCTCGGGTGACCACAGCAGCTCCACCATGGATGCGGGCTCGAGGTCGCCGCTGGGGCCGACGGCCATGAGGTGGCTGAAGCGGTCACTACTCGGGTGGCTGCTTGTGCGCGTGATTTGGGAAAGAAGATGACCATGGAAAAGTTGGAAAGGAAAAAAGAACACCGGCGGATGGAATATTCTTTTTGAGGTAATATCACTGGGAGCCATAGAACTTGTGCTCGATGTTCAGTTTGGTGCTAGAACTTTGAAAATACGAAATTGTAGTAACTTGACTCAAGTGTGCACATACGGTCACAAAATACATATATAGACGTATCCGTGTATATGACCCTACTTGTCAGTGAGTGAAGGCTTCAGGCCGATGCATTTTTGCACAAAACAACTTGGTATTCTTTTATTCTTGGAAAAAGCATGCATATTCGGTCATAAAATACATATACAGACGTATGCGTGTGTATGGTCCTACTCCCTCCGTCCGGAAATACTTATCCTAAAAATGGATGACGGAGAGAGTACATCATCGAGTGAAGGCTCCAGACCGATGCATTTTGCACAAAACAACCTGGTATTTTTATTCTTGGAAAAAGCCGCCATAGCAACGCATTTTGCACTAAACCCTCACAATTTTTTATTTCCAAAAAGGAAAGCAACACCGTATCGCGATAATAAAAGCGAAAAATGGGGCGCCGAGTCAAACCGATGACCCAGTTTTACTACACCAGAAGTCAGTCTAGCCGCGAATCAACCTGTGATTGAGTTGGTTAGGTGGACAGTGGTATCCCCAACCCACCAGGGTTCAAATCCTGGTGCTCGCATTATTTCTGGATTTATTTTAGGATTTCCGGCGACGCGCTTTCAGTGGGAGAAGACGTTCCCGTCGACGACGAGGCGCCTACGGTGACTACGTAAATTTCAAGATAATATGCCGGCTCAGTCTCTCGGAGGTGCTCATAGGGGTAGGGTGTGCGTACGTGCGTTCATATGGGCGAGTGTATGCGCGTGTATATGAGCGCTTGTGTCTGTACAGATGCTCAAAAAAAAGTCAGTCTAGCCAGTCCATCCAACACGTTGTCATTTTGTAGAAGATAACAACTGTGTATGTAGTAAACGAGAATGCATATGGAGCTTAAATTTGCTGCAAATTGTGCAGCCCATTTTGCACGAGTAAATTTCTCTACTCTTATAAAAACCGAGTTGGTGATGATGATGTGCCTGTCATCTTACAATATAGACCGTTCGATCTATATTTGACGGGTAGAAAGCAAACTATGGCAATTTTGCAAAAGGATACCCGCACCTCTCTCGTTCATCCTTATCTCCCACAACTTCATGGTTGAGTAATTAAAAAAGAAAGCCTCTAGAACAATCTGGCATGGTGGCCGCTGCCGGCGTCATCCATCCCCATGCTCCGCTAAGTCCGACCACCAATCACCACCGCGCCCCACTCCTCCTCACCTTATCTCTCATCTTTCTCGAGATATCATTTTTTTCGATGAAATTCTCAAGATATCATTTTTTTATGAAATTCTCAAGATATCATTAGTTTTTACACATGGGATTACTCCTGCATGGGTCAATCACAACAGGTGTTTTGTTAAAAATATGCATCTTGATGTTCCGTGCAATGGACGGGCATCTTGCTAGTTTATATATATTTACGAAACGTAAGTTCTTTAGCCATGTTATGCTAGTTGGTTTACCACAGATTATTTGCATTCCTGAAAATATTGTTATAATCCAATAAAGCCCTTTGATTCCTCAAAAGAAAATAGTAAGTAAAAAAATTTGTTCAAATATTTATGTGTTAAAAATACTATACATACAGACGATGATTATTTCTCAAAAACATTTCAATATAAACATGTGTATTATATAAAATATTTATTTAATATAGACATTAATTATTTTATTAAAGAAATATGTCTAATAAATTCATGAAAAATATACATTCACGGCTTATATTTAAATTATACAAAATGATGAATAAAAATTTACCAAATATTTTGAATATGCACTTGTGTATAATTCTTACTCATGACTTATATTAAAAAATTAGTCACAATTGAATGTTCATATAAAATTTTAAATTCTAAATTATGAATATTTTTGTTTATACAATTTTTTTAATTCATAAATATTATTTTAATTATATAAATAGTTTTCCAATACTACAGGGAGAATTTTAAAAGTAGGTTATTTTGTTTTTTATGTATAATATTTGTAACGGACGATTATCTGAAGGTTATTTTTACTTAAATTATAATTATAATTTATTTTGAGGAAATGAAATTATAATTACATACTATATACAAATTTCAAAAAAAAGAACAACTGCAAAATGGGCTGCACTGGCCATAGCCCATTCCAGGTCCACAAGCGCCTTTACTCTCTACATTTTTCTTAGACATCCAAATTGAACACGCAAATGTGCACGTTGTAGCGGCTGCATGTTTTCTAGGCTCTGCTCGTGGGTTTGAGAACTGGCTCTTTTTTGTGTTAATTTTGACTGAAATGACATTGTGGGACAGCGTTCAATACATATCAATTTGTTATCCGCATTTGACGTGTGAACGTGATCGGTGGAGCAGCTATGCTAACCGAAAAAGGCTTTTGCCCCGCTTTATATATAAAACACAATCCAGAATCATGGGTTAAATGTTGGTCGCAAGTTCACACGGCGGCTTCATTTTGTCGTTAATTTTCGCAGCATGGTGGTTCGCTTTTCTTTGAATACAAAATTTCAAGGGTTTTTTTTGCAAAAAGTCATTGCAGCTGTCTGCTTTTTTCGCGATTACAAAAATACAAGGGTGTTTCATGCAAAAATGTGTCATCTGAGTGCCTTCACTCACTGACCATAAACAAATATTTTGTGACCGTATGTGCACGCTTGAATCAAGTTAAGTGACTGTAATTCCGTATTTTCAAAGTTCTAGCACCAAACTGAACATCAAGCGTAAGTTCTATTACTTCCGGTGATATTACCTCATTCGTTTTTAGGGTAGAAATTTGTGGTATCTAGTCTACCATAACCTGTGTGGTACATAAAACAGGTTTAAGATTCCCCTTATAGTAGTTTGATGGTACCACGATATACTAGAGATGCTCTTACCAATAATACAATAGTTGTGTCCATGAAAATTACACCATTAGGCGTGAATAGTAAGCTATATCAGAAGCAAGAACGTTCTTTTTAGTATTTTTTTGGGCATGTTTGTGTTGTTGTGCCAACATACATTTTTGTTTCTTTTGTATACTTCAACTTGATGTTAGGATGTGGTGGTTTGCTTTATATATAAGCAGGTCAACAACTTGTTTCGAGAAAACCGAGCCAATGATATATTTTACATGGCATATAAATAAAAATACTATATATTTGCTAGTTAAATTAATGATCAAAATTAGCCTCAAAATACCCACGGGACTCTATAAATTCAAACGAAGGTAGAAACTAATTCAGGAGAACAAACTAGTAGAAAGATGCATGCTGCCGTCGACTAATTAACCGCAGGAATCACTTGCTGAGCATGAACATGACAAAAGACCTAGGAGACTTAGGCCCTGATTGTTTGGGCTTATGCTTCACCTTTACAGCTTTTCCACTTAGGATAAAAAAACAAAACAAAAACTTGTATTTAAGAGAAAAGGCCATAGCCCGACTTTATAAATAAAGCCACACGGCAGCGTCACAAAGTCCCAAGGAACACACAAACACCAAGCCACACGAATAAGTTTAAGGAAAGGACCCAAAGTACTCAGGGTACAGGCAACAGCCATTCACGGCACGCAGGCCGGGGTAAGTGAAATCTAGAACCCGCCACCTACAGCTCCAGAATTAAACTCCATGACTCGCCCCAGAGATCAGAGAAGCCGAAGCCCGAATTTTGGCGATGAGCAGGTCCAGGGCGTCCCGATCAGGCTCCTTAGTCAATGATCTCCACTGCTGCAAGAATATGCATGATTTGAAAAGAACATCAGCAGGCTTAGATGGGAATGAAAGCTCAATAGTAAATTTGTTTCTAATGGTCCATAGAGCCCAACATAAGGACCCCAATCCGACCCAGAATATCCTCTTGGTAACCCCTACCAAAGATTTGGCTAGGGATCTAACCTCAGAAAATGAGGAGGGATTCCAGGAAACCCGAAGCCAGGAGCGGACACAGGACCAAACTAGTTTGGCTAGAACACAGTCGAAGAAGATGTGATTAGAGTTTTCCAAAGCCCCGCACAAACCACAGAATTCCGAGCCCGGCCCGTTTCGTTTTTTAATCTGATCAGCAGAGGGTAGGCGACCACGGAAGGCTTGCCAAAGGAACACCTTAATCTTAGGGGGGACCCTGGATCTCCAGACCCAAGAAAATCTAGCCGAAGAAGTCCCACCAATCAGTCTAGAGTACAGCGATTTTACCGAAGCCCCCTCCGGTGCCTCAAGCCCGTGTTCACCTCCAAGAATGACGCCCCCAACGGGGAAAGGACACCAAAGAGCCGCCTTCAACCGATCTACTGATCTAGGCTTTCCCCCGGAGGTAGCAGAGAGTGGCCTTGAACTTCTTCATGGCGATGCTCTTAGGATGGGAACGACGCAGACAGTGCCGCCACCTCCGGCCTTGGCAATAGTTGATAGCAGGTTTTCACCTAGATCTTTTTGAAGAATCCATCTCTCGCGCACGGAGCGCAGCCATCCCTGTCGGGATTTGGATGGTCCAGGCCGCCGCTGCCAGATCACAGCAAGGAGAAATCCCCACTGAGACCTGTCGGCCGACCAGGGGAGAGCGAGAGCAGGCCCGCAGTACCAGATCCATGCTGGATCCGTGCCCGCGCCGCCACCCCGAAGCCACACCCACGCGCAGCTGCCTTGGCCTGGCCCACCGCCCGCGCCGCCGTCTGTCCGCGCCGCGCCGCCCGCATCAGCGCCACGCCTCCATCAAGGCCGCATCTCGCGTTGCAGCCATACGTTGGGAGGCGGTGGGGCCCGCCGCCGCCGACACGCGCGGGCTTTGCCATGGCGCGCTTTCCGGCGGCGGGGGAGGGTGGGTGTAGAGGGGTCATGGGTGGAGGCTATGTGGCTATGTTGTTATGTCATCGTTAGCGTTCACCAAACATAGTTTGTGTTTTAAATTCCCCCAAACAAAAATGATTCATGTTTCAACGTCTATCTGTCAAGGATAAAGAATACAAGCCTGAGTTATTCCATGGGGATAAGATTATAATTCCATACTAATCAAGTTTAACTTCTGAATTGTAATCTATAGTTACTCACAATTTTATTATTGACCTAAACATAATTTCATACTCCGCATTATACTACATAATAATCAAGTCTAACTTCTGATAACCCTAAAAAAAGAGTCTAACTTCTGATATGTAAACCATAGTTATTCACCATATCATTCCTCAAAGAACTTAACATAAGTTCTTGTTCTTTTTGCAAGATATTGCTAACATTACTGCAATAGTACAGGCTAATGAACACCTGCCTATCACATCCGTCGATTCGAAATGATATCTCCAAATACTCTAATGCCAAATCTTCTATTATAGTTTTCCAGAGATATGATATATATGCCATCACTCATCAATGAAAGCCGGTTTAATGTTCAAGTACACAAGATAGGCAAGAACTAACTATTGTTTTAGATAGTGGCAATCACTCTGCTTTCCTCTATACGCATCATCACATGCATGTGACAGCTCTACAAATTGCAGAGTAGGTGCTAGTATTGCTCTTTTCTAGTGATGCATTGCTTAGTATTTAGCTGAACTCACTGAACGGTGCTAGACTATATTTGCTTCCTACGCCGGCAATTGCATCCCCTGATTTTTTTTTCGAAACGGAACATCCCCTGATTTTGATCTCGAAAGTATGTTAGAGTAGCCAGCTATAGGCTTGGGCCGCAACGAGAATCTAAGGCGCACAACCCTTTGCAGATGTGTTGCACATGCAAGTACACACCTTTTGCCACTCTGCAAATTTTCAACATGCTGTTGCTTAATCACCGGAGAACCAAATGCCCCTCAGCAGAAGCAAAGCAAGGACGTTAGTAACAGAGGAGTACAATGCACCAACGCTCATTGAACTCGTCGCATATTTCTACGCTAGTCACACTTAAGAAGTGCTTTCTAGTCTGAGGTCTAGAAGAGTCCATCTAGGACACAAGGTTGTACTTTAACAACACAAGAAAGCCCCCAAAAGTTGCAGTCTCAACAAGTTGTTCCTGTGACTAAATCAGAAGTTGTTCGACGAAATACATTCGCCGCATTCTGTTTCTCCAAGTCGCACAAGTGGAGATTCATAGTTGATGTTTACATTTTGATAGTCGGACAAAAAACAGATTGCATGGTGGGTGGGTGTCAGATCGGAGAGTAGACACCCCGGGAGAGGTTTACGGAGGAGATAATCGCTTTTGGTGGGATCATGGACCCGGTGTTGGCTGGCAGGCGTGTCAGCAACCAGATCTAGGAACAACTAGACGCAGACGACTTGCAGTTTGGGCGTGCCATGAGGGCGGCCAAGCTTCGCGATGTCGAGGCAACTACAGGTATGTCCTCAAGAGTTGTTCATTTTGCATTTCTCTCAACATGAAATTATCGATAAGGCACATGACTTAGGAGTTTCACTTGGTTCAAATGAAAAGGAAGTTGCGAAATCTGTTAATGACCTTTTAGACTTAGAAGCTGAGTGGGCTTCTGAAATTATTCGTAACCTCGCGGCCGTTAGACCTATGAATGAGGCTGATATGAAAATTTAGGGATCTCAGCCCTTGAAAGCTTTTGTAATGATCTTATGCCTACTACAGAAGCCGAAGGTGAAATAGAAGGTCGGAGACTAAGGACAATGTAGAGCCTTCAGTGATGGACGGTATTGCCTTGAGTCATTCCGGTAATCAAGATACGAAGGGTGATGGGGATAAGCCTAAGCGACCCTGGAAAAGGAAGGTGTATCCTACTTCGGCAGTTCTTAGAAGTGCTAGGGTTAAGCTTAAGAAAAAAAATTCTATGATGATCTATGAAAGTGATCTTTTGGAATAGTAGAGGTCTAGCTGACTTGGCTAAAAGAAGGTTTCTTGAAGAGACATCGATAGAGCAAAAACTAGACTTTATAGCAATTATCGAAACAAGAAGAGATAATTTCACCTCACAGTTCCTTAGAACTTTGTCCGGCGGAATTGATTTTGATTGGCACTGTCTACCTCCTAAAGGAAGATCCGGTGGGATATTGCTGGGGGTTAGGTGCGAAACACTAGAGGTGATTAATGTGGTTCAGGGGGGGGGGGCTTTGCGGTCAAGTTTCGGGTGAGATCCAAGTTGGATGGTTTCCGCTGGGCTCTGGTAGCTGTATATGGAGCAGCCCAACCTGAACATAAACCCGATTTCCTAGCTGACCTGGTAGGATATGTGGGTATGAAACACTTCCAATCCTAGTCGGAGGGGATTTCAATATTATCAGAAGGAGAGATGAGAAGAACAATGACAATTTTGATGGGCGTTGGTCCCTAATGTTTAACATGATTATCGAGAGTCTCAATATGAGGGAGATTGAACTCACGGGTAGGCAGTTCACATGGGCTAATACGTTGCCCACTCCAACTTATGAGAAGTTGGATAGGGTGCTTGATAGTGTGGAATGGGAACAGAAATACCCATTGGTGTTGGTGCATGTGATGCAGAGGGCGATCTCAGACCAGACACCATTGCTAGTGTACTCGGGAGACGCAACACATATTGGTAACAAAAACACTTTCTCTTTCGAACTGAGTTGGTTCGAGAAAGAGAACTTCATGGTCATCGTAGCACGAGAATGGGCGAAGACGGTTAGTGGACGATCAAGTGTATAGAGATGGCAAAACAAGATTAGACATATAAGATAATTTTTACGGGGTTGGACCAGAAACGAGAGTGGGATTTACAAACAAGAAAAAGAAAGACTCGCCCAATTGATAAATGCTTTGGACCTAAAAGCAGAAGTGAACCTGCTCGATGTGGCAGAACATGCCACGAAATCCGAAGTTGAGCAACGCCTACGCGCTCTTCTTGGAGAAAAATAGCTCAAATGGGCATTGCATGCTAAGGTTCTCAAGGTTGTCCAAGGGGATGACAATACACAATTCGTTCACATTATTGTGAATGGTAAGCATAGGAAGAAGAAAATTACCCAGCTTGAACAGGACGAAGGGAGCGCGGTGGGTCATCATAATCTCAAATCGTATATCTCCAACTACTATAAACAATTATTTGGGACTCCGGCAGAGAGCCGGTCTCCCTGAATGAGTTTGTTATTGGAGATATCCCTCAACCTCGGTCAGAGGAGAATGAGATCCTATCTGCACCATTTACTAAGAAAGAGGTTCTCGATGCAATATCACAAATGAAACCGAATAAAGCACCGGGACCAGATGGGTTTCCTGCGCAATTTTATGGGAAATGTTGGCATATTATTAAGGACGAACTTATGCCTATGTTTCACGACTTTTTCAACGGACACCTCGAACTCTTTCATCTTAACTTTGGTATCATTACGTTGTTGACAAAAAAAGAAGAAGCAGTTCGTATTGAGCAGTTCAGGCCAATTTGTCTTCTCAGTGTGAGTTTCAAAATATTCACGAAAGTGGGTACTAATAGACTGACAAGGATAGCCCATTCGGTGGTGCAACCAAGTCAGACGGCTTTAATGCCGGGGAGACATATCCTAGAAGGGGTTATGGTCCTTCATTAAATGCTCCATGAAATTCACTCGAAGAAACAAGATGGGGTTATTTTCAAAGTGGATTTCAAGAAGGCATATGATAAAGTTAAGTGGTCTTTCCTTCAGCAGGCAACGCGCATGAAGGGTTTCAATGAGGCATGGTGGAACCAAGTGGGTTCTCTAGTCCAAAAAGGTAGTGTCGGAATTAAGTTTAATGATGATATCGGTCACTATTTTCCGACTCATAAGGGCTTGAGACAAGGGGATCGATGTCTCCTCTCTTATTTAATATAGTGGCGGATATGTTGACCGTTCTTATTGGCAGGGCCAAGGAGAACGACCAGATTGATGGACTTGTTCCTCATCTAGTCGATGGGGGAGTTTCCATCTTATAGTATGCTGACGACACTATCCTTTTCATGGATCATGACCTTGCTAAAGTTCGGAACATGAAACTAGTATTATGCCTCTTCAAACAATTGTCGGGATTATAAATCAATTTTCACAAGAGCGAATTGTTCTGCTTTGGTAGGGCCAAAGAGGAGCACGATACACATAGACATTTGTTCAGTTTTAAATTAGGTTCTTTGCCCTTTAGTTATTTGGGCATACCGATTCATCATCGCAAACTTTCTAATAAAGAATGGAAATGCATCGAAGATCAAATTGAAAAAAGCTTAGTTGTTGGAAGGGCAAGCTAATGTCGTGTGGAGGTCGTTTAGTGCTCATTAACTCGGTACTTACTAGTATGTTGATGTTCCTATTATCTTTCTTTGAAGTATCGAAGGGGGTACGAAAGAGAATAGATTTTTTTATCTCGATTTTTCCGGCAGTCTGATGAGGCTAAGAAGAAATATCGCCAAGCACGATGGGATATAATTGGCCGACCCAAAGACCAGGGGGGCCTCGACATTGAAAACCTTCAAATTAAGAATAAGTGCCTTATGAGAAAATGGCTTTATAGGTTATCAGCAAAGAACGATGGTATGTGGGCACAAATATTACGCAACAAATATCTGCAATCGAAAACTCTTGCCCAAGTCACCGTGAGACCGACCGATTCGCCATTCTAGAAGGGGCTTATGAGAACGAAAGATTTGTTCTTTCGCAGTGTCAAATTCTTTGTTGGCAATGGGATGACAATAAGATTTTGAGAGATACGTGGTTAGGGGAGACGCCTCTAGCCATACAATACCCCAACTTATATAATATTGTGTAACGTAAGAAGGATTACATGGGCACGATATTACAATTGGTACCCTTGAATATTCAGTTTAGACGATCGTTAGTTGGGGAGCGTTGGAACTCCTGGATGCACTTGGTATGGAGATTGATGGATGTTCAATTATCGGACCGACCTGATTCGTTGCACTGGAAGTTGGCTAGAAATGGAGTGTTCACAGTAAAATCTTTGGATATGAATCTTTATTAATTCTGGCCCAATGCCGAGATCGATACATATTTGAAAGATTAAGATTCGCTTGCGTATTAAAAAATTTATTTGGATTGTCCACAAGCAAGTGATCTTGACCAAATATAATTTACTAAAGCGATGGCGGGTAGGCAGTACTCGATGTTGTTTTTGTGATCATGATGAAACAATACAACACCTATTCATAGATTGCCCCCTGAAATTACTTTGGTGAACGATTTATATACCCTTTAACATTATTCCTCCAATTAGCATTGAATCGTTATTTGGGCAGTACTCAATGTTTTTTTATATTGCATTGCTCCGCTTGCGAGCTGTAATGTTTTTATGACTTTGTTCTACTTTGAAACTTTTAATAATATGGCTGCATACATCGTTCAGATCCAGAGGCCGGGGGCAAGCCTCCTTTTCCAAAAAAAAAATGAAAATGGTGACTGAAATCTCGCAAGCTTACTTTTACGGTGTTACATTTTCACAGTATGAGCACAAATGTTGGGGATTACCACAACCTAACAATACAAATTGGGTTCGCCTTCAAACAAAATTATGGAACAAATACGTTTTCCTGTCAATGATATAGCAGGTGGTTGTAAAATGTAAACCCACCCACATGACAGCGTTTCCCTTCGGTTATGCGTTTGGAAAGTGCTGCCTGTCAAAAGAAACATGTATTGCAACCGAACGCATAACCGAAGGGAAACGCATGCAAATCTTGGGGCAAATCTTAGGGCAATAGGGATCCAACGCATGCAAATCTTGGGGCATCGTGTGTTGCGCACATCCAAACACGCACGGCCGGAGGCACACGCACAGAAAGGAGCTGAACCTGATTGATTTAGCTTCCGGCCAGCGAGCAGGACATGCAGAAGCTATCTCCAAACGGAAACAACCGATTTTTCGATCAAAGGGAGCATTAAGGAGTCAGATTGTCATGGTGATACGGGTGCATCAGTGTCCAGGCCAGGAGCCTCTGGGCCGGATGATGCCACGGCTAACACAACAGCCTGTTATTCATTTTCTCAACAACAAAAAAAAACAGCCTGTTATTCATTTAATTCTTCGATTAAATTAAATGTTGAATAAATTTTCTCTTTTTTAAACGAGTTACAACTTGTTATGCTCTGAGTTCTATTATATAAGAAGACATAAATTTTTTTTCAAGTCATGCATGATTTTTTTTTTTTGAACAGGGCATAACCCCTTTCCATTATAAGCATAATGGAAATACAACCATTCATGCATCCTCTGACCAAGTTTAAAGAAAACAAAGAAAAGGAAAAGTGAGTTCAGTGCATCGCCAGGAAACCCACTGCAAGTGTCCGTCGTCGAAACACTTGCTATGGGGCGAAAATCCGACGGCACCTATCAGCAAACTACCCAAAAGGCAGCGTTTAGGGGACGCTCACAAGGGAGCATAGGCAACCAAACTACATACACAGGAGCAGTAACCAGCAAACCCAAAGTCTATAAGGCAAAAGACTACGAAGGATGCAGCCAGTGAAGCTTCGGGTCTCCGTCGTGTCATCAGCAGCTGCATAAATTCTCATCATAGTCGCTGTGTTGTTCCTGAGCTGCCGCGCACCACATACCATTGCTTCCCGATCCTCACCTTTCAGCAATCCTGCCCAGTATTCGAGAAATACACAAGCAGAAAACACCACATCAAACAGAGACCTGGGCATTTTGAATTCAAAGGTTGCTTTGTTACACGGATTGCCCAACACACTGCAGCAAGACCAAAGGTATAGAATTTGGCTCCATCCTGCAAGAAAACATAACATCATGAGTAATACTGCCAAATATTATTTGGACAAAGATTAGTACCCAAAACTGAGCCAACAGTATGCCATGCTACTCTGGCTACTGGGTAAAGGAAGAATAGATGTTGAGAGGTCTCTCTATCATTGCAAAATGAGCATTTTGGTTTTCCAGCCCAATTGCGCATGGTCATCACGTCTCTAGTCAGCACTGCGTCTTGAAATAATTGAGAAAGAAAGATCTAAATTTTCAGAGGTATCCTTGCATTCCAAATCCATCTGAAATCACAACCCACAATGTTTTAAATTGTTTCAAGGTATTCGTACACAAACTTGGTAGTAAAGCTCTTTCTAGGGCCCAAACCCCACCTGATCTTGTCAGGCAACTCATTTAAGCTCCAAGAGTTTATTAAGCTATTCGCAAAATAAAAGAGTTTATTAAGTTTCGCATCTCTACCCACTCCCCCAACAAAGGGGGGTGAAGACGTCTATGAAAGAAACTGTCAATGTTGATCACCCCTCATTCAGAGACAATGAATCTTGTATATTGCAAATGTTGAACAGCAAAGGAAACTTAATACACAAGGAGGCATTATTGTCCAAAAGATCCGTCCACAACCTGGCAATGTTGTGAGAGTTTAGCATGATTTTTCTACGAGTGTGGATCTGGTGACCACGGGGTTCGGTGCCCCACTTTTGTGGTTCGTTGGATGCCAATCCGACGGTGAGGCCCTAAGTGCAGGAGCTGGTACACTGCATGTACGGTACCCCACAAGTTAGATGGGAGATAGCTGCTACGTGTACTGGCAATCTGACTTGCATATCTATTATCTACTGGCCCTATAAATTTTTGCAAGCGAACCTGCATTTTGCAAGATTATTTTGTAAGAAAATTTATGCAACAAAAAATTGCAAGAGGATATGCATTTTGCAAGTAAACTGTGTAAGAAGAATTTTGCAAGAAAAAATTGCAAGGGAATCTTCTGCTGCGTTTGCAAGAACAATATGTTCGGAAAATTTTGCAAGAAAAATTCATATATATTACCAGGCAAAACATACCATATTATCGCACCAAAAAACTCTCTGTTGAACGGTTGAAGCTACTCCATATAGCCCTGCACGTGTGCTAGAGTCCTAGCCAAAGCATTGCTCGGTACTCTTGCTGCATGCATCTATTGCGTTCACTTGTCGAGCTTCTGGCTTGCTACCATGACTCTCCTATTTGTACTTCTGCTTCAGATGAATGTACAATACCAATGACGGTTTTTAAGGGGTCACCGTTGGATGGTATGGGGTGAATGAACGGCAGATAGAGGGATGGGGCAGTGCACCCATGGACACCGGATGATTTCTGTTTTTCTGCCGGCCATATAGTACTTTCAAAAATGCTAGACATACAAAGACTTACACGCTTTTACACGCTCCTTCCATCTAACAACCAATCACAAACCTCTCCCCCGATTTTCAGGGGGATGGGCCGCCCCGCTCACCTATTGACCAATTAAGGTTAACCATCCTGTAAAAGTCTGTAAATCGTTTGTACGTGTAGCATTGCCGTAGTACTTTTTACCTTCAGAATAGCTTTCCACACGGAAAAGAGTCTTAAGTTACAATGAGAAGAGCTAAATGAACTAGATGATACCCCGCATGTTTAGGAGAGTCATCCCACTAATTTATATAGGAGTCATCTTAATAATATAGTGAAAGCAATCTCTAATATGGTCATCCCACTAATAATGTAGTGGATGACTCTCCTAGGTTGGTATATACTCAATTAGTGGGATGACTAGAAGGTAGAGAAATAGACGTTTACACAATAATAAGAAGCTAGGGTTTCCGCCTCCTCTCAGTGGCGCAGCCGATCTGCCACGTCTCCTGTGGCCTTAGGGCCATGGGTGTGTGCTGGATCCTGGCCCTTGCCGGCAGGAGGGCTCCGTTTTTAGGTGCTTCTTCAAGTTTTGTTAGGGTAGACGGCGACGGCTTCTTGAAGATGGAATAAGGTTCTCCCTGCCTAGCCCCCGTCTCGGTGGTGCGTCTAGTATCGTCGGAGAGCGTGTGGAGGTGTGTCTCCGGCGGATCTTGCGGGATTTGGTTGATGGTTGTCTGATGGATCTGCACGGATCCGTTCTTTGTTCGTCTTTGTACTAGTGTCCTTAGGTTGGATCCTTCCGATCTAAGCTTCTCTTCATCAGCGGCGGTGGTTGTTCTGACGGTCCTATGGGGCCTTAGCGCGACGACTTCCCGACTGTCTACTACAACAAGTTGTGTCCGGATTTGGCAAGGGAGGGGCGATGACGATGACGCGCCTTTAGCTCGCTTCAGTGCTTGTAGTAGTCGCTAGGTGGTCTATAAATCTGAATGTTTTATTATTTTTAATGTTCGTTGTACTCACATGATTGAAAATGAATAGATTGAAAGGTTCTCGTAAAAAAATAGTGGGACCGCTATATTAGAGTCTAAATTAGTGGGATGATCCTAATTTATTTATATCCCAATAATATAGTGAAAAAAAAATCTCTTCACAATATATAAGATATTTTCTTAACACCGGTGGTTCTGGATCCAGCGTACAAGCCATCGAAAGAGACGGCGGCAATGGTGCGACGAGGACAACTCGTTCTTTATGCCACCAGCCCAACACAGAGCTTGATTAGCTATCAACACCATCACGCTTAGCCATCACAGCGGGACGCCATTCTGAGCGTGAGTCCGTGACACCGTCGCACGCACACAACAAGGTCAGCCATGGACAAGAAGAGGGTGGCCATCGTCGGCGCCGGCCTGAGTGGCCTGGCGGCGTGCAAGCACCTGCTGGAGCGCGGCTGCCGGCCGACCGTCTTCGAGGCGGACACCGTCCTCGGCGGCGTGTGGGCGCACGCGCCGGAGTGCACCAGGCTCCAGACGCCGCGGCCCATGTTCCAGTACTCGGACTTCCCGTGGCCGGAGTCCGTCACGGAGGTGTTCCCGGACCACCGCCAGGTCGCGGACTACCTCGACGCCTATGCACGGCACTTCGGCGTGCTCGACTGCATTAGGTTCGGCCGCAGGGTGGTCGGGATGGACTATGTGGGCGTCAGCGAGGAGGAGGTGGCGGCGTGGAAGGACTGGGCTGGGTGCGGCGAGGCGTTTGGTTCCGGCGACGGCGAGTGGAGGCTCACGGTGGCCGACGTGGACGGCCTCGTGGAGGTAAGGATCCAACATGTTTGCACATACTTCCATGGTGTATACTGTGTATGCCCCTGGCTACACGGCACCATTGGTGCGCTCAAAACAATGCACTGCACTATTGGTGATATTGATTCGTTGGACTTTATAGGATGATATATATGCTGCACCTACTACTGTGATTTTTCGGCACATGAACGTCACACTCACAGTCACGCCACTTGGAGGTGCCACCTAGCCCCCAAAAAATGGCATGTGACCACTGGATGTGAATAAATCAACATCTACTTTTCTTATCTTCTGGCTTCAAGTGATACCCCGTGTACTAGTAACCTCTCATCTTTGATGTTCTAGATTCAAGTTTGGATGACCACAAGCCTTCAGAATCTCAAGGGAAACACTAGGAGCAGGAATCAAAGACTTTTTTTTTTACTATTTACTATAGGGCAAGAGCCCTACAGTCCTTTATTCTAGATCATTTTTTCCAGGCCCGCTTAAATCCGCTCCCACCGGTAGTCGAACCCATGATCTGGGGTGCTACTGAGGTCACTGCAACCACGAATTCATTCATCGTGAGACCTAGTAAGGGAATAATAGTACGGTTCCACGAATTATTACAGTACCACCACTCCTCTACCATCAACACATAACCGGCATCTAAAAAAAATCACCCGGCACCGATCATAGGCATGCTTGCACGTTGAGAGAAATTGTAGCGAGGACCATCTATTTAGTTATGTAGGATGTCCAACTTTTACAATCTACGATCAGACTATACCCTGGAAGCGAATAAGGAGGCAACTAAACTATCAGACCATGTTTTTATTGTACACATGCAACATAACTTTAGAAGTGCAGAAATTTTACTCTCTAAGATGTTTCTACATAGGTACCATAACATCAGTATTTCTATGAAAACATGCTACACCAAGAAAATTGAAATCAGGGAATATATGTGCACCATTTTCCAAATGTAATGCTTATAGATTGGCTAAGGGACAAGCAAGATTTTTTTAATACTCCCTTCGATCCTTGTTACTTGTACTGCTAGATACATCCATTTGAGTGACAAGTAATATGGATAGGAGAGAGTAGTATTTTGTGAGCTCGGAGTATATTTTTCTAGACTTAACCTTCCAGGTAAATGAAACAATGTTCATAAATCAAATTGTCTGTGCAATTCTATTTGCCTTCTTTTCAGGTACACAAGGCAGACTTTGTGATCCTTTGTGTTGGGAGGTTCAGTGGTGTGCCCAACATACCTACATTTCCAATTGGCAAAGGCCCAGAAGTGTTTGACGGGAAAGTGACCCACTCCATTGAGTACTCAAGAATGGGAGGCAAAAATGCTAGAGATATGATTAAGCATAAGCGTGTGACTGTTATTGGCTACCTGAGATCAGCAGTAGACATTGCGAATGAGTGTGCCAACGACAATGGTATGTAGACGATGCCACTTTCTTACAATAAGATTATCTCCTTTCCTCTTGCATGAAGGTTGATATATCAAACTTAATTAGTGTTAAACCTAAGTGTTACAATATGTAGACGTTTTCTGCTTTATTATATGCGTCATTTTCTACCTTGATTATAAAGTCTTAAGTTCCATAATTGCCTCAATAAAACAAAAATAGAAATGCTATGATTTTATTACTAATTGTTTTTTGATTTTTTAGGTACCGAAAAACCATGCACGATGGTAGTACGAACAAAGAGTTGGATTATACCAGACTACTATGCTTGGGGCGTCCACATATCAAATTTCTATCTCACCCGTTTCGCCGAACTACTTATTCACAAGCCTGGTGAAGGCTTTCTCCTCAACTTGTTGGCTACTGTCTTGACTCCACTGGTAGGGCTACATGCTATAATTTTTGTATTAAATTCTAATTGAACTTGTTCTTGTTAAAAGTTTAAATGGTTTTGTTTTAGATTAAACCCATACATGCATGTGTTTTCCTTGTTTGTGTTGAGTAGAGGTTGATTTTTTCGAAGTTTGTTGAGAGCTACTACTCAATTGCAATGAGGAAGCATGACATGGTGCCTGACCATAGTTTTTTTGAGGGATTAGTGGCATGTGTAGCTGCCATTGCACCAAAGGATCATTACAAGAATCTGGAGGAAGGTAGCATCGTTCTTAAGAAGTCAAAAACATTCAGCTTTTATGAAGAAGGTGTGCATGTTGAAGGTGAATGTACTCCAGTAAAGAGTGACATTGTTATCTTCGGAACCGGATTCAAGGGTGATCAAAAGATCAAGGACATGTTCACATCAGAATACTTTCAGAGCATAGTCGTTGGCTCAACATCAACGACCGTGCCACTTTACAGGTAATCACCTCGCTATATATGCACAATATTTATGTAGTTTGAACGTCTTGATTTTGAAGAGTACGCTAATTCCTTATTTTAGGGAGTGCATCCATCCAAAGATTCCACAGCTCGCGGTCATCGGCTATGCCGAGAGCTTGACAAATATCTATACAACAAAGCTTATGTCCAAGTGGATATCACATTTTACGGATTGTGGTTTCAGATTGCCAAGTGTCAGAGAAATGCAGAGGGATGTCCTTGAATGGGAGAAGTTCATGAAGCGCTACTCTCGAGACTATTTCCGTAGGTCATGTGTTGGAATTGTTCATATATGGTACAATGATCAACTATGCCAGGACATGGGATGCAACCCAAGAAGGAAGAATGGTTTTTTCTCTGAATTATTTGAGCCTTATGGTCCTTGTGATTATGTTAATCTTCACCCCAAGTAATAGTAGATCATATGTTTGCACACATGTATACGTTTTCTACCAGATCCCTCATGTACGCACATGTATAAGTTGTCTACCAGATCCCTCGCTGTTTACATACTTGCATGGTTACTTGTTACTCCCTTCGTCCCGAAATGTAAGACGTTTTTTGAGACTGTGATAGTATCAAAAGCGTCTTACATTTCGGGACGGAGGAAGTATAATATTGTATGGTATTGTGCCAGGACATGCTCCTCGACATTAATATTAGTCGGGTTGGTGGTTTGTTTGGTCCACCAATCTAGTGTAGTAATATCCAATGTCAAGGAAGAAATGAAACCATAGGCACGATTACACCATATAGTCGTGCCTCTTAGAAATCCCTTATTGGAAGTATACTATATATGCAGAATTATATATAATGTTAGCTCCTATTGTCTATTACTAATCCCTAGCTAATTGCACGTATGTTGCTACGAAACAATAATAACAATACATATGTAAGATTTGAGTGAGTGGACATTTACTCACCTCAAAAAGATATAAAAGTATATAAGCAAAGACTATGTCATCGTTTGAAATAGTGGTACTCTCTTTATCCTTGGGTGGGATATATACTTACATTATTTTTTAGCAAGGACCACACACAACAATTCAAACTTGACTAGTGAAATAGAATAACAAAATTGTGATGGACTATAACTTCACAAGATATTGCCTTATATCCCAAATTTCTGTAAGATGGTCAAATGTGTGGTCTCCGTCCACATCCATCGGGGCTACCGTCCAGTCGCGAATGAAGTCCACCCGCACACGAAGGAAAGCCCACACTACCCTCCCGACACCGCCCAAGACCGCTGGACCAAGCCTAGTAGGCACCATCGCTGTCGGAAGAGCACCGCCAAAACCACGCCAGCACCTCCACCGGCCAGGCCCACTATGGCAGAGGCGGCCACCCGCAGCCTGCGCCGCCTGGAGAGAACCTGCTGCCACCACCTCGGGCGTGGAAAAACACTGCATTGCATGTCACATCATCACCGCACCTACGTGCCAACCACGTTTTGGTACCTAGGGCCAACGCCATGCCTTAGCCCAGGGCCGTCGGGCCGCACCGACCCCACGCACAAAAGGGACGAAGAGGCCCTGGCACCGTCGGGCTTCGCTCGGCTGCACCTTCTGGTGGAAGCAAGGGAGGAGGAGGAGAAGGCCAGCAGTGATGATGTAGGGTTACCTCCCAGTCACTACGACGGGGTGATGTAGGAGGGGCGGATCTGGTTGATGTTGTGGCATAGACTGCCGGTCAATCAATGCATGTGTTCCCCTTGATTGAAAATGACACTTCCCAATCCCCTTGATTTAAAATGACACTTCCCAAAGCCAAATCTTTGATTGGTTACTTTTCAAAAGATGGCATGTATGCCCAATCATGCATCAATGGCAGCTATATTAAAGTTCAAGGACAGAAGATAGGTAAGAAGTAATAAGAGGGTGTGAGATAATGGAAGAGGTCACTGTCACAGCCTCTGCAGCAGCTCTATAAATTACAGTGTCCTAGTATGTGAAAACCTAGAGAGAGCAGCAAGGTAGTACATTTCTAGTGATGCATAGTTTCAAAATAAACCAAGCTTTATGAGATATATGGATAGGTCGTATTCGCTTTACATGCTAGCAATGGCAACACCTCAAATTTAAAATAAATAGACCAACAGGGAGGAACCCTGTCGCATTGTTTAAAGAGAGAATGTGAGACACATAATTCGACCTAAGAGAGATCGAACTCAAGTCGTGCAGGCGAAACCACAGCGCCACCACCACTGGGCTATGAGCCCATCCATGGAAGACCTTAAATTTTGCATGTAAGAATAGCAATGCCTTAAGTTTTTATCTCCATCATATATGTCAGCAAGCTAGCTAGGCTTGGGAGGCAATAGGGAACTAAGGCATGCAATCATAGGCTGCTTGTCCGGTTCTGGGCATTCAACCACACAAGGTCTTTCAACACGATTGAATTCTCAATCCCACGGTTAATTATCACTCAAAAAGCCTCATCTTTAGAAGTAAAGTGTAGACATCAAGACCTAGAAAGAGCACCATATAGAAAAATACGGTGCACCCGCGTTGCGAGGACCCCTGCCATTGATAGTTCAAGGATGGGGATTCATGGCATATTGACATATTTTCTCTCAGTCGGCGGATGTGAGGAAGAGAAGCTGGACCTCATGCTCTTCCCCTTGCTCGACGGGGTTGGAATGAACGAAAAATTTGACAGCCCCAACACCTAGCCGCTGTAGCCCATCTGTCCTGCTCGCCATGTCCATGTCATCCGGTCATCCGGCGCCTATCTTGAAGGTTAGGGTCCATGCTTGTATGTGATCCATTCCTTTAGAATCTAATCCATCTTTGTGGGTTTCGATCTGGATATCCCATTATTTTTAAGCTTTGGGTAGGAAGGTACAAATTTTGATGCGAAATTGGTTGCTCCTAGTAGACACTTAGTCTTTAATTCTTTTTGCAGGTCTTTTTGCGGGAGATTCTACACAGGTGTAGTTCATGCGATGCAAGTGCATAATCAATCTTCTTGCCATGAAAAACTGCACTCCCGATGCAAACTTTGAATGGCTCATAGTGTTGTGATGGTGGCATCTGAAATTCAATCTAAAAATGAACAATGTTACTTCTATGAGAAAATGTTACTTGGAACTCTTTCATCTTAACTTTGGTATGATAATGTTGTTGCCAAAGAAAGAAGAAGCAGTTCACATTGAGCAGTTTAGGCCAATTTGTCTTCTAAATGTGAGTTTTAAAATATTCATAAAAGTGGGTACTAATAGGCTGACACGGACCACACATTCCGTGGTGCAACCGAACCAGACAGCTTTCATGTCGGGAAGACATATCCTAAAAGGGGTTGTTGTCTTACATGAAACTCTCCATGAAATTCATTCAAAGAAGATAGATGGGGTCATCTTCAAGGTTGATTTCAAAAAGGCATATGATATAGTCAAATGGCCTTTCCTTCAGCAGGCAATGCATATGAAGGGTTTCAATGAGACATGAAGGAATCATGTGGATTCCCTAGTCCAAAAAGGTAGTGTCAGAGTGCAGGTTAACGATGATATCGGTCACTATTTCCAGATAAATAAGGGCTTGAGACAAGGTGATTCGATCTCTCCTCCCTTGTTCAATATAGTGGCGGATATGTTGACCGTTCTTGTAGGCCGAGCCAAGGAGAATGACCAAGTTGGTGGACTTTTTCCCCATCTGGTGGATGGGGGAGTATCCATCTTACAATATGTCGACGACACTATTTTTTTCATGGAGCATGATCTCGCTAAGGCTTGGAATATGAAACTGGTGTTGTGCCTTTTTGAACAGTTATCCAGACTAAAGATAAACTTTCACAAGAGTGAATTGTTCTGTTTTGGGAGGGCCAAAGAGGAACAAGATACATATACACAATTGTTCGGATGTGAATTGGGATCTCTGACCTTTAATTATTTGGGTATACTGATTCATCATCGTAAACTTACTAATAAAGAGTGGAAATGCATCGAGGATCGATTTGAAAAGAAATTAAGCTCTGGAAGGGCAAGCTAATGTCTTATGAAGGCTGGTTGGTACTCATTAATTCAGTATTAACGAGTATGCCGATGTTCCTATTATCTTTCTTCGAAGTACCTAAAGGGGCACGGAAGAGACTTGATTTCTATTAATCTTGATTTTTTGGCAGTATGATATTAAGACAAAATAGCTTGGCAAGATGGGATATCATTTGTCGACCTAAAGACCAAGGGGGTCTCGGTATTGAAAACCTAGTGATTAAAAATAAATGCCTAAAATGGCTATTTAGGTTATTAATAGAGACTGATGGTATGTGGGCACAGATATTACGAAACAAAAATTTACAATCAAAAATTCTGGCCCAAGTTATTGCAAGACCTAACGATTCCCCATTCTGGAAGGGACTTATGAGAACGAAAGATATATTCTTTCGTAGGGCCAAATTCTTGATTGGCAATGGGATGACAACAAGATTTTGGGAGGACACGTGGTTAGGGAAGATGCCTCTAGCATTACAGTGCCCCACCTTATTTAATATTGTACAACATAAGGAAGATTACGTAGCTACTGTACTACAAGAGGTGTCCTTAATATACAGTTTAGGAGATCCTTAGTTTGCGAACGCTGGAATTCCTCGCTTCACTTGGTGCCGAGGTTGATGGAGATTCAGTTATCCGGCCAATCTGATTCTTTCCACTGGAAACTAACTAGAAGCGGTATTTTTACGGTCAAATCTATGTATATGGATCTAATTAATTCTGGCCCAATCCCAAGATCTGTTCATATCTGGAAAATTACGGTTCCCTTGCGTATCAAGATTTTCATGTGGTTTGTCCACAAGTAAGTGATCCTCACCAAAGACAATTTAATAAAGCGATGTTGGGTAGGTAGTGCACGATGTTGTTTTTGTGAATGTGACGAAACAATACAACACCTATTTATAGACTGCCCTCTCGCGAAATTACCTTGGCGAACAAATCATATAGCCTTTAACATTATTTGGAATGTGGCTAGCTGGAGTAGATCATATTACGGCGTCTGGTATTCGGATTGGAATATGTGCGCTTATTTAGAATTTCAGAAATAATATGATTTTTAACAGACAATATACTTTAACTTTCTTGCAAGTCGTCTTCAGAACTACGGCATGGATACGTACGTGGTCCTTACTCACTTCTACGGACTTCAGGGAGCCTTTGGTTACTAGGTGCAACCAGTGGGAGATGGTAGCATGTGTTACATTCAACCGGTTTGGATGGCGGTCTCATAATAGGATAGGCGTCTAGTTTTCTAGTCCTATTTATCCTGCCGGTTGTGGCAATGAGTTTTCCTTTTTATTTTGTTTTTTGCTCCGTTTGCGAGTTGTATTGGATCTAAATCTTTGTTTCCTTTGTACTATTTAATAATATGGCCGCATGTATCTCTCAGATGCAGAGCCCGGGGTAAGCCTCCTTTTCCTAAAAAAACTTCTATGAGAAAATAGATTGTGGTGCTTGTACTTATGTAATCATTATGTCATCGTAGTCTTTAACGATCATGATTTGTTTTCCAATATCTATTAGGAATTTTGAAGTATTGAATTCTTATTAAAAAACGACGTGCCATTTGGAACAAAGGAATGGCTTACCAAGATTCCTATGGAATGGGGTAATTCCAATGGAATTTTTGAGGAAAACAAACACGATGTCTTACCTTATGTTTTCTCCATTTGTTTCTACAATTCCTGAGTTTTTCCTATGAGGTATCCAAAATGACCATGTTGGGGTATTCAAGTGTTTTAGATTCCAGGAGAAATTTAGATTACATGACATCTCGGTCATGTATTTTTCCTACTACTGCATTTTAAGTTCTTGTGCTCCAAACGGGATCTATATCTAGAAGAACAGACATTCTAACGGAACTATTGATATGACAAGTACTATATAACAGCTTAAATTGTTGTCTAAGCTCATCAGACCAAGCCTAGCCGGCACGACCGCTGCTGGAAGAGCACCACCATAGCCACGACATCACCTCCACCAGTGAGCCCGCCATGGCGAGGCGGTAGCTCACGGCCGCACTGCTGGAAAATGGATATAGCTGAACCTGCAGCCGCCACCGCCGATCGCAAACTACCACAGTGCTGCTGTCGCGCCGCCACCATACATGTGTGCCAGCCGTGCTTGCACGCCACCCAACACCGAGCCATACCCTGCCCGGGGAGCCGCCAGCGCAATCCCCAACACACAAAGGGATTTAAGAGGCCCCACCGTGGACAGCACTGATCGGGCTTTGCCCGGCCGTGCCTTCTGCGACAGTTAGGAAGGAGAATGGAAGAGGAGGGGCAGCCTGGTGGTGGAGATCTAGGGTCCCTCCCATAGCCACGCACGCGTGGGGGTTTTTTTTCATGGTGGCATTGAGTACGGACACTCAGCGGATGTTCTCCTTGGATCTGAAATGACACTTCCAAAAGCAAAATCTTTGATTGCGTATTTTTCAGAGAGAAGACCTATATTAAAGTTCAAGGACACAGGATAGGTAAGAAGTAACAAAGGGTTGAGAGATAATGGAATAGATCACTCTCCCACCCTCTGCATCAACTCTATAAATTACAGAGTGTGTGGTAGTATCTGAAAACCTAGAGCGAGCAGCAAGGTATTACATTTCCAGTGATGCATAGTTACGAATTAAACCAACTCGACGAGAGATACAGCTAAGTCATATTCGCTTTCCATGCTGGCAACGGCAACACCTTAAATTTTTCCCGTAATAATAGTGATGCCTTAATTTTGATCTCCATCGTATATGTTTAGCAAGCTAGGTAGGCTTGGGAGGCAATAGGGAACTAAGGCATACAATCATAGGCTGCTTATCCACTTCTAGGCATTCCACCACGCAAGGTCTTTCGACACGATTGAATTCTCAATGCCGCGGTTAATTGCCACACAAAAAGTCTCATCTTTAGAAATAAAATGTAGACTTAGAGACCTAGACGGGTTTGGAATGAACGGAAAAATCTGACAGCCCTGGCACCTGACCGCTGCAGCCCATCTCTCCTGCTCCTCCATGACCTTGTCGTCCGGTCACCCCGACGCTCAACTTGATGGTTAGGGTCCATGCTTGTATGAGATCCATTCCTTTAGGATCTGATCCAGCTTTGTGTGTTTTGATCTGGATGGAGCATCAAATTTAAGCTTTCTCTAGGTACGAAAATTTTGATGCAAGTAATTGGAAGTTTGTCTTTAATTCTTTTTACAGAGATTCTACATAGCTGTATTTCATGTCGATGCATGTGCATAATCAATCTTCTTGCCGTGAAAAAATTGCACTCCCAGATGCAAACTTTGAACGGCTCGTAGTGTTGTGATAATGCCATCTGAAAATCAATCTATACGTACAGGCCTTCCAGGAGGGGGGGGGTGAAAGTTGGATCAGATCCTAGTTTTGCGATGGTGACATAGAGTCAAGGTTTATAGGAATCACTCCGGTATCCAATTTGCGAGTGAGGAAAGTGTCACCAATTTTTATGTTTTTCCTCACAACAAATTTATTTGTCTTTTAATATAAAAATGAACAATGTTACTTCTACGAGAAAATAGGTTGTGGTGCTTGTATTTATGTAATCATTATGTCATTCGTAGTCTTTAACGATCGTGATTTGCCTTCCAATATCTATTAGGAATTTTGAAGTATTGAATTCTTATTAAAAAACCCGACATGCCATTTGGAACAAAGGAATGGCTTACCAAGATTCCTTGGAATGGGGCAATTCAGCGAATTTTGGAGGAAAACAAACACGATGTCTTACCTTATGTTTTCTCCATTTGTGTCTACAATTCATGAGTTTTTCCTGTGAGGTATCCAAATTGACCATGTTGGAGTATTCGAGTGTTTTAGATTAGGAGAAACTTAGAATACATGACATCTCGGTAATGTATTTTTCCTACTACTACATTTTAAGTTCTTGTGTATGTGCTAGAAGAACAGACATTCTAATGGAACTATAGATATGACAAGTAATATATAACAGCCTAAACCCTCAGCACGGTACTAGGACACAAGTAACATGATATTACACATGTTGAAGCTTGCAGAAACAGTACTGACCAATCAACATTGTCCTCCCCTTGATCTGAATTGACACTTCCAAGTGCCAAATCATCGATTGCACCTTTTTCAAAGAAAGAATATATATGCCAGGCATGCATGAATGAGAGCTATAATCAAGTTCAAGGACATAAGATAGGTAAGAAGTGATTGGAGTGTTGTGAGATGATGGACGAGATCGCCCTCCGGGCTTCTGCACCCACCGACGCGTGCCTCATGGCGCTCTATAAATCACGGAGTATGTGCTAGTATATGAAAACTAGAGCAACTAGCACAAGTTCTTCATTTTTAGTGATTCATAGCTTCGAATTAAACCAAACTTGAGGAGGTATCTAGGTCATATTTGGTTCCCTGCTGGCAATGGCAAATTGGCAATTAATGCCTCAGTATTCTCTATGAGAATAGAATCGCCTTAATTTGTGTTCTCCACGTATATGTCAGAGCAAGTTGGCTAGGCTTGGGAGGCAACGGGGAAACTAAGGCACACAAACATTTTCATATTGTCTGTCATAATGTACAACACTCCACGGGGAATCATCTAAAGAGTATTTTCAGATAGAGTGAATTCCACTTTTTACCCTGTAGTTGTACATTTGTGACATATTACACCTTTTAGTGGGACGTCTATCAAAAAACAGCTTTTGGAGACTTTGAACACAGTTTACCCTAGTTTTGCATTTCCTTGTTTATGTTACATAGGATCGGCATGTCGGGTCAATGATTCAAACAAAAAAATGTAACGACCCGAGAGCATCATTGACGATCATGTCCAAACTTCTTTTGTCCATTTGTTCCATTCCTCGTCGTCGTCCACATATTTTTGGAACTCGGGCGTCACCTCACACCTTGCATGATGGACATGCATCAGTAAACGAGGGTCCAAAGTTTCCAAAGGGGGTACTCTAGGAAAATATTCACTTGATGGGGTAATTAGTGTCACAAATGTACAACTACAGGGTAAAAAGTGGAATTCACTCTTCGAATACCGTCCATTGTTTTAGATACTTCTATTGTTTCAAATCCTTCCTCTTGAAACAATACCTCATTTTGGGTTGACAAGCTCGTAAGTATGTTGAGTATTCCAGAAAAAAAAAGTAGGTTTAGAGCATCTCTAGCAGATCTCGTAAAAGGCCCGAAACGATGAAATAACCGCAACATTATGGTTTTGGGCGAAAAAAATGTCCATTTCAAACCCATAAAGCGGCTGGTCCTATAAAATTTATACCACTCCTCTTACAAATAACCTCTTTCCAAAGATATGGAGTTTTTGAGGCAAATTTTTCAGCTCACCCAATACTAGAAAACCGTTGGCGGGAAAGAAGTTTCACGTCAACCGCCACCGTTGTCAGCTCTTGATTCCAGCCATCCCCACTCCCGCTAACCAGCCGACCGATGTCCCCCGCCCTTCCTCGCCTCATCCCAAATGGCCATCGCTCCCCTCAAGATCTCGGGTGACCACAGCAGCTCCACCATGGATGCGGGCTCGAGGTCGCCGCTGGGGCCGACGGCCATGAGGTGGCTGAAGCGGTCACTACTCGGGTGGCTGCTTGTGCGCGTGATTTGGGAAAGAAGATGACCATGGAAAAGTTGGAAAGGAAAAAAGAACACCGGCGGATGGAATATTCTTTTTGAGGTAATATCACTGGGAGCCATAGAACTTGTGCTCGATGTTCAGTTTGGTGCTAGAACTTTGAAAATACGAAATTGTAGTAACTTGACTCAAGTGTGCACATACGGTCACAAAATACATATATAGACGTATCCGTGTATATGACCCTACTTGTCAGTGAGTGAAGGCTTCAGGCCGATGCATTTTTGCACAAAACAACTTGGTATTCTTTTATTCTTGGAAAAAGCATGCATATTCGGTCATAAAATACATATACAGACGTATGCGTGTGTATGGTCCTACTCCCTCCGTCCGGAAATACTTATCCTAAAAATGGATGACGGAGAGAGTACCTGTCACTGAGTGAAGGCTCCAGACCGATGCATTTTTGCACAAAACAACCTGGTATTTTTTATTCTTGGAAAAAGCCGGCCATAGCAACGCATTTTTGCACTAAACCCCTCACAATTTTTTTATTTCCAAAAAAGGAAAGCAACACCGTACTGCGATAATAAAAACGAAAAATGGGGGCGCCCGGAGTCAAACCGATGACCCAGTTTTACTACACCAGAAGTCAGTCTAGCCGCGAATCAACCTGTGATTGAGTTGGTTAGGTGGACAGTGGTATCCCCAACCCACCAGGGTTCAAATCCTGGTGCTCGCATTATTTCTGGATTTATTTTAGGATTTCCGGCGACGCGCTTTCAGTGGGAGAAGACGTTCCCGTCGACGACGAGGCGCCTACGGTGACTACGTAAATTTCAAGATAATATGCCGGCTCAGTCTCTCGGAGGTGCTCATAGGGGTAGGGTGTGCGTACGTGCGTTCATATGGGCGAGTGTATGCGCGTGTATATGAGCGCTTGTGTCTGTACAGATGCTCAAAAAAAAGTCAGTCTAGCCAGTCCATCCAACACGTTGTCATTTTGTAGAAGATAACAACTGTGTATGTAGTAAACGAGAATGCATATGGAGCTTAAATTTGCTGCAAATTGTGCAGCCCATTTTGCACGAGTAAATTTCTCTACTCTTATAAAAACCGAGTTGGTGATGATGATGTGCCTGTCATCTTACAATATAGACCGTTCGATCTATATTTGACGGGTAGAAAGCAAACTATGGCAATTTTGCAAAAGGATACCCGCACCTCTCTCGTTCATCCTTATCTCCCACAACTTCATGGTTGAGTAATTAAAAAAGAAAGCCTCTAGAACAATCTGGCATGGTGGCCGCTGCCGGCGTCATCCATCCCCATGCTCCGCTAAGTCCGACCACCAATCACCACCGCGCCCCACTCCTCCTCACCTTATCTCTCATCTTTCTCGAGATATCATTTTTTTCGATGAAATTCTCAAGATATCATTTTTTTTATGAAATTCTCAAGATATCATTAGTTTTTACACATGGGATTACTCCTGCATGGGTCAATCACAACAGGTGTTTTGTTAAAAATATGCATCTTGATGTTCCGTGCAATGGACGGGCATCTTGCTAGTTTATATATATTTACGAAACGTAAGTTCTTTAGCCATGTTATGCTAGTTGGTTTACCACAGATTATTTGCATTCCTGAAAATATTGTTATAATCCAATAAAGCCCTTTGATTCCTCAAAAGAAAATAGTAAGTAAAAAAATTTGTTCAAATATTTATGTGTTAAAAATACTATACATACAGACGATGATTATTTCTCAAAAACATTTCAATATAAACATGTGTATTATATAAAAATATTTATTTAATATAGACATTAATTATTTTATTAAAGAAATATGTCTAATAAATTCATGAAAAATATACATTCACGGCTTATATTTAAATTATACAAAATGATGAATAAAAAATTTACCAAATATTTTGAATATGCACTTGTGTATAATTCTTACTCATGACTTATATTAAAAAATTAGTCACAATTGAATGTTCATATAAAATTTTAAATTCTAAATTATGAATATTTTTGTTTATACAATTTTTTAATTCATAAATATTATTTTAATTATATAAATAGTTTTCCAATACTACAGGAGAATTTTAAAAGTAGGTTATTTTGTTTTTTATGTATAATATTTGTAACAGACGATTATCTGAAGGTTATTTTTACTTAAATTATAATTATAATTTATTTTGAGAAATGAAATTATAATTACATACTATATACAAATTTCAAAAAAGAACAACTGCAAAATGGGCTGCACTGGCCATAGCCCATTCCAGGTCCTAGCGCCTTTACTCTCTACATTTTCTTAGACATCCAAATTGAACACGCAAATGTGCACGTTGTAGCGGCTGCATGTTTTCTAGGCTCTGCTCGTGGGTTTGAGAACTGGCTCTTTTTTGTGTTAATTTTGACTGAAATGACATTGTGGGACAGCGTTCAATACATATCAATTTGTTATCCGCATTTGACGTGTGAACGTGATCGGTGGAGCAGCTATGCTAACCGAAAAAGGCTTTTGCCCCGCTTTATATATAAAACACAATCCAGAATCATGGGTTAAATGTTGGTCGCAAGTTCACACGGCGGCTTCATTTTGTCGTTAATTTTCGCAGCATGGTGGTTCGCTTTTCTTTGAATACAAAATTTCAAGGGTTTTTTTTGCAAAAAGTCATTGCAGCTGTCTGCTTTTTTCGCGATTACAAAAATACAAGGGTGTTTCATGCAAAAATGTGTCATCTGAGTGCCTTCACTCACTGACCATAAACAAATATTTTGTGACCGTATGTGCGCTTGAATCAAGTTAAGTGACTGTAATTCCGTATTTTCAAAGTTCTAGCACCAAACTGAACATCAAGCGTAAGTTCTATTACTTCGGTGATATTACCTCATTCGTTTTAGGGTAGAAATTTGTGGTATCTAGTCTACCATAACCTGTGTGGTACATAAAACAGGTTTAAGATTCCCCTTATAGTAGTTTGATGGTACCACGATATACTAGAGATGCTCTTACCAATAATACAATAGTTGTGTCCATGAAAATTACACCATTAGGCGTGAATAGTAAGCTATATCAGAAGCAAGAACGTTCTTTTTAGTATTTTTTTGGGCATGTTTGTGTTGTTGTGCCAACATACATTTTTGTTTCTTTTGTATACTTCAACTTGATGTTAGGATGTGGTGGTTTGCTTTATATATAAGCAGGTCAACAACTTGTTTCGAGAAAACCGAGCCAATGATATATTTTACATGGCATATAAATAAAAATACTATATATTTGCTAGTTAAATTAATGATCAAAATTAGCCTCAAAATACCCACGGGACTCTATAAATTCAAACGAAGGTAGAAACTAATTCAGGAGAACAAACTAGTAGAAAGATGCATGCTGCCGTCGACTAATTAACCGCAGGAATCACTTGCTGAGCATGAACATGACAAAAGACCTAGGAGACTTAGGCCCTGATTGTTTGGGCTTATGCTTCACCTTTTACAGCTTTTCCACTTAGGATAAAAAAACAAAACAAAAACTTGTATTTAAGAGAAAAGGCCATAGCCCGACTTTATAAATAAAGCCACACGGCAGCGTCACAAAGTCCCAAGGAACACACAAACACCAAGCCACACGAATAAGTTTAAGGAAAGGACCCAAAGTACTCAGGGTACAGGCAACAGCCATTCACGGCACGCAGGCCGGGGGTAAGTGAAATCTAGAACCCGCCACCTACAGCTCCAGAATTAAACTCCATGACTCGCCCCAGAGATCAGAGAAGCCGAAGCCCGAATTTTGGCGATGAGCAGGTCCAGGGCGTCCCGATCAGGCTCCTTAGTCAATGATCTCCACTGCTGCAAGAATATGCATGATTTGAAAAGAACATCAGCAGGATTAGATGGGAATGAAAGCTCAATAGTAAATTTGTTTCTAATGGTCCATAGAGCCCAACATAAGGACCCCAATCCGACCCAGAATATCCTCTTGGTAACCCCTACCAAAGATTTGGCTAGGGATCTAACCTCAGAAAATGAGGAGGGATTCCAGGAAACCCGAAGCCAGGAGCGGACACAGGACCAAACTAGTTTGGCTAGAACACAGTCGAAGAAGATGTGATTAGAGTTTTCCAAAGCCCGCACAAACCACAGAATTCGAGCCCGCCCGTTTAGTTTTTAATCTGATCAGCAGAGGGTGGCGACCACGGAAGGCTTGCCAAAGGAACACCTTAATCTTAGGGGGACCACGGATCTCGAGACCCAAGAAAATCTAGCCGAAGAAGTCCCACCAATCAGTCTAGAGTACAGCGATTTTACCGAAGCCCCTCCGGTGCCTCAAGCCCGTGTTCACCTCCAAGAATGACGCGCTAGCAGAAAGGACACCAAAGAGCCGCCGTCAACCGATCTACTGATCTAGGCTTCCCCCCCCGGAGGTAGCAGAGAGTGGCCTTGAACTTCTTCATGGCGATGCTCTTAGGATGGGAACGGCGCAGACAGTGCCGCCACCGCCGGCCTTGGCAATAGCTGATAGCAGGTTTTCACCTAGATCTTTTTAAAGAATCCATCTCTCGCGCACGGAGCGCAGCCATCCCTGTCGAGATTTGGATGGTCGAGCCGCCGCTGCCAGATCACGACAAGGAGAAATCCCCACCGAGACAGCCGGCCGACCGAGGAGAGCGAGAGCAGCCCAGCGATACCAGATCCATCTGGATCCGTGCCGCGCCGCCACCCCGGCCACACCCACGCAGCTGCCTTGGCCTGGCCCACCGCCCGCGCCGCCTTCTGTCCGCCGCGCCCGCCCCGCATCAGCGCCACGCCTCCACTGCGCCGCCGCATCTCGCGTTGCAGCCATACGCTGGGAGGGGCAGTGGGGCCCCGCCGCCGCCGACACGCACCGGGCTTTGCCCGGCGGCGCCTTCTGGCGGCGGGGAGGGGAGGGGTGGGTGTAGAGGGGGTCGCGGGGTGGAGGCTATGTGGCTATGTTGTTATGTCATCGTTAGCGTTCACCAAACATAGTTTGTGTTTTAAATTCCCCCAAACAAAAATGATTCATGTTTCAACGTCTATCTGTCAAGGATAAAGAATACAAGCCTGAGTTATTCCATGGGGATAAGATTATAATTCCATACTAATCAAGTTTAACTTCTGAATTGTAATCTATAGTTACTCACAATTTTATTATTGACCTAAACATAATTTCATACTCCGCATTATACTACATAATAATCAAGTCTAACCCGATAACCCTAAAAAAGAGTCTAACTTCGATATGTAAACCATAGTTATTCACCATATCATTCCTCAAAGAACTTAACATAAGTTCTTGTTCTTTTTGCAAGATATTGCTAACATTACTGCAACAGTACAGGCTAATGAACGCCTGCCTATCACATCCGTCGATTCGAAATGATATCTCCAAATACTCTAATGCCAAATCTTCTATTATAGTTTTCGGAGATATGATATATATGCCATCACTCATCAATGAAAGCGGTTTAATGTTCAAGTACACAAGATAGGCAAGAACTAACTATTGTTTTAGATAGTGGCAATCACTCTGCTTTCCTCTATACGCATCATCACATGCATGTGACAGCTCTACAAATTGCAGAGTAGGTGCTAGTATTGCTCTTTTCTAGTGATGCATTGCTTAGTATTTAGCTGAACTCACTGAACGGTGCTAGACTATATTTGCGTCCTACGCCGGCAATTGCATCCCCTGATTTTTTTTTCGAAACGGAACATCCCCTGATTTTGATCTCGAAAGTATGTTAGAGTAGCCAGCTATAGGCTTGGGCCGCAACGAGAATCTAAGGCGCACAACCCTTTGCAGATGTGTTGCACATGCAAGTACACACCTTTTGCCACTCTGCAAATTTTCAACATGCTGTTGCTTAATCACCGGAGAACCAAATGCCCCTCAGCAGAAGCAAAGCAAGGACGTTAGTAACAGAGGAGTACAATGCACCAACGCTCATTGAACTCGTCGCATATTTCTCGCTAGTCACACTTAAGAAGTGCTTTCTAGTCTGAGGTCTAGAAGAGTCCATCTAGGACACAAGGTTGTACTTTAACAACACAAGAAAGCCCCCAAAAGTTGCAGTCTCAACAAGTTGTTCCTGTGACTAAATCAGAAGTTGTTCGACGAAATACATTCGCCGCATTCTGTTTCTCCAAGTCGCACAAGTGGAGATTCATAGTTGATGTTTACATTTTGATAGTCGGACAAAAAACAGATTGCATGGTGGGTGGGTGTCAGAACGGAGAGTAGACACCCCGGGAGAGGTTTACGGAGGAGATAATCGCTTTTGGTGGGATCATGGACCCGGTGTTGGCTGGCAGGCGTGTCAGCAACCAGATCTAGGACAACTAGACGCAGACGACTTGCAGTTTGGGCGTGCCATGAGGGCGGCCAAGCTTCGCGATGTCGAGGCAACTACAGGTATGTCCTCAAGAGTTGTTCATTTTTGCATTTCTCTCAACATGAAATTATCGATAAGGCACATGACTTAGGAGTTTCACTTGGTTCAAATGAAAAGGAAGTTGCGAAATCTGTTAATGACCTTTTAGACTTAGAAGCTGAGTGGGCTTCTGAAATTATTCGTAACCTCGCGGCCGTTAGACCTATGAATGAGGCTGATATGAAAATTTAGGGATCTCAGCCCTTGAAAGCTTTTCTAATGATCTTATGCCTACTACAGAAGCCGAAGGTGAAATAGAAGGTCGGAGACTAAGGACAATGTAGAGCCTTCAGTGATGGACGGTATTGCCTTGAGTCATTCCGGTAATCAAGATACGAAGGGTGATGGGGATAAGCCTAAGCGACCCTGGAAAAGGAAGGTGTATCCTACTTCGGCAGTTTTTAGAAGTGCTAGGGTTAAGCTTAAGAAAAAAAATTCTATGATGATCTATGAAAGGAATCTTTTGGAATAGCAGAGGTCAAGCTGACTTGGCTAAAAAAGGTTCCTTGCGGAGACATCAATAGAGCAAAAACTAGACTTTATTGCACTTCTCGAAACAGGAAGAGATAATTTTACCTCACAGTTCCTTGGAACTTTGTCCGGCGGAATTGATTTTGATTGGCACTGTTTACCTCCTAGAGGAAGATCCGGTGGGATATTGTTGGGGGTTACGTGCGAAACTCTAGAGGTGATCAATGTGGTTCGGAGGGACTTTTCGGTTAAGTTTCGGGTGAGATCAAAGTTGGATGGGTTCCGTTGGTCTCTGGTAGCTGTGTACGAAGCAGCCCAACCCGAACTTAAGCCTGATTTCCTAGCTGGTCTGGTACAGATAAGTGGGGATGAAAGACTTCCAGTGCTAGTTGGAGGGGATTTTAATATAATCAGAAGGAGAGATGAGAAGGACAACGACAATTTTGATGGGCGTTGGTCTCTAATGTTCAACATGATTATTGAGAGTCTCAATATGAGGGAGATTGAACTCACGGGTAGGCAGTTCACATGGGCTAATACGTTGCCCACTCCAACTTATGAGAAGTTGGATAGGGTGCTTGATAGTGTGGAATGGGAACAGAAATACCCATTGGTGTTGGTGCATGCGATGCAGAGGGCGATCTCAGACCAGACACCATTGCTAGTGTACTCGGGAGACGCAACACATATTGGTAACAAAAACACTTTCTCTTTCGAACTGAGTTGGTTCGAGAAAGAGAACTTCATGGTCATCGTAGCACGAGAATGGGCGAAGACGGTTAGTGGACGATCAAGTGTATAGAGATGGCAAAACAAGATTAGACATATAAGATAATTTTTACGGGGTTGGACCAGAAACGAGAGTGGGATTTACAAACAAGAAAAAGAAAGACTCGCCCAATTGATAAATGCTTTGGACCTAAAAGCAGAAGTGAACCTGCTCGATGTGGCAGAACATGCCACGAAATCCGAAGTTGAGCAACGCCTACGCGCTCTTCTTGGAGAAAAAGAGCTCAAATGGGCATTGCATGCTAAGGTTCTCAAGGTTGTCCAAGGGGATGACAATACACAATTCGTTCACATTATTGTGAATGGTAAGCATAGGAAGAAGAAAATTACCCAGCTTGAACAGGACGAAGGGAGCGCGGTGGGTCATCATAATCTCAAATCGTATATCTCCAACTACTATAAACAATTATTTGGGACTCCGGCAGAGAGCCGGTCTCCCTGAATGAGTTTGTTATTGGAGATATCCCTCAACCTCGGTCAGAGGAGAATGAGATCCTATCTGCACCATTTACTAAGAAAGAGGTTCTCGATGCAATATCACAAATGAAACCGAATAAAGCACCGGGACCAGATGGGTTTCCTGCGCAATTTTATGGGAAATGTTGGCATATTATTAAGGACGAACTTATGCCTATGTTTCACGACTTTTTCAACGGACACCTCGAACTCTTTCATCTTAACTTTGGTATCATTACGTTGTTGCCAAAAAAAGAAGAAGCAGTTCGTATTGAGCAGTTCAGGCCAATTTGTCTTCTCAGTGTGAGTTTCAAAATATTCACGAAAGTGGGTACTAATAGACTGACAAGGATAGCCCATTCGGTGGTGCAACCAAGTCAGACGGCTTTAATGCCTGGGAGACATATCCTAGAAGGGGTTATCGTCCTTCATGAAACGCTCCATGAAATTCACTCGAAGAAACAAGATGGGTTATTTTCAAAGTGGATTTCAAGAAGGCATATGATAAAGTTAAGTGGTCTTTCCTTCAGCAGGCAACACGCATGAAGGGTATTAATGAGGCATGGCGGAACCAAGTGGGTTCTCTAGTCCAAAAAGGTAGTGTCAGAATTAAGGTTAATGATGATATCGGTCACTATTTTCAGACTCATAAGGGCTTCAAGGGGATTCGATGTCTCCTCTCTTATTTAATATAGTGGTGAATATGTTGACCGTTCTTATTGGCAGGGCCAAGGAGAACGACCAGATTGATGGACTTGTTCCTCATCTAGTCGATGGGGGAGTTTCCATCTTATAGTATGCCGACGACACTATCCTTTTCATGGATCATGACCTTGCTAAAGTTCGGAATATGAAACTAGTATTATGCCTCTTCAAATAATTGTTGGGATTGAAAATCAATTTTCACAAGAGCAAATTGTTCTGCTTTAGTAGGGCCAAAGAGGAGCACGATACACATAGACATTTGTTCGGTTTTAAATTAGGTTCTTTGCCCTTTAGTTATTTGGGCATATCGATTCATCATCGCAAACTTTCTAATAAAGAATGGAAATGCATCGAAGATTGAATTGAAAAAAGCTTAGTTGTTGGAAGGGCAAGCTAATGTCGTGTGGAGGTCGGTTAGTGCTCATTAACTCGGTACTTACTAGTATGTCGATGTTCCTGTTTTCTTTCTTTGAAGTATCGAAGGGGGTACGAAAGAGACTAGATTTTTTTGATCTTGATTTTTCTGGCAGTCTGATGAGGCTAAGAAGAAATATCGCCAAGCACGATGGGATATAATTGGCCGACCCAAAGACCAGGGGGGCCTCGGCATTGAAAACCTGCAAATTAAGAATAAGTGCCTTATGAGTAATGGGCTTTATAGGTTATCAGCAAAGAACGATGGTATGTGGGCGCAAATATACACAACAAATATCTGCAATCGAAAACTCTTGCCCAAGTCACCGTGAGACCGACCAATTCGCCATTCTGGAAGGGGCTTATGAGAACGAAAGATTTGTTCTTTCGCAGTGTCAAATTCTTTGTTGGCAATGGGATGACAATAAGATTTTGGGAGGATACGTGGTTAGGGGAGACGCCTCTAGCCATACAATACCCCAACCTATATAATATTGTGTAACGTAAGAAGGATTACATGGGCACGATATTACAATTGGTACCCTTGAATATTCAGTTTAGACGATCGTTAGTTGGGGAGCGTTGGAACTCCTGGATGCACTTGGTATGGAGATTGATGGATGTTCAATTATCGGACCGACCTGATTCGTTGCACTGGAAGTTGGCTAGAAATGGAGTGTTCACAGTAAAATCTTTGGATATGAATCTTTATTAATTCTGGCCCAATGCCGAGATCGATACATATTTGAAAGATTAAGATTCGCTTGCGTATTAAAAAATTTATTTGGATTGTCCACAAGCAAGTGATCTTGACCAAATATAATTTACTAAAGCGATGGCGGGTAGGCAGTACTCGATGTTGTTTTTGTGATCATGATGAAACAATACAACACCTATTCATATATTGCCCCCCTGAAATTACTTTGGTGAGCGATTTATATACCCTTTAACATTATTCCTCCAATTAGCATTGAATCGTTATTTGGGCAGTACTCAATGTTTTTTTATATTGCATTGCTCCGCTTGCGAGCTGTAATGTTTTTATGACTTTGTTCTACTTTGAAACTTTTAATAATATGGCTGCATACATCGTTCAGATCCGAGGCGGGGGCAAGCCTCCTTTTCCAAAAAAAAATGAAAATGGTGACTGAAATCTACTAAGCTTACTTTTACGGTGTTACATTTTCACAGTATGAGCACAAATGTTGGGGATTACCACAACCTAACAATACAAATTGGGTTCGCCTTCAAACAAAATTATGAAACAAATACGTTTTCCTGTCAATGATATAGCAGGTGGTTGTAAAATGTAAACCCGCCCACATGACAGCGTTTCCCTTCGGTTATGCGTTTGGAAAGTGTTGCCTGTCAAAAGAAACATGTATTGCAACCGAACGCATAACCGAAGGAAACGCATGCAAATCTTGGGGCAAATCTTAGGGCAATAGGGATCCAACGCATGCAAATCTTGGGGCATCGTGTGTTGCGCACATCCAAACACGCACGGCCGGAGGCTACGCACAGAAAGGAGCTGAACCTGATTGATTTAGCTTCCGGCCAGCGAGCAGGACATGCAGAAGCTATCTCCAAACGGAAACAACCGATTTTTCGATCAAAGGGAGCATTAAGGAGTCAGATTGTCATGGTGATACGGGTGCATCAGTGTCCAGGCCAGGAGCCTCTGGGCCGGATGATGCCACGGCTAACACAACAGCCTGTTATTCATTTTCTCAACAACAAAAAAAACAGCCTGTTATTCATTTAATTCTTGATTAAATTAAATGTTGAATAAATTTTCTCTTTTTTAAACGAGTTACAACTTGTTATGCTCTGAGTTCTATTATATAAGAAGACATAAATTTTTTTTCAAGTCATGCATGATTTTTTTTTTTTGAACAGGGCATAACCCCTTTCCATTATAAGCATAATGGAAATACAACCATTCATGCATCCTCTGACCAAGTTTAAAGAAAACAAAGAAAAGGAAAAGTGAGTTCAGTGCATCGCCAGGAAACCCACTGCAAGTGTCCGTCGTCGAAACACTTGCTATGGGGCGAAAATCCGACGGCACCTATCAGCAAACTACCCAAAAGGCAGCGTTTAGGGGACGCTCACAAGGGAGCATAGGCAACCAAACTACATACACAGGAGCAGTAACCAGCAAACCCAAAGTCTATAAGGCAAAAGACTACGAAGGATGCAGCCAGTGAAGCTTCGGGTCTCCGTCGTGTCATCAGCAGCTGCATAAATTCTCATCATAGTCGCTGTGTTGTTCCTGAGCGGCCGCGCACCACATACCATTGCTTCCCGATCCTCACCTTTCAGCAATCCTGCCCAGTATTCGAGAAATACACAAGCAGAAAACACCACATCAAACAGAGACCTGGGCATTTTGAATTCAAAGGTTGCTTTGTTACACGGATTGCCCAACACACTGCAGCAAGACCAAAGGTATAAAATTTGGCTCCATCCTGCAAGAAAACATAACATCATGAGTAATACTGCCAAATATTATTTGGACAAAGATTAGTACCCAAAACTGAGCCAACAGTATGCCATGCTACTCTGGCTACTGGGTAAAGGAAGAATAGATGTTGAGAGGTCTCTCTATCATTGCAAAATGAGCATTTTGGTTTTCCAGCCCAATTGCGCATGGTCATCACGTCTCTAGTCAGCACTGCGTCTTGAAATAATTGAGAAAGAAAGATCTAAATTTTCAGAGGTATCCTTGCATTCCAAATCCATCTGAAATCACAACCCACAATGTTTTAAATTGTTTCAAGGTATTCGTACACAAACTTGGTAGTAAAGCTCTTTCTAGGGCCCAAACCCCACCTGATCTTGTCAGGCAACTCATTTAAGCTCCAAGAGTTTATTAAGCTATTCGCAAAATAAAAGAGTTTATTAAGTTTCGCATCTCTACCCGCTCCCCCAACAAAGGGGGGTGAAGACGTCTATGAAAGAAACTGTCAATGTTGATCACCCCTCATTCAGAGACAATGAATCTTGTATATTGCAAATGTTGAACAGCAAAGGAAACTTAATACACAAGGAGGCATTATTGTCCAAAAGATCCGTCCACAACCTGGCAATGTTGTGAGAGTTTAGCATGATTTTTCTACGAGTGTGGATCTGGTGACCACGGGGTTCGGTGCCCCACTTTTGTGGTTCGTTGGATGCCAATCCGACGGTGAGGCCCTAAGTGCAGGAGCTGGTACACTGCACATGTACGGTACCCCACAAGTTAGATGGGAGATAGATGCTACGTGTACTGGCTGTTAGACTAAGTATGTATTAGATATACGTGTTGTAACATAACCGGTATTTGTACGGTTCCCTCTTATAAATATATGACAGCCGTACCCACCAAGGGTATCGAGCATTGTTTCAAACCCTAATCTGTTTAACATGGTATCAGAGCGACGCGTTCGGTCCGCGCCGTGCTTCCGCTTCCTCTGCCGCCGCCGCGTCGTATCCGCCGCGCCAGCGCCGCCTCCGTCAACCCTGGCGGCGGAATCGCCGTTCATGGCGTCTACCCGCTTCGCTGGGCCCGTCCGTCCGCGCCGGGTCGCGTCCTCCAGCGCCCGATCGCCGCGCCGCCGCTCGTCCGTGATGTCGCCTGGCGTCGCCGCGCTTCGATTTGGCGCAGCCATCCAGAAATCCATCGCTCGCGTCAAGTGCTCCCATGCAAGATCGCATTGATATATCCGTGGCGTCCATGCGATCCATCCTGGCGGCCGTCAACCACAGCTACGGTGCCCCATGCGAGATCGGGATTGCGCCCTGCGCGGCTGCCTTCTGGCGCGCGCTGCGACCTCTGCTGCGCCGCCGCCTCAGAGCCCTCGTGGCACTCCGTCCAGTGCCGTCACGGTGGGCGTATCCAGCGCCGTCGTCGCGCCGTCGTCGCCGTATGTCGCGCCGGCACCGTATGCTTCGTCCTCCGCGGTGCCCTACGGCGCCGTATGGCGCGCGCCTACGCTGCCTCTCATGCCGCCGCGTCGCGTCCTGCAGCCCTATGGCGTACCTCTGCGGCGCCCTACGGTCATCACCAACACTACCGTGCGTCTCCGTCGGCCGATGCACTGATTCCGTCGGTGCTCCTCCGACGTCGACTCGCAGCTCTCCGCGCCGGTGGCTGAACCAAGATACCTTTCCGCCGCTCACGGTGACGGTGAAGCTCTCTGGCGACAACTACCTCCTGTGGCGCTCCGGGTGTTGCCGCTGATGCGTAGTCACTACCTTGAGGGGTATGTCGATGGTACGCTGCCGTGTCCCCCGGCCATGGTTCCGGTGCCCTCGGCCGCTGGTGGCTCCGTCATGGTGTCCAACCCTGCTCATCGTCGGTGGATCGCTCAGGATCAAGCTATTCTGGGTGCCATTCAGTCCTCGCTCACACCCTCCGTGGCCGGCATGGTGGTCTTTGCCGCGACGTCGAGGGATGCATGGGCCACGCCGACTCCAGCTTTTAAATCGCGATCGCTGGCCCGTTCCTCGCCATTCGTAACCAGCTGGGTGAGGTCAAGAAAAATGACCTCTCCGTCACGGCCTTCTTCAACAAGGTCAAAAGTTTGGCTGATACACTGTCGTCTATTGGGAAGCCTCTTCGTGACGAGGAGTTTACTTCGTTCATTCTCAATGGGCTTGATGAGGACTATGATTCTCTCGTTGAAAACATTAATGGACGTGACACACCGATGCCGCCTCGCGATCTCTATGCACGCCTTCTCAACACCGAACAGAGGCTCGCTGCTCGCCGCTCCGTTGGCGTCTACACGGAGGGCCCTTCTGCGAATGCTGCTCTCCGCGGGGGCGCCCGCGGTGCCAAGCAGAAGGCGCCGCCGACCTCAGGCAACCAGCCCCGTCCGCCCGCTGCACCTCCGACGGCTGGCCGCAAGCGGCTCCACTGCGAGGCATGTGGTGGTGGGGTTGAGTGTCAACTCTGCGGCATCGAGGGGCACTTGGCGTCTCGCTGCCATCGTCGCTTTAAACGAGATTTTCTTGGCATTGGGAACAATGGGAAGGGCAATGAGAAGCAAGCTGCTCTCGCTACACCGGATCCCGGGTTCACTCCTTCATACTCGGTGGATCCTGCCTGGTACATGGATACGGGCGCTACGGACCATTTGACGAGTCAGCTTGACAAGCTGGCCACTCGCCAGCCCTACACCGGTCACGATCAGGTCCGCACGGCCAATGGATCAGGTATGCCCATCTCACATGTTGGTCAGGCATCTCTTCTTTCACGTACCACTAAAACCTTGCGTCTGCTTGATGTCCTTCGTGTTCCCTCAGTCACACGTAGTTTACTCTCGGTTCCTAAATTAACTCGTGACAACAATGTGTTTGTTGAGTTTCACCCTTTCCATTTTTTTGTTAAGGACCGGGACACGAGGGACGTTCTTCTTAGTGGTCGAGCTCGCGACGGCTTATACGCACTTGATGTGCCACAAGTCTCTCAAGTTTTCAGTGGTGTTCGGGTGTCGTCGTCGCAGTGGCACTCTCGCCTTGGCCACCCCGCTACTCCCATTGTGCGCCATGTGCTTCATCGCCATCATCTTCTGTTGAGTCGAGTAATAAGGAGTTTCTAGTGTGTGATGCTTGTCAACAAGGCAAGAGTCATCAGTTGCCTTTTTCTGTATCAAGTCGTGTTGTCACGACTCCTCTTGAACTTGTGTTTTCAGGCGTGTGGGGCTATGCCCAAACTTCGTTAGTGGTCACAACTATTATGTCAGTTTCATCGATGCTTTCGATCGCTTTACTTGGATTTATCTTATTAAGCGCAAATCTGATGTGTTTCATGTCTTTATGCAATTTCAAGCACATGTTGAGCGATTGCTTAAGCACAAAATTATCCATGTTGGTCGGTGGGGGTTGAGTATCGTAACCTTAACACCTTCTTTCAGAAGCTTGGCATCTCACACCATGTGTCTTGTCCTCATACACATCAGCAGAACGGTGCAGCTGAGCGCAAACACCGTCACATAGTTGAAACTGGCCTGACACTTCTTGCACATGCCTCTGTTCCGTTTCGGTTCTGGAGCGATGCTTTTGTTACTGCCTGTTTTTTGATAAACAGGATTCCCACACGACGCCTTCACATGAAGTCTCCGCTCGAAGTGTTGCTTAATGAAACTCCAGATTACTCCCTCCTCAAAGTGTTCGGCTGTGCGTGTTGGCCGCATCTTCGTCCGTACAATAAGCATAAACTTGAGTATCGATCTAAACAATGTGTGTTTCTTGGGTACAGTCCTCTCCACAAAGGTTACAAGTGTCTTCACATCCCGTCAAATCGTGTTTACATTTCTCGTGATGTTGTGTTCGATGAGACTGTCTTCCCGTTTTCCACGCTCACATCACCCACCGATACTCCTGTCACCGAGTTGCACTCTTTTCCAGTTTTGCCTGATCAATTTGTGGATGCTGCATATTCTCCTTTGTTGTTGCCTAACCATGGTGCAGGGACTGGACGAGGCGCTCGACTTGAGCTTCTGGATGATGATATGGCCACAACTGCGCCAGTTGCTGCTACGCCGGATGAGGTGCTCGACGAGGCTGCCCCCGCCACTACCCCGCTTGACCCCGACGTCGATCACGCTGTTGGGGAACGTAGTAATTTCAAAAATTTTCCTACGCACACGCAAGATCATGGTGATGTATAGCAACGAGAGGGGAGAGTGTTGTCTACATACCCTTGTAGACCCGGCGAAGCGATCTGGCGTAGAGGAAGTAGTCGTCGTTCTCCTCGCGATCCGACCGATCCGGCGCCGTTACTCCGGCGCCCGAGTTCTTGACACACGTACAGCTCGATGGCGTCCCTCGTACTCGATCCAGCCGAGTGTCGAGGAGAGTTCGTCGGCCGACGGCGTGGTGGCGATCTTGATGTTTCACGGCGCAGGCTTCGCCTAAGCTTCGCGACGGTATAACCGAGGTGGAATATGGTGGAGGGGGCACCGCACACGCTAAGGAACGATCTCACGATCAACTTGTGTGTTCAAGGTGCCCCCTGCCCCGTATATAAAGGAGCCAGGGGAGGGGGGCGGCCAAGGAGGCGCGCCAGGAGTCCTACTCCTCCGGGAGTAGATTCCCCCAATCCTAGTTGGACTAGGATTCCGGAGGGAAAGAGAGAGGGGGGCCGGCCCCTTCTCCTAGTCCTAGTAGGACTAGGGAAGGGGGAGGCGCGCCACCTAGGGCTGCCCTTCTCCTTTCCACCAAGGCCCATCGAGGCCCATTTACCTCCCGGGGGGTTCCGGTAACCTCCCGGTACTCCTGTAAATTCCCGTTTTCGCCCGGAACCATTCCGAACTCCAAACATAGGCTTCCAATATATCAATCTTTATGTCTCGACCATTCCGAGACTCCTCGTCATGTCCGTGATCACATCCGGGACTCCGAACTCCTTCGGTACATCAAAATACATAAACTCATAATAAGCATCGCCGAAACCTTAAGCGTGCGGACCCTACGGTTCGAGAACAATGTAGACATGACCTAGAACCATTCACGGTCAATAACCAACAGCGGGACCTGGATGCCCATATTGGTTCCTACATATTCTACGAAGATCTTTATCGGTCGGACCGCATAACAACATCGTTGTTCCTTTGTCATCGGTATGTTACTTGCCCGAGATTCGATCGTCGGTATCCAATACCTAGTTCAATCTCGTTACGGCAAGTCTCTTTACTCGTTCCGTAATACATCATCTCACAACTAACTCATTAGTTGTAGTGCTTGCAAGGCTTGATGATGTGCATTACCGAGAGGGCCCAGAGATACCTCTCCGACTATCGGAGTGACAAAACCTAATCTCGAAATCGCCAACCCAACATCGCCTTTGGAGACACTGTAGTACTCCTTTATAATCACCCGATTCGTTGTGACGTTTGGTAGCACCAAAGTGTTCCTCCGTAAACAGGAGTTGCATAATCTCATAGTTACGAGAACATGTATAAGTCATGGATAAAAGCAGTAGCAACATACTAAGCGATCGTGTGCTAAGCTAAGGGAATGGGTCATGTCAATCAGATCATTCTACTAATGATGTGACCTCGTTAATCAAATAACAACTCCTTTGTTCATGGTCGGAAACATAACCATCTTTGATTAACAAGCTAGTCTAGTAGAGGCATACTAGTGACATCTTGTTTTGTCTATGCATTCACACATGTATCATGTTTCCGGTTAATACAATTCTAGCATGAATGATAAACATTTATCATGAAATAAGGAAATAAATAATAACTTTATTATTGCCTCTAGGGCATATTTCCTTGATCTCCCACTTGCACTAGAGTCAATAATCTAGATTACACAAGAATGATTCTAACACCCATGGAGTCTTGGTGCTGATCATGTTTTGCTCGTGGAAGAGGCTTAGTCAACGGTCTGCAACATTCAGATCCGTATGTATCTTGCAAATCTCTATGTCTCGATCGGACTAAGTCCGGATGGAATTGAAGCGTCTCTTGATGTGCTTGGTCCTCTTGTGAAATCTGGATTCCTTTGCTAAGGCAATTGCTCGATATTGTCACGAAGATTTTCATTGGACCCGATGCACTAGGTATGACACCTAGATCGGATATGAACTCCTTCATCCGCACTCCTTCATTAGCTGCTTCGAAGCTGCTATGTATTCCGCTTCACATGTAGATCCCGCCACGACGCTTTGTTTAGAACTGCACCAACCGACAGCTCCTCCGTTTAGTGTAAATCGTATCCGGTCTGCGATTTAGAATCGTCCGGATCGGTGTCAAAGCTTGCATCAACGTAACCGTTCACGATGAGCTCTTTGTCACCTCCATATCGAGAAACATATCCTTCGTCCTTCTCGGTATTTCAGGATGTTCTTGACCGCTGTCGATGATCCACTCTGGATTACTTTGGTACCTCCTGCTAGGCTTATAGCAAGGCACACATCGGTCTGGTACACAGCATTGCATACATGATAGAGCCTATGGCTGAAGCATAGGGAACATCTTTCATCTTCTCTCTATCTTCTGCGGTGGTGGGGCATTGAGTCGACTCAACTTCACACCTTGTAACACAGGCAAGAACCCTTTCTTTGCTTGATCCATTTTGAACTTCTTCAAAACTTTGTCAAGGTATGTGCTTTGTGAAAGTCAATTAAGCGTCTTGATCTATCTCTATAGATCTTAATGCCCAATATGTAAGCAGCTTCACCGAGGTCTTTCATTGAAAAACTCTTATTCAAGTATCCCTTTATGCTATCCAGAAATTCTATATCATTTCCGATCAGCAATATGTCATCCACATATAAGATCGAAATGCTCTGAGCTCCCACTCACTTTCTTGTAAATCTGAGCTTCTCCAAAAGTGCAGTACAAACCCAAATGCTTTGATCACACTATCAAAGCGTTTATTCCAACTCGAGATGCTTGCACCAGTCCATAGATGGATCGCTGGAGCTTGCACACTTTGTTAGCTCCTTTGGATCGATAAAACCTTCGGTTGCATCATATACAACTCTTCTTCCGAAAATCCATTCAGAATGCAGTCTTTACATCCATTTGCCAAATTTCATAATCATAAAATGCGGCAATTGCTAACATGATTCGGACGGACTTAAGCATCGCTTCGGGTGAGAAGGTCTCATCGTAGTCAACCCCTTGAACTTGTCGAAAACCTTTTGCGACAAGTCGAGCTTTATAAACGATAACATTACCGTCGGCGTCGGTCTTCTTCTTGAAGATCCACTTGTTTTCTATTGCTTGCCTACCCTCGGGCAAGTCAACCAAAGTCCACACTTTGTTTTCATACATGGATCCCATCTCGATTTCATGGCCTCAAGCCATTTTGCGAATCTGGGCTCACAATCGCTTCTTCATAGTTCGTAGGTTCATCATGATCTAGTAGCATGACTTCCAGAACAGGATTACCGTACCACACTGGTGCGGATCTTACTCTGGTTGATCTACGAGGTTCTGCAGTAACTTGATCTGAAGTTTCATGATCAACATCATCAACTTCCTCACTACTTGGTGTAGGTGTCTCAGAAACTGGTTTCTGCGACGAACTACTTTCAAGTAAGGGAGAAGGTACTATTACCTCATCAAGTTCCACTTTCCTCCCACTCACTTCTTTCGAGAGAAACTCCTTCTCTAGAAAGGATCCATTCTTAGCAACGAATGTCTTGCCTTCGGATCTGTGATAGAAGGTGTACCCAACTGTCTCCTTTGGGTATCCTATGAAGACACATTTCTCCGATTTGGGTTCGAGCTTATCAGGTTGAAGCTTTTTCACATAAGCATCGCATCCCCAAACTTTAAGAAACGACAACTTTGGTTTCTTGCCAAACCATAGTTCATAAGGTGTCGTCTCAGCGGTTTCGACGGTGTTCTATTCAGTGTGAATCGGCCGTCTCTAGAGCATAACCCCAAAACGATAGCGGTAAATCTGTAAGAGACATCATAGATCGTACCATATCTAGTAAAGTACGATTCTGACGTTCGGACACACCATTTCGCTGTGGTGTTCGGGTGGCGTGAGTTCTTGAAACTATTCGCATTGTTTCAAATGTAGACCAAACTCGTAACTCAAATATTCACCTCCACGATCAGATCGTAGAAACTTAATTTTCTTGTTACGATTATTTTCAACTTCACTCTGAAATTCTTTGAACTTTTCAAACGTTTCAGACTTATGTTTCATTAAGTAGATATACCCATATCTGCTTAAGTCATCTGTGAAGGTGAGAAAATAACGATATCCGCCACGAGCCTCAATATTCATTGGACCACATACATCTGTATGTATGATTTCCAACAAATCTGTTGCTCTCTCCATAGTACCGGAGAACGGTGTTCTAGTCATCTTGCCCATGAGGCACGGTTCGCAAGTGCCAAGTGATTCATAATCAAGTGACTCCAAAAGTCCATCAACATGGAGTTTCTTCATGCGCTTTATACCGATATGACCTAAACGGCAGTGCCACAAATAAGTTGCACTATCATTATCAACTCTGCATCTTTTGGTTTCAACATTATGAATATGTGTATCACTACTATCGAGATTCATAAGAAATAGACCACTCCTCAAGGGTGCATGACCATAAAAGATATTACTCATATAAATAGAACAACCATTATTCTCTGATTTAAATGAATAACCGTCTCGCATTAAACAAGATCCAGATATAATGTTCATGCTCAACGCAGGCACCAAATAACAATTATTTAGGTCTAAAACTAATCCCGAAGGTAGATGTAGAGGTAGCGTGCCGACCGCGATCACATCGACTTTGGAACCATTTCCCACGCGCATCGTCACCTCGTCCTTTGCGAGTTAAGCAATCAGTAGTCCTGTTTGAGTTGCAAATATTAGCAATGAACCAAGATCAAATACCAGTGCTACTACGAGCTCTAGTAAGGTACACATCAATAACATGTATATCACATATACCTTTGTTCACCTTGCCATCCTTCTTATCCGCCAAATACTTGGGGCAGTTCCGCTTCCAAAGGACCAGTCGCTTGCGGTAGAAGCACTCGATTTCAGGTTTAGGGCCAGATTTGGGTTTCTTCTCTGAGCAGCAACTTGCTTGCTGTTCTTCTTGAATTCCCTTCTTCTTCCCTTTGCCTTTCTTCTTGAAACTAGTGGTCTTATTGACCATCAACACTTGATGCTCCTTCTTGATTTCTACCTCCGCAGCCTTTAGCATTGCGAAGAGCTCGAGCATAGTCTTTACTAACCCTTGCATATTATAGTTCATCACGAAGCCTTTGTAGCTTGGTGGCGGTGATTGAAGAATTCATCAATGACACAATCATCCGGAAGATTAACTCCCAATTGTGTCAAGTGATTGTAGTACCCGGACATTACGAGTATATGCTCACTAATGAAACTATTCTCCTCCATCTTGCAGCTATAGAACTTATTGGAGACTTCATATCTCTCAATCCGGGCATTCTTTTGGAATATTAACTTTAACTCTGGAACATCTCATATGCTCCATGACGTTCAAAACGTCGTTGAAGTCCCGGTTCTAAGCCGTAAAGCATGGCACATCGAACTATAGAGTAGTCATCAGCTTTGCTCGCCAGACGTTCATAACATCTGGCGTTGCTCCAGAGCGAGCCTGTCACCTAGCGGTGCATCCAGGACGTAGCTCTTCTGTGCAGCAATGAGGATGATCCTCAAGTTACGGACCCAGTCCGTGTAATTGCTACCATCATCTTTCAACTTTGCTTTCTCAAGGAACGCATTAAAATTCAACGGAACAACAGCACGAGCCATCTATCTACAATCAAACATAAACAAGCAAGATACTACTAAGTTCATGATAAATTTAAGTTCAATTAATCATATTACTTAAGAACTCCCACTTAGACAGACATCTCTCTAGTCATCTAAGTGATCACGCGATCCAAATCAACTAAACCATAACCGATCATCACGTGAGATGGAGTAGTTTTCAATGGTGAACATCTTATGTTGATCATATCTACTATATGATTCACGCTCGACCTTTCGGTCTCCGTGTTCCGAGGCCATATCTGCATATGCTAGGCTCGTCAAGTATAACCCGAGTATTCTGCGTGTGCAAAACTGGCTTGCACCCGTTGTAGATGGACGTGAGAGCTTATCACACCCGATCATCACGTGGTGTGCAGGCACGACGAACTTTGGCAGCGGTGCATACTCGGGAGAACACTTCTTGATAATTTTAGTGAGAGATCATCTTATAATGCTACCGTCAATCAAAGCAAGATAAGATGCATAAAGGATAAACATCACATGCAAATCAATATAAGTGATATGATATGGTCATCATCATCTTGTTCTTCGTGATCTTCATCTCCGCAGCACCACCATGATCACCATCGTCACCGGCGCGAGACCTTGATCTCCATCGTAGCATCGTTGTCGTCTCGCCAATCTTATGCTTCTACGACTATCGCTACCGCTTAGTGATAAAGTAAAGCATTACTGAAGCGATGCATTGCATACAATAAGCGACAACCATATGGCTCCAGCCGATTGCCGATAACCGGTTACAAAACATGATCATCTCATACAATAAAATATAGCATCACGTCTTGACCATATCACATCACAACATGCCCTGCAAAAACAAGTTAGGCGTCCTCTACTTTGTTGTTTGCAAATTTTACGTGGCTGCTACGGGCTTAAGCAAGAACCAGTCTCACCTCGCATCAAAACCACAGCGATACTTCGTCAAATAGACTCCGTTTAACCTTCTCAAGGACCGGGCGTAGCCACTCAGTTCAACTAAAGTGAGAGAGCAGACACCCACCAGTCACCTTTAAGCAGCGAGTGCTCGTGGCGGTGAAACCAGTCTCGCGTAAGCGTCTGGCGTAATGTCGGTGCAGGCCGCTTCATCTCACAATACCGCTGAACCAAAGTATGACATGCTGGTAGGTAGTATGACTTGTATCGCCCACAACTCACTTGTGTTCTACTCGTGCAAAACATCAAACCATAAAACCTAGGCTCGGATGCCACTGTTGGGGAACGTAGTAATTTCAAAAATTTCCTCGCACACGCAAGATCATGGTGATGTATAGCAGAGAGGGGAGAGTGTTGTCTACATACCCTTGTAGACCCGGCGGAAGCGATCTGGCGTAGAGGAAGTAGTCGTGCGTTCTCCTCGCGATCCGACCGATCCGGCGCCGTTACTCCGGCGCCCGAGTTCTTGACACACGTACAGCTCGATGGCGTCCCTCGTACTCGATCCAGCCGAGTGTCGAGGAGAGTTCCACAAGACGACGGCGTGGTGGCGATCTTGATGTTTCACGGCGCGAGGCTTCGCCTAAGCTTCGACGGTATAACCGAGGTGGAATATGGTGGAGGGGCACACGCACACGGCTAAGGAACGATCTCACGATCAACTTGTGTGTTCCAAGGTGCCCCCTGCCCGTATATAAAGGAGCCAGGGGGAGGGGGCGGGCCAAAGGAGGCGCGCCGAGTCCTACTCCTCAGGAGTAGGATTCCCCCAATCCTAGTTGGACTAGGATTCCGGAGGGAAAGAGAGAGAGGGGCGGCCCCTTCTCCTAGTCCTAGTAGGACTAGGGAAGGGGGAGGCGCGCCACCTAGGGCTGCCCTTCTCCTTTCCACCAAGGCCCATCGAGGCCCATTTACCTCCGGGGGTTCCGTAACCTCCGGTACTCGATAAATTCCGTTTTCGCCGGAACCATTCGAACTCCAAACATAGGCTTCCAATATATCAATCTTTATGTCTCGACCATTCCGAGACTCCTCGTCATGTCCGTGATCACATCCGGGACTCGAACTCCTTCGGTACATCAAAATACATAAACTCATAATAACCGCCATCGAAACCTTAAGCGTGCGGACCCTACGGTTCGAGAACAATGTAGACATGACCTAGAACCATTCACGGTCAATAACCAACAGCGGGACCTGGATGCCCATATTGGTTCCTACATATTCTCGAAGATCTTTATCGGTCGACCGCATAACAACATCGTTGTTCCCTTTGTCATCGGTATGTTACTTGCCCGAGATTCGATCGTCGGTATCCAATACCTAGTTCAATCTCGTTACGGCAAGTCTCTTTACTCGTTCCGTAATACATCATCTCACAACTAACTCATTAGTTGTAGTGCTTGCAAGGCTTCATGATGTGCATTACCGAGAGGGCCCAGAGATACCTCTCCGACTATCGGAGTGACAAAACCTAATCTCGAAATCGCCAACCCAACATCGCCTTTGGAGACACCTGTAGTACTCCTTTATAATCACCCGATTCGTTGTGACGTTTGGTAGCACCAAAGTGTTCCTCCGTAAACGGGAGTTGCATAATCTCATAGTTACGAGGAACATGTATAAGTCATGGATAAAAGCAGTAGCAACATACTAAGCGATCGTGTGCTAAGCTAAGGGAATGGGTCATGTCAATCAGATCATTCTACTAATGATGTGACCTCGTTAATCAAATAACAACTCCTTTGTTCATGGTCGGAAACATAACCATCTTTGATTAACAAGCTAGTCTAGTAGAGGCATACTAGTGACATCTTGTTTTGTCTATGCATTCACACATGTATCATGTTTCCGGTTAATACAATTCTAGCATGAATGATAAACATTTATCATGAAATAAGGAAATAAATAATAACTTTATTATTGCCTCTAGGGCATATTTCCTTCACACGCGTGCATGCCCCATGCACGAGGATCCGACGGGGTGACCGAGTCGCCGGGGCCAGCGTCCTCGCTATCGCCAGGGTCGGCCGAACCTACGGAGCTGTCGGTCGGGCCGGCTGGACCCGTGGCGCTCTCCCCTGAGCCGGAGGCCTCGCAGGTCACCGAGTCTTCGTCGCCTGGTCCGTCGACGCCGGTCACGCCCGGTCTGTCTTCACCGACCCTGACCGTGCCACCGGATGCGCCTGTTGACTCACCCACCGGTGCGTCCTCCTCACCGCAGATGGATAGTGGCTCCTCTGGTATGGCAGCTCCAGCGCCACCTCCGCCTGTCGTCCTGCGTCCCCATACTCGTAGCAAAAGTGGCATCTTCCAACCGAAGAAGCGCACTGACGGCACTGTCGCGTGGCTTGCGGCCTGTGTGGCACATGCTGAGGCTGACCCTACGACTGAACCACGACATTTTCGAGCAGCGCTTGGCATCCCACATTGGCGTGCTGCGATGGAGCAGGAGATTCATGCCCTTCAAAGAAACAACACTTGGCGTCTTGTTCCACCTCCATCTGGTGTTAATATCATTGACTCTAAATGGGTATTCAAGGTGAAGAAACATGCCGATGGCTCCATTGAGAGGTACAAGGCACGCTTGGTTGCCAAGGGATTCAAACAGCGGTATGGCATTGATTATGAAGACACATTCAGTCCTGTTATTAAACCAACTACTATTCGTGTTCTTCTCTCTTTGGCTGTTACTCGCGGATGGTCACTTCGACAGCTTGATGTTCAGAATGCCTTTCTCCATGGAGTTCTGGAAGAAGAGGTTTATATGCGTCAGCCGCCAGGTTTTGTTGACCCTGCTCAGCCACATCATTTGTGTCGCCTTGTTAAAGCTCTCTATGGTTTGAAGCAGGCCCCACGTGCGTGGCATGCCCGTCTTGGCGCTGCTCTTCGTGCGCATGGGTTTGTTCCTTCTACAGCAGACACGTCTCTGTTTATTCTACAGCGACCTGAGGTGACTATGTACATTCTGGTCTATGTTGATGACATCATCCTTGTCAGTTCGTCTGCTTCTGCTACAGATCGGCTTGTGTCCTCTCTTGGTGCTGAGTTTGCTGTTAAGGATCTTGGGAGACTGCATTATTTTCTTGGCCTAGAGGTTCTTCATTCTGATGGTGGCTTGACTCTTACTCAGAAGAAGTACTCTCAGGATCTCCTGCGTCGTGCCGGTCTGTTGCAGTGCAAGTCTGCTACGACTCCCATGTCTGCTACAGACAAACTGACAGCTCTTGCTGGTGACTTGCTTTCTCCTGAGGATGTCACAGAGTACCGCAGCATTGTGGGTGGACTGCAGTACTTGCTCATTACTCGACCAGACATATCATTTGCAGTTAACCGTGTGTGCCAGTATCTTCATACACCACGTGATTCTCACTGGTCAGCTGTTAAGCGCATCTTGCGCTATGTTCGTCCTGCTTGGTTCATATGGTCTCCATCTTCAGCCTGCGCGTTCTGGACTGATCTCAGCATTTTCTGATGCCGACTGGGCTGGTTGTCCTGATGATCGGCGATCCACGGGGGGACATGCTGTGTTCTTTGGGCCTAACTTGATCGCCTGGCAAGCTCGCAAGCAAGCTACGGTATCTCGGAGTAGTACCGAAGCTGAGTACAAAGCTGTTGCTAATGCCACGGCTGAGATCATGTGGGTGCAGTCATTGCTTCGAGAGTTGAAGGTCTCCCCAACTCAGCCGCCTGTTCTTTGGTGTGATAACATCGGTGCAACATACCTTTCATCCAATCCAGTATTTCATGCACGAACGAAGCACATCGAAGTTGACTATCATTTTGTGAGGGAACGTGTTGCTCAGAAGCTCCTTCAGATTAAGTTTGTTTCGTCGAAGGATCAGCTTGCTGATATTTTCACTAAACCCTTGCCCTTGCCTTCTTTTGAAGGATGTCGTGCAAATCTTAACCTTCTGAGTGTTTCAGGACATAGTTAAGATTGAGGAAGGGTGTTAGACTAAGTATGTATTAGATATACGTGTTGTAACATAACCGGTATTTGTACGGTTCCCTCTTATAAATATATGACAGCCGTACCCACCAAGGGTATCGAGCATTGTTTCAAACCCTAATCTGTTTAACACTGGCAATCTGACTTGCATATCTATCATCTACTGGCCCTATAAATTTTTGCAAGCGAACCTGCATTTTGCAAGATTATTTTGTAAGAAAATTTATGCAACAAAAAATTGCAAGAGGATATGCATTTTGCAAGTAAACTGTGTAAGAAGAATTTTGCAAGAAAAAATTGCAAGGGAATCTTCTGCTGCGTTTGCAAGAACAATATGTTCGGAAAATTTTGCAAGAAAAATTCATATATATTACCAGGCAAAACATACCATATTATCGCACCAAAAAACTCTCTGTTGAACGGTTGAAGTTACTCCATATAGCCCTGCACATGTGCTAGAGTCCTAGCCAAAGCATTGCTCGTTACTCTTGCTGCATGTATCTATTGCATTCACTTGTCTAGCTTCTGGCTTGCTACCATGACTCTCCTATTTGTACTTCTGCTTCAGATGAATGTACAATACCAATGACGGTTTTAAGGGGTCACCGTTGGATGGTATGGGGTGAATGAACGGCAGATAGAGGATGGGGCAGTGCACCCATGGATACCGGATGATTTCTGTTTTTCTGCCGGCCATATAGTACTTTTTTACCTTCAGAATAGCTTTCCACGCGGAAGAGAGTCTTAAGTTACAATGAGAAGAGCTAAATGAACTAGATGATACCCCGCATGTTTAGGAGAGTCATCCCACTAATTTATATAGGAGTCATCCTAATAATATAGTGAAAACAATCTCTAATATGGTCATCCCACTAATAATGTAGTGGATGACTCTCCTAGTTTGGTATATACTCAATTAGTGGGATGACTAGAAGGTAGAGAAATAGACGTTTACACAATAATAAGAAGCTAGGGTTTCCGTCTCCTGTCAGTGGCGCAGCCGATCTGCCACGTCTCCTGTGGCCTTAGGGCCATGGGTGCGTGCTGGATCCTGGCCCTTGCCGGCAGGAGGGCTCCGTTTTTAGGTGCTTCTTCAAGTTTTGTTAGGATAGACGGCGACGGCTTCTTGAAGATGGAATAAGGTTCTCCCTGCCTAGCCCTCGTCTCGGTGGTGCGTCTAGTATCATCGGAGGGCGTGTGGAGGTGTGTCTCCGACGGATCTTGCGGGATTTGGTTGGTGGTTGTCTATGGTGGATCTGCACGGATCCGTTCTTTGTTCGTCTTTGTTCTAGTGTCCTTAGGTTGGATCCTTTCGATCTAAGCTTCTCTTCATCAGCGGCGGTGGTTGTTCTGACGGTCCTATGGGGCCTTAGCGCGACGACTTCCCGACTGTCTACTACAACAAGTCGTGTCCGGCTTTGGCAAGGGAGGGGCGATGACGGTGGCGCGCCTTCAGCTCCCTTCAGTGCTTGTAGTAGTCGCTAGGTGGTCTATAAATCTGAATGTTTTATTATTTTTAATGTTCGTTGTACTCACATGATTGAAAATGAATAGATTGAAAGGTTCTCGTAAAAAAATAGTGAGATGGCTATATTAGAGTCTAAATTAGTCGGATGATCCTAATTTATTTATATCCCAGTAATATAGTGAAAAAATAATCTCTTCACAATATATAAGATATTTTCTTAACACCGGTGGTTCTGGATCCAGCGTACAAGCCATCGAAAGAGACGGCGGCAATGGTGCGACGAGGACAACTCGTTCATTATGCCACCAGCCCAACACAGAGCTTGATTAGCTATCAACACCACCACGCTTGGCCATCACAGCGGGACGCCATTCTCAGCGTGAGTCCGTGACACCGTCGCACGCACACAACAAGGTCAGCCATGGACAAGAAGAGGGTGGCCATCGTCGGCGCCGGCCTGAGTGGCCTGGCGGCGTGCAAGCACCTGCTGGAGCGCGGCTGCCGGCCGACCGTCTTCGAGGCGGACACCGTCCTCGGCGGCGTGTTGGCGCACGCGCCGGAGTGCACCAGGCTCCAGACGCCGCGGCCCATGTTCCAGTACTCGGACTTCCCGTGGCCGGAGTCCGTCACGGAGGTGTTCCCGGACCACCGCCAGGTCGCGGACTACCTCGATGCCTATGCGCGGCACTTCGGCGTGCTCGACTGCATTAGGTTCGGCCGCAGGGTGGTCGGGATGGACTATGTGGGCGTCAGCGAGGAGGAGGTGGAGGCGTGGGAGGACTGGGCTGGCTGCGGCGAGGCGTTTGGTTCCGGCGACGGCGTGTGGTGGCTCACGGTGGCCGATGTGGACGGCCTCGTGGAGGTAAGGATCCAACATGTTTGCACATACTTCCATGGTGTATACTGTGTATGCCCTGGCTACACGGCACCATTGGTGCGCTCAGAACAATGCACTGCACTATTGGTGATATTGACTAGTTGGACTTTATAGGATGATATATATGCTGCACCTACTACTGTGATTTTTCGGCACATGAACGTCACACTCACAGTCACGCCACTTGGAGGTGCCACCTAGCCCCAAAAAATGGCATGTGACCACTGGATGTGAATAAATCAACATCAACTTTTCTTATCTTCTGGCTTCAAGTGATACCCCATGTACTAGTAACCTCTCATCTTTGATGTTCTAGATTCTCAGGGGAAACACTAGGAGCAGGAATCAAAGACTTTTTTTTACAGTCCTTTATTCTAGATCATTTTTTCCAGGCCCGCTTAAATCCGCTCCCACCGCCACCAGTAGTCGAGCCCATGATCTGGGGTGCTACTGAGGTCATTGCAACCACGAATTCATTCATCGTGAGACCTAGTAAGGGAATAATAGTACGATTCCACGAATTATTACAGTACCACCACTCCTCTACCACCAACACATAACCGGCATCTAAAAAAATTCACCCGGCACCGATCATATGCATGCTTGCACGTTGAGAGAAATGTAGCGAGGACCACCCATTTAGTTATGTAGGATGTCCAATTTTACAATCTACGATCAGACTATACCCTGGAAGCGAATAAGGAGTCAACTAAACTATCGGGCCATGTTTTTATTGTACACATGCAACATAACTTTAGAAGTGCAGAAATTTTACTCTCTAAGATGTTTCTACATAGGTACCATAACATCAGTATTTCTATGAAAACATGCAACACCAAGAAAATTGAAATCAGGGAATATATGTGCACCATTTTCCAAATGTAATGCTTATAGATTGGCTAAGGGACAAGCAAGATTTTTTTAATACTCCCTTCGATCCTTGTTACTTGTCACTCAAATTGATGTATCTAGCAAATACTGCTAGATACATCCATTTGAGTGACAAGTAATATGGATAGGAGAGAGTAGTATTTTGTGAGCTCGGAGTATATTTTTCTAGACTTAACCTTCCAGTAAATGAAACAATGTTCATAAATCAAATTGTCATGCAATTCTATTTGCCTTCTTTTCAGGTACACAAGGCAGACTTTGTGATCCTTTGTGTTGGGAGGTTCAGTGGTGTGCCCAACATACCTACATTTCCAATTGGCAAAGGCCCAGAAGTGTTTGACGGGAAAGTGATCCACTCCATTGAGTACTCAAAAATGGGAGGCAAAAATGCTAGAGATATGATTAAGAACAAGCGTGTGACTGTTATTGGCTACCTGAGATCAGCAGTAGACATTGCGAATGAGTGTGCCAACGTCAATGGTATGTAGACGATGCCACTTTCTTACAATAAGATTATCTCCTTTCCTCTTGCATGAAGGTTGATATATCAAACTTAATTAGTGTTAAACCTAAGTGTTACAATATGTAGACGTTTTCTGCTTTATTATATGCGTCATTTTCTACCTTGATTATAAAGTCTTGGGTTCCATAATTGCCTCAATAAAACAAAAATAGAAATGCTATGATTTTATTACTAATTGTTTTTTGATTTTCTAGGTACTGAAAAACCATGCACGATGGTAGTACGAACAAAGAGTTGGATTATACCAGACTACTATGCTTGGGGCGTCCACATATCAAATTTCTATCTCACCCGTTTCGCCGAACTACTTATTCACAAGCCTGGTGAAGGCTTTCTCCTCAACGTGTTGGCTACTGTCTTGACTCCACTGGTAGGGCTACATGCTATAATTTTTGTATTAAATTCTAATTGAACTTGTTCTTGTTAAAAGTTTAAATGGTTTTGTTTTAGATTAAACCCATACACGCATGTGTTTTCCTTGTTTGTGTTGAGTAGAGGTTGATTTTTTCGAAGTTTGTTGAGAGCTACTACTCAATTGCAATGAGGAAGCATGACATGGTGCCTGACCATAGCTTTTTTGAGGGATTAGTGGCATGTGTAGCTGCCATTGCACCGAAGGATCATTACAAGAATCTGGAGGAAGGTAGCATCGTTCTTAAGAAGTCAAAAACATTCAGCTTTTGTGAAGAAGGTGTGCATGTTGAAGGTGAATGTACTCCAGTAAAGAGTGACATTGTTATCTTGGGACGGATTCAAGGGTGATCAAAAGATCAAGGACATGTTCACATCAGAATACTTTCAGAGCATAGTCGTTGGCTCAACATCAACGACCGTGCCACTTTATAGGTAATCACCTCGCTATATATACACAATATTTATGTAGTTTGAGCGTCTTGATTTTGAAGAGTCGCTAATTCCTTATTTTAGGAGTGCATCCAACCAAAGATTCCACAGATCGCGGTCATCGGCTATGCCGAGAGCTTGACAAATATCTATACAACAGAGCTTATGTCCAAGTGGATATCGCATTTTATGGATTGTGGTTTCAGATTGCCAAGTGTCGAGAAATGCAGAGGATGTCCTTGAATGGGAGAAGTTCATGAAGCGCTACTCTCGAGACTATTTCCGTGGGTCATGTGTTGGAATTGTTCATATATGGTACAATGATCAACTATGCCAGGACATGGGATGCAATCCAAGAAGGAAGAATGGTTTTTTCTCTGAATTATTTGAGCCTTATGGTCCTTGTGATTATGTTAATCTTCACCCCAAGTAATAGTATCATATGTTTGCACACATGTATACGTTTTCTACCAGATCCCTCATGTACGCACATGTATAAGTTGTCTACCAGATCCTCGTTGTTTACATACTTGCATGGTTACTTGTTATAATATTGTATGGTATTGTGCCAGGACATTTTTTTTTTTAGAAAAGGAGGATGACCCCCGGCCTCTGCATCTGGGCGATGTATACGGCCACTTTATTAATTATTCCATTGTGCCAGGACATGCTCCTCGACATTAATTTTAGTCGGGTTGGTGGTTTGTTTGGTCCACCAATCTAGTGTAGTAATATCCAATGTCAAGGAAGAAATGAAACCATAGGCACGATTATACCATATAGTCGTGCCTCTTAGAAATCCCTTATTGGAAGTATACTATATATGCAGAATTATATATAATGTTAGCTCCTATTGTCAATTACTAATCCCTAGCTAATTGCACGTATGTTGCTACAAAACAATAATAACAATACATATGTAAGATTTGAGTGAGTGGACATTTACTCACCTCAAAAAGATACAAAAGTATATAAGCAAAGACTATGTCATCGTTTGAAATAGTGGTACTCTCTTTATCCTTGGGTGGGATATATACTTACATTATTTTTTAGCAAGGACCACACACAACAATTTAAACTTGACTAGTGAAATAGAATAACAAAATTGTGATGGACTATAACTTCACAACATATTGCCTGCCGAGAACCGCTATGGACCTTTCATAAATTGTACGCACTTTCCTATGTAGAAGTTCGTACAGTTTCCGTCGCACAACACTCCCTCATGGGCTCAGCCCGTTTAGCTTTTCTTTGGTTTTAGCTTCAAAAAATTAGATGTCAGGCGTGTTCTTCGAACTGCAGACCTCATGCACAACGCCTGAGTGCGCTAACCAGCTGGGATACCTAATGCGATGCGCTTACTAACCTTGTTTTAGAGTTCTTTTCCGAGACAGATAACGCTAAGGGAAATATGCACCAACTCTTTGGTTTTACTTTGTATATTTATTTTCTTCAAGGTTTTTCAGTTTTTTTTGTTTATAAAACACAAATATTCAAATTTTAGAAAATTGCACAAAAATTTTGAGAAAATATTTATGTCTTTCAAACTTGTTCAGAATTTCAAAACACAAACATTTTTTAAAATGAGCGAACAAAATTTTGAAACACATATTTTTTAAGAAAAACAGTAAAAAAATTGGAATTACAAAAATCAGAAAATACGAACAAAATTTGAATTCTAGAAATTTTGAATTTATAAGAAATAGATACAATAAACAAAAAAAATGAAAAGTCAATGAAAATGAAAATGAAAAAGAAGAAACAGAAAAAACGTGTTTCACGACCTCCGAGAAGGTTCCCAAAACCAGAAAAAAAAAGTCTGGGAAGCAGAGGTTCCCAAAACCGAGAACCTTTTTTTTTACATTTTTTCTTAGTGAACATTGTTTTTGCAACTTTGTTAAAATTTTCAAATCCATGAATATTTTGTCAAAAAATGATAAACTTTTATCAGATCCGCGAGCTCTTTGGCCGGCCCAGCATGCATCCGACGGGAGCGATATCGTCGCCTATAATTATTTCATTTCTATATCTTTCATTGTTTGTTAATTCATTTTCACCTTTTTAACACCAAAATACAAGTTTTAAGTAACTGTTTCAAATAATGATTTTAATTATTATTTTTCTGTAAAATACTTATTAAATGCTTTTTAAAAACACCACTTACCTTTTTCAGTTTTATCGCTTTGTATTTATTTTATGTTTAAAATTCCAAATAACAATTTTAAGTACCTATTCAAATTGTTATTTTAAATACTTTTTTTCCTTCAAAAATACCATGGATGTCTATGATGGGCATGCCCACTGGCTGGCAAAAGTTGGAATCATTTGAAGATTGTCCAAAAAATATTATGTTCATTATAGGGTGTCTGGGTAGGCCAGAAAGCTCAGTTTGAGAGCATGTTGTTTCTTGAAATCCCTCAAAAAAGGGCAATAAATGGTCGGACGTTTGACAACTTACATACAGTGTAGAAAATGGCTCAAGCTTAGCATGAATGCCTAGCATGGGCATGCCCATCTGCATGCAAAAGTTTGGGTCATTTCAAGGATGTCCACAAAAATTCATGTTCAACAAAGATTGTTCGAGTAAGGTGAGAAGGTTCGTCTCAGGGCATATTGTTTTTCAACATCCTTGAAATGGTCTCAATTTTTCCATGGCCTTTGATGACCAATTCCAGGCACGATGCCAAGTTGATTTGGTTTTCAACAATTTCTGCATTTTCTAGTTTTTTCTCAATAAAAGAAGACCAATAAAATGCCCGGGTGTGTCGCAAATTGCATATGGTGTCGGAAATCGTTCAACCCTGGCATGGATCCTTACCATGGGCGTGCCCACCTGCCTACAAAAGTTGTCGTCATTTTTAAATGTTCAAAACTAGACCATGTTCAATGGAGTGCACCCGTATGGGCATGCCCTTGGTAGGTAAGCTTGAACAATTTCAAACACCATATGCAAGCTGCGACACTTCCGGCCATTTTATTTGCCTTTTAGAGCTGAGAAAATTCCAGAAAATGCCATATTTGTCAAAAACCAACACAACATGACATGGTGCCTTTAATTGGTCATATAAGATCATGGAAAAATTTGTGGTCAGTTGAAAAAATAAATCACAAATGTTAAAAAGTTCACGCATTTAACAAAGAAAAGGAAACAAAAAAGAAAAGGAAAAAACAAACAGAAAATATTGCGCTTTGCCAGTGTGCTATTTTAAGTCTAAAAAAACATACTTAACACTTGAGGTCTGATTATCCAGTTGGACAGTGCGGCTGTGCTAGTACATGAGAGACATGTGTTCGAACCCTGCAGCACACATCTTTTTTTGCGGTTTCCAAAAAAAAGGATGAATGGGCTGAATAGGCCAGCCCAGCGCGCGTACGTATATGGCAGGCGTTTCTAAAGAAAAACGTATATGGCAGACCAAGAGTTTATAAAAATATGACTATCATGCCCTTACTTATGAAGAGGCATGGGCTAATCTGAGCCGTCCTTGTGTTTAGGGGGGTGTACCGAAGCAGAAGTGTTGCCTTATATCTCAAATTTCTGTAAGATGGTCAAATGTGGGGCCTCCGTCCACATCCATCGGGGCTACCATCCGGTCGCGAATGAAGTCCACCCGCACACGAAGGAAAGCCCACACTACCCTCCCGACACCGCCCAAGACCGCTGGACCAAGCCTAGTAGGCACCATCGCTGTCAGAAGAGCACCGCCAAAACCACGCCAGCACCTCCACCGGCCAGACCCACTATGGCGGAGGCGGCCACCCGCAGCCTGTGCCGCCTGGAGAGAACCCGCTACCACCACCTCGGGCATGGAAAAACACTGCACTGCATGTCACATCATCACCGCACCTACGTGCCAACCATGTTTTGGTACCTAGGGCCAACGCCATGCCTTAGCCCAGGGCCGTCGGGCCGCACCGACCCCACGCACAAAGGGACGAAGATGCCTTGGCACCGTCGGGCTTCGCTCGGCTGCACCTTCTGATGGAAGAAAGCGAGGAGGAGGAGAAGGCCAGCAGTGATGATGTAGGGTTACCTCCCAGTCACTACGACGGGGTGATGTAGGAGGGGCGGATCTGGTTGATGTTGTGGCATAGACTGCCGGTCAATCAATGCATGTGTTCCCCTTGATTGAAAATGACACTTCCCAATCCCCTTGATTTAAGATGACACTTCCCAAAGCCAAATCTTTGATTGGATACCTTTCAAAAGATGGCATGTATGCCCAATCATGCATCAATGGCAGCTATATTAAAGTTCAAGGACACAAGATAGGTAAGAAGTAATAAGAGGGTGTGAGATAATGGAAGAGGTCACTGTCCCAGCCTCTGCAGCAGCTCTATAAATTACAGTGTCCTAGTATGTGAAAACCTAGAGAGAGCAGCAAGGTAGTACATTTCTAGTGATGCATAGTTTCAAAATAAACCAAGCTTTATGAGATATATGGATAGGTCATATTCGCTTTACATGCTAGCAATGGCAACACCTCAAATTTAAAATAAATAGACCAACAGGGAGGAACCCTGTCGCATTGTTTAAAGAGAGAATGTGAGACACAGAATTCGACCTAAGAGAGATCGAACTCAAGTCGGCTGGGCGAAACCACAGCGCCACCACCACTGGGCTATGAGCCCATCCATGGAAGACCTTAAATTTTGCGTGTAAGAATAGCAATGCCTTAAGTTTTTATCTCCATCATATATGTCAGCAAGCTAGCTGGGCTTGGGAGGCAATAGGGAACTAAGGCATGCAATCATAGGCTGCTTGTCCGGTTCTGGGCATTCAACCACGCAAGGTCTTTCAACGCGATTGAATTCTCAATGCCGCGATTAATTATCACTCAAAAAGCCTCATCTTTAGAAGTAAAGTGTAGACATCAAGACCTAGAAAGAGCACCATATAGAAAAATACGGTGCACCCGCGTTGCGAGGACCCCTTCCATTGACAGTTCAAGGATGGGGATTCATGCCATATTGACATATTTTCTCTCAGTCGGCGGATGTGAGGAAGAGAAGCTAGACCTCATGCTCTTCCCCTTGCTCGACAGGGTTGGAATGAACGAAAAATTTGACAGCCCCAACACCTAGCCGTTGTAGCCCATCTGTCCTGCTCGCCATGTCCTTGTCATCCGGTCATCCGGCGCCCAGCTTGAAGGTTAGGGTCCATGCTTGTATGTGGTCCATTCCTTTAGAATGTAATCTAGCTTTGTGGGTTTTGATCTGGATATCCCATTAATTTTAAGCTTTGGATAGGAAGGTACAAATTTTGATGCGAAATTGGTTGCTCCTAGTAGACACTTCGTCTTTAATTCTTTTTGCAGGAGATTCTACACAGGTGTAGTTCTGTCTGATGCAAGTGCATAATCAATCCTCTTGCCATGAAAAAACTGCACTCCCAGATGCAAACTTTGAATGGCTCATAGTGTTGTGATGGTGCCATCTGAAATTCAATCTAAAAATGAACAATGTTACTTCTATGAGAAAATGTTACTTGTAACTCTTTCATCTTAACTTTGTATGATAACGCTGTTGCCAAAGAAAGAAGAAGCAGTTCGCATTGAGCAGTTTAGGCCAATTTGTCTTCTAAATGTAAGTTTTAAAATATTCACAAAAGTGGGTACTAATAGGCTGACACGGACCACACATTCCGTGGTGCAACCGAGCCAGACAGCTTTCATGCCGGGAAGACATATCCTAAAAGGGGTTGTTGTCTTACATGAAACTCTCCATGAAATTCATTCAAAGAAGCTAGATGGGGTCATCGTCAAGGTTGATTTCAAAAAGGCATATGATATAGTCAAATGGCCTTTTCTTCAGCAGGCAATGCGTATGAAGGGTTTCAATGAGACATGAAGGAATCATGTGGATTCCCTAGTCCAAAAAGGTAGTGTCGAAGTGCAGGTTAACGATGATATCGGTCACTATTTTCAGATACATAAGGGCTTGAGACAAGGTGATTCGATCTCTCCTCTCTTGTTCAATATAGTGGCGGATATGTTGACCGTTCTTGTAGGCCGAGCCAAGGAGAATGACCAAGTTGGTGGAGTTGTTCCCCATCTAGTGGATGGGGGAGTATCCATCTTACAATATGTCGACGACACTATTTTTTTTCATGGAGCATGATCTCGCTAAGGCTCGGAATATGAAACTGGCGTTGTGCCTTTTTGAACAGTTATCTAGACTAAAGATAAACTTTTCACAAGAGTGAATTGTTCTGCTTTGGGAGGGCCAAAGAGGAACAAGATACATATACACAATTGTTCGGATGTGAATTGGGATCTCTGACCTTTAATTATTTGGGTATACTGATTCATCATCGTAAACTTACTAATAAAGAGTGGAAATGCATCGAGGATCGATTTGAAAAGAAATTAAGCTGTTGGAAAGACAAGCTAATGTCTTATGGGGGTCGGTTGGTACTCATTAATTCAGTATTAACGAGTATGCCGATGTTCCTATTATCTTTCTTCGAAGTACCTAAAGGCGTACGGAAGAGACTTGATTTTTATCAATCTCAATTTTTTTGGCAGTCAGATGATATTAAGACAAAATAGCTTGGCAAGATGGGATATCATTTGTCGACCTAAAGACCAAGGGGGGCTCGGTATTGAAAACCTAGTGATTAAAAATAAATGCCTAATGATTAAATGGCTATTTAGGTTATCAATAGAGACTGATGGTATGTGGGCACAAATATTAGGAAACAAAAATTTACAATCAAAAACTCTGGCCCAAGTTATTGCAAGACCTAACGATTCCCCATTCTGGAATGGACTTATGAGAACGAAAGATATATTCTTTCGTAGGGCCAAATTCTTGATTGGCAATGGGATGACAACAAGATTTTGGGAGGATACGTGATTAGCGAAGATGCCTCTAGCATTACAGTGCCCCACCTTATATAATATTGTACAACGTAAGGAAGATTACGTAGCTACTGTACTACAAGAGGTGTCCTTAAATATACAGTTTAGGAGATCCTTAGTTTGGGAACGCTGGAATTCCTCGCTTCACTTGGTGCCGAGGTTGATGGAGATTCAATTATCCGGCCAATCTGATTCCTTCCACGGGAAACTAACTAGAAGCGGTAATTTTACGGTCAAATCTATGTATATGGATCTAATTAATTCTGGGCCAATCCCAAGATCGGTACATATCTGAAAAATTACGGTTCCCTTGCGTATCAAGATTTTCATGTGGTTTGTCCACAAGTAAGTGATCCTCACCAAAGACAATTTAATAAAGCGATGTTGGGTAGGTAGTGCAAGTAAGTGATCCTCACCAAAGACAATTTAATAAAGCGATGTTGGGTAGGTAGTGCACGATGTTGTTTTTGTGACTGTGACGAAACAATACAACACCTATTTATAGACTGCCCTCTCGCGAAATTACTTTGGCGAACAATTCATATAGCCTTTGACATTATTTGGAATGTGGCTAGCTGGAGTAGATCATATTACGGCGTCTGGTATTCGGATTGGAATATGTGCGCTTATTTAGAATTGCAGAAATGATATGATTTTTAACAGACAACATACTTTAACTTTCTTGCAAGTCATCTTCAGAACTACGGCATGGATACGTGCGTGGACCTTACTCATTCTACGGACTTCAGGGAGCCTTTGGTTACTGGGTGCAACCAGTGAGATATGGTAGCATGGGTTATATTCAACCGGTTTGGATGGCGGTCTCATAATAGGATAGGCGTCTAGTTTTCTAGTCCTATTTATCCTGCCGGTTGTAGCAATGAGTTTCCCTTTTTATTTTGTTTTTTGCTCCGATTGCGAGCTGTATTGGATCTAAATCTTTGTTTCCTTTGTACTATTTAATAATATGGCCGCATGTATCTCTCAGATGCAGCAGAGCCCGGGGTAAGCCTCCTTTTCCTAAATAAACTTCTATGAGAAAATAGATTGTGGTGCTTGTATTTATGTAATCATTATGTCATCGTAGTTTTTCACTATCATGATTTGTTTTCCAATATCTATTAGGAATTTTGAAGTATTGAATTCTTATTAAAAAAACGACGTGCCATTTGGAACAAAGGAATGGCTTACCAAGATTCCTATGGAATGGGGCAATTCCAATGGAATTTTTGAGGAAAACAAACACGATGTCTTACCTTATGTTTTCTCCATTTGTTTCTACAATTCCTGAGTTTTTCCTATGAGGTATCCAAAATGACCATGTTGGAGTATTCAAGTGTTTTAGATTCCAGGAGAGATTTAGATTACATGACATCTCGGTCATGTATTTTCCCTACTACTGCATTTTAAGTTCTTGTGCTCCAAACGGGATCTATATCTAGAAGAACAGACGTTCTAACGGAACTATATTCTTTTTAGAAAAGGAGGATGGCCCCCGGCCTCTGCATTTGGGAGATGCATACGGCCACTTTATTGATTATTCTCAAGGACCTTACAAAGTATTACAACAATGTGCCTGAATTCGCCATCTTGACAATATATGCCGCTACTGCTATACAAAATGATGAAGGGGTGCTAGCTGGGCCACTACCCAAACCACTCACCTAAGCCTAACATCAAAAGCCGGAAGCCGAAACTCATTCGGAAGCCCCAGCCGAGCCACATACCGGGTCTGGGGCACAATCCGGTCAGACGCACTCATGTGTCGTCGCCGCCATCTTCCACAGGTCCGTCTTCAGATCATATTGAGGCTTCTACCTTGTCTGGCCACTCTGCTATCGACGCCCCCATGACGCCAGGCAGCTTCCTCATCATGCACGAGTCCATCTCCGCGCATCAGACGCCGAGTCTCCACAGAACCATGCCGCCGAGATCTGCCACCATCAATGTGTAAGATTAAGCACCGCTCCACCAAAGTCGCCATCCTCTAGTCCCTCGAGTCCGTGTGCACCTCCAAGAATGACGCCCCCAGGGGGGAAACGACACCAGAGAGCCGCCGTCATCCGATCTACTGATCTAGGGTTTCCTCCGAAGGTAGAAGAGAGTGGCCTTGAACATCTCCACAGCGATGCCTTCAGGAAGGGAACGACGCAGACAGTGTCGCCATCGCCGGTCTTGGCAATAGCCAATAGCAGGTTTTCATCCAGATCTGATCGAAGACCTCCATCTCTCGTGCACGGGTCGCCGCCGTCCTTGCTGGGATCTGGATGATCCCGCTTGCCAGATCTCAGCACGGAGAAGCCCCCACCCCCCCTACCGTGACCCGCCGACCGAGCAAGGGAGGTCGAGGCCGCGCCCACAGGATCAGATCCACGATGGATCCAAGCCCGCGCCGCCGCCCCGGAGTCAGCCCCGCACGCAGCCGCCACCGCCTGCCGAGGCTCGCCGCCGCGTGCCCGTGCCCGCCACCGCTCGCCGAGGCTGCCGCCGCGAGACACCGCCGCCGCCGCCTAGATCCGCCACCAGCGGAAGAAGAGGAGTCGGGAGAGGGAGTCCCCGCCGCCGCCGTCTTCCACGTGGGTTTCACCCGGCGGCGGCGCGAGGAGGGGAGAAGGAGAGGGCGGCGGCGGTGCCTAGGGTTGGAGGCCCTCGAGCCGCCCAGGGCGGGGGCGACGCGAGGGACGCAGGCAACTCATTAAGGAATTGAGCAACTTCTAACGGAACTATTGATATGACAAGTACTATATAACAGCTTAAATTGTTGTCTAAGCTCATCAGACCAAGCCTAGCCGGCACGACCGCTGCTGGAAGAGCACCACCATAGCCACGACATCACCTCCACCAGCGGAGCCCGCCATGGCAGAGGCGGTAGCTCACGGCTGGCACTGCCCGGAAAATGGATATAGCTGAACCTGCAGCCGCCACCGCCGGTCGCAAACTACCACAAGCTGCTGTCGCGCCGCCACCATACATGTGTGCCAGCCGTGCTTGCACGCCACCCAACACCAGAGCGATACCCTAGCCTGGGGGCCCGCCAGCGCAATCCCCAACACACAAAGGGACGAAGAGGCCCCACCGTGGACAGCACTGATCGGGCTTTGCCCGGCCGTGCCTTCTGGCGACGGTTAGGAAGGAGAATGGAAGAGGAGGGGGCAGCCTGGTGGTGGAGATCTAGGGTCCCCTCCCCATAGCCACGCACGTGCGGGTGGTTTTTTTTTCATGGTGGCATTGAGTACCGGACACTCAACGGATGTTCTCCCTTGGATCTGAAATGACACTTCCAAAAGCAAAATCTTTGATTGCGTATTTTTCAGAGAGACGACCTATATTAAAGTTCAAGGACACAGGATAGGTAAGAAGTAACAAAGGGTTGAGAGATAATGGAATAGGTCACTCTCCCACCCTCTGCATCAACTCTATAAATTACAGAGTGTGTGGTAGTATCTGAAAACCTAGAGCGAGCAGCAAGGTATTACATTTCCAGTGATGCATAGTTACGGATTAAACCAAACTTGATGAGAGATAAAGCTAGGTCATATTCGCTTTCCATGTAGCAACGGCAACACCTTAAATTTTTCCCGTAAAAATAGCGATGCCTTAATTTTGATCTCCATCGTATATTAGCAAGCTAGCTAGGCTTGGGAGGCAATAGGGAACTAAGGCATACAATGGTAGGCTGCTTGTCCACTTCTAGGCACTCCACCACGCAAGGTCTTTCGACACGATTGAATTCTCAACGCCGCGGTTAATTGCCACACAAAAAGTCTCATCTTTAGAAGTAAAATGTAGACGTAAAGACCTAGACGGGTTTGGAATGAACGGAAGAATCTGACAGCCCTGGCACCTGGCCGCTGCAGCCCATCTCTCCTGCACCTCCATCACCTTGTCATCCGGTCACCCGATGCTCAACTTGAAGGTTACGGTCCATGCTTGTATGTGATCCATTGCTTTAGGATTTGATCGATCCAGCTTTGTGGGTTTTGATCTGGATGGACCATTAAATTTAAGCTTTCTTTTAGGTAGATGAAAATTTTGATGTGAGTAATTGGCAGTTCGTCTGCAGCTGTATTTCTGTCTGATGCATGTGCATAATCAATCTTCTTGCCGTGAAAAAAAACGCACTCCCAGATGCAAACTTCGAACGGCTTGTAGTGTTGTGATAATGCCATCTGAAAATCAATCCATACGTACAGGCCTTCTAGGGGGGGGGGTGAAAGTTGGATCACATCCTAGTTTTGTGATGGTGACATATGCGGAATGAGTCAAGGTTTGTAGGAATCACTCCGGTATCCGATTTGCGAGTGAGGAAAATGTCACCAATTTTTTATGTTTTTGCCCTCACAGCAAATTTATTTGTCTTCTAGTATAAAAATGAACAATGTTACTTCTTTTTTGCGGGAAAAAAATGTTACTTCTATGAGAAAATATATTGTGGTGCTTGTATTTATGTAATTATTATGTCATCGTAGCTTTAACGATCATGATCTGTATTCCAATATCTATTAGGAATTTTGAAGGATTGAATTCTTATTAAAAAATCCAACGTGCCATTTGGAACATAGGAATGGTTTACCAAGATTCCTATGAAATTCATATGGACTAGGGCAAGTCCAAAGGAATTTTGTAGGAAAACAAACATGAGGTCTTACCTAATGTTTTCTCCATTTGTGTGATTGTGTCTTGAATTTCCAAGTTTTTCCTGTGTGGTATCCAAAATGACCTTGTTGGAGTATTCATGTGTTTTATATTGCTGTAGAAATTTAGATTACATGACATCTCAATTCTTGTTTTTTTCCTACTACTACATTTAAGTTATTGTGTTCCAAACAGGCGTTCTAACGGAACTATTGATATGACAAGTAATATATAACAGCCAAAACCCTTAGCATGATACTAGGACACATGTAACATGATATTACTCATGTTGAAGCTTGCAGAAACAGTACCGACCAATCAACATTTGTATTCCCTTTTATCTAAATTAACACTTGCAAGTGCCAAACCTTTGATTATATCTTTTTCAAAGAAAGAATATATATGCCAGCCATGCATGAATAGAGCTATTGTAAAGTTCAAGGACATATGATAAGATAGGTAAGAAGTAACTGGAGTGTCGTGAGATAATTGAAGAGATCAATCTTCAGGCTTGTGCACCCACCGACGCGTGCCTCAAGTGGCGCTCTATAAATCACAGAGTATGTGCTAGTATCTGAAAACTAGAGCAAGTAGAACAAGTTTATCATTTCTAGTGATCCATAGCTTTGAATCAAACCGAACTTGAGGAGATATCTAGGTCATATTTGCTTACATGCTGGCTATGGAAATGCCTCAGTTTTCTCTGTGAGAATAGAAACGCCTTAATTTGTGTTCACCACGTATATCTTTACCTAATAATAAAGCAAGTTGGGTTTCTTTCGTCCGTCATGGCGTTTTTTAGAAAAGTCCTTCTATTTCAGAGAAGTCAACCCGCAGTCCTGTTTTATGTCAAAACGAATCGTTTTTTTCGTACTTTACACAAAAGTCCATGTGTTTTCTTCAAATCAACCCGCCGTCCGGATTTAAGTCACACCCGAACCGTTATTTTACGTTTTTCGAAAAAAAACCTGACGTTTTAGGTAATTCATCCGCGGATCATATGTAAGTCAAACAAATACTTTTTAAAATCATCCATATCTTTTAAACCGTAACTCCGATTTGAACATGTTATATATGAAATTTGATTAGAAAAATATGTAGAATATGAATATGAGATTATTTTTATCTATTAAGTATTTTTAAAATTATTTTGGAATATATTTAAATTAAACAAATGATTTTCTAAATTATCCGTATCTTTTAAACCGTAATTTCGATTTTAACATATTATATATGAAATTTTATTATAAAAATGTGTGGAATCTAAATATGATGTTAATTTTACCTGTTAAATTTTTAAAATATTGTTTTGAAAGCAAACTTATAATTTCTAGCGCAAGATCCATTTTTCTTTCGTACCGGCGGCGATCCGGATTGCAAATAAACACCCCAGTATAATCATATAGGCAAAAAAAACATCAATAACTACACATGCATACCTCTGAAAAATGTCGCAGGGGAAAACAATAGATTTCTCATCGCGAGAGAGAGAGAGAGAGAGAGAGAGAGAGAGAGAGAGAGAGGCCTTAGGATTAACCATATTCAAACAGGTTTTTTTGTTGTTTTGTGTGAACACCGAGGCCATCGCCGGCGAGGGTGAGAAGGAGGATAAGCGGCAACACAAATATGATGCCTCGCAAATATAAAGGAGATGGACCTATTGAGTGATGGTTGTTGCGTTAAGAGTGTGTGTTATGTTTTTTCTCCCGTTGCAACGCACGGGCTCTTTTGCTACTATTAGAGTAAGCTAGCTACGCTTGGGAGGCAACGGGGAAACTAAGGCACGCAAACATTGTCATATTTTGTGCCATAATGTATAATACTCCACAAGAAAGTATCCGGAGACAGTTTTCAGATACCCTCTATTGTTTAAGATACTTCTTTTTTTTCGAAAAGGGGGATTCCCCGGCCTCTGCATCAGCATGATGCATACAGCCATCTTATTAACCATAAAATAGTTCACAAAGTCTCCAAGTCTCAATGGTCTCAACATGAAAAAAGAAGAAAAGGCTCACACAGAGCCCGAAGGCTAGAGCTAGATACACAAGCTAGCCTAACCACTATTACATCACAGCCGGTTGGCTCCAAATTAGACAGGTAAACTAATTGCCTATCCTATTACACGGCCGCCATCCAAACCGGCTGAATATATCCCGAGCTACCATCTCCCATCGGATAGCAGCAAGAATCAAAAGCTCCTGGCCTCCATCGGAGTGAGTAGCGACCAGAACGGATAAGAGCCGTTGCTCAAGATAACCTGCAAAACATGGATGTTTGATGTTCATTAAAGACAAAATCATTTCGCAATTCCAAAGCGCCCACAAAGAAAGCGCAAACCCCCAGCTTAATAAGTTTTGCTAACCCGGCTCTACCCTATTTAGCCATGTCCCAAACAACATGTTAACCGACCTTGGTGGGGTAATATTGAAAGCGACTTGAATAGTCGTCCAGAGAGTTCTAGCTAGTGGGCAATCAAAAAATAAATGTTTAATGGTTTCTCCCTGATCACAGAAACTACACCTAGTAGGTCCTGTCCAATTGCGCTTTGTTAGATTGTCCTTTGTTAAGATAACTTGTTTATGTAGAAACCACATAAACACCTTGATCTTTAAAGGAACTCTGACATCCCACACATGCTTGGAAGTAGGAATCGAGCTCGAATTAATAACATCAACATACATTGATTTAACCGTGAAATCACCTGACCTAGTGAGATTCCAGCGCAGTTTATCAGGTTGTTGAGATAGTTGTACCTGCATCAGTCTCCTAACTAGATGCAGCCACTCTTCCCAACGATTGCCCACTAACGATCTTCTAAACTGAATATTCAGGGGTATCGAGATGAAGACCGATGCAACCAGAGCATCGCGCCTTCGAACTATACGATACAAAGACGGATACTGGATTGCTAGGGATGCATCTCCGAGCCAAGTATCCTCCCAGAATCTCGTGCTTGCACAATTGCCAACTATATGCTTTGACCTCTGAAAAAATGAAAGCTTCACTTTCATAAGCCCTTTCCAAAAGGGTGAATCAGTTGGTCTAACCGATACCTGAGCCAAAGTTTTGGTTTGGAGATACTTGTTACGCAGGATTTGAGCCCACATGGCGTCAGTTCCTGAGGATAACTTCCACAACCACTTACTAAGAAGGCAACGGTTCTTGACTTCGAGATTTTCAATCCCCATACCCCCTTGGTCTTTCGGCCTACAAATGATATCCCACTTCGCTAACCGATATTTTCTCTTAAGCTCATCACCCTGCCAAAAGAACCTCGATCGATAGAAGTCCAGTCGTTTCCTAACACCAACTGGGACTTCAAAGAAGGACAAAAGGAACATGGGCATGCTCGTGAGCACCGAATTAATAAAAATTAAACGGCCTCCATACGACATGAGCTTGCCCTTCCAACAACTTAGCTTCTTCTCGAATCGATCCTCAATACACTTCCATTCATTATTCGTTAGCTTGCGGTGATGTATAGGGATTCCTAGGTATGTGAAAGGCATCTCCCCCAAACCACAGCCGAACAATTGTTTGTAAGCCTCTTGTTCCTCCTTGGCTCTCCCAAAGCAGAACAACTCACTCTTGTGGAAGTTAATTTTGAGCCCACTCAATTGTTCAAACAAACAAAGCAACAGTTTCAAATTTCTAGCTTTTACCAAGTCATGCTCCATGAAGATGATTGTGTCATCAGCGTATTGCAGAATGGAAATGCCTCCATCCACTAAATGTGGCACCAAGCCTCCTATTTGGCCAACTTCCTTAGCTCTCCCTATCAAAACTGCCAACATATCCGCAACTATGTTGAACAGAATAGGGGACATCGGATCTCCCTGCCGCAAGCCCTTATGTGTCTGGAAGTAATGACCGACGTCGTCATTCACTTTTATGCCAACACTACCCTTTTGCGTAAAAGTTTCAATCTGGCTCCTCCAGCCCTCGTCGAAACCTTTCATACGCAAAGCTTGTTGCAGAAAAGGCCATTTAACTTTGTCATACGCTTTCTCAAAATCCACTTTAAAGATGACTCCATCTAGTTTCTTTGAGTGAATTTCATGGAGCGTTTCATGCAACACCACCACCCCTTCTAGGATGTTTCTGTCTGGCATGAAAGCTGTTTGGGATTGCTGCACCACCGAATGCGCAATCTGTGTGAGCCTATTAGTCCCAACCTTGGTAAAAATTTTGAAACTAACATTCAAAAGGCAGATAGGACGGAACTGCTCAATCCTGAGAGCATCGGTCTTTTTTGGAAGCAACGTAATAGTTCCAAAGTTCAAGTGAAAAAGTTGAAGCCGTCCGGCAAAAAGGTCATGGAACATGGGTAGCAGATCCCCTTTGATAATATGCCAACATTTTTTGTAAAACTCCGCCGGAAACCCATCCGGCCCGGGAGCCTTATTGTTCTCCATTTGAGAGATGGCATCGAGAACCTCCTTTTCCGTAAACGGCGCAACCAGAATATCATTATCAGCAGCAGTTAGTTGAGGCACATCCTCAATCCTGGACTCATCGAGGGACACAGCGCTATCCTCCGGCGGTCCAAATAACTGCTTGTAGTATTCGGTGATGTATAGCTTAAGATTATCGTGACCAACAATAGTGCCTTCATCTTGCTCGAGCTGAAATATTTTTTTCTTTCTGTGTTTGCCATTCGCAATAAGATGAAAGAATTGAGTGTCCGCATCCCCTTGGATTACTTTGCGAACCTTTGCTCCGAGCGCCCACTTCAGCTCTTCTTCGCGAAGAAGTTCCTTCAACCTCTTTTCCGCATCAAGCTTCCAAGACAGATCAGCAGATGGCAGAATTGCTGATTCAGCTTTAACATCTAGGGATTGAATAATATCCAGGAGTCTGTCTTTCTCAACCTTATAAACTCCACTTAGATGCTTAGCCCATCCCCGAAGAAAGCTCCTCAAATGCCTGATCTTATTCTGCCATCTCTCGACAGGCGATCCTCCCCTAGACTCTCTAGCCCACTCTCTGGCTACAATATCCATGAAACCTTCTCGTTCAAACCACGCCGTTTCAAACGAGAAAGTATTCTTGTTTCCCACATGCCCTGGCTCCCCTGAGTCTACAAATAAAGGCGTGTGGTCCGAAATCCCTCGCGTGAGAGCCTGAACCGTGACAAGAGGGAACTTCTGCTCCCATTCAGCACTTGCTAGTACCCGATCCAACTTCTCATATGTCGGATTGGGTAAAGAGTTAGCTCAGGTAAATTGTCTACCAGAAAGCTCGATCTCTCTCAGATCCAAACTCTCAATGATGGTATTAAACATAAATGACCATCGGCCATCAAAATTATCGTTATTCTTTTCATCCCGCCTCCTAATGATGTTGAAGTCCCCACCAACCAGAATAGGAGTTGTTCAGACCCACGATTCGAACCAGTCAGCGAGAATTCGGTTTAAGCTCAGGTTATGCGGCCCGTGACCGCCACCAACACCCGCTTAAACCCATCTATTTTAGACCTGACTCGAAATTTCACTGCGAAGTCACCCATAACAACACTCCGGACTTCAAGGGAATCACATCTCACACCCAGCAAGATGCCACCGGACCTCCCTCTTGGAGGAAGACAATGCCAATCGAAATCCACACCTCCCGACAATGTGTTAAGAAACTGAGGCGCAAAATTATCCCGACCAGTTTCAGAAAGAGCAATGAAGTCTAAACGGTGCTCTAAAGATGCCTCCGCTAGAAACCTACGTTTAGCCAAGTCCTTAAGACCTCTGCTATTCCAGAATATTCCTTTCATAGGTCATCATGGAATTTTTTGGCAGTACGAATTCTAGCGCTCCTACGTACCGCGGATGCAGGATACACCTTCCGCTTCCACTTACGTTTAGGAATGTTATCTCCCGTAGCCCGGTCCTCATAACCGTGCTCCGGTTGAACATATACTACATCATCCACCTGGAGTTCATCCTCGTCAGACTCCACAGACGGAGGAACAAGATCCGCACAGAACTTGTCAAGTACCCTTACACCCAAGGCATCAATCTCGGCATCATTCATAGGTTTTACTGCCGCTAGGTTTCTAATAGTTTCTAAGGCCCGTTCCGCTTCCAAATCTAAAAGATCATTAACTGAGTTTTCAATTTCAGAATTATTATTCCCAAGAGACACCCCTACTTGGTTTGCATTATTAATAATCTCATCCTTAGAGAAATGCAAAATGGAATTTGATAAATTTACTGACATACCGGTTGTGATCTCAACATCACGAAGCTTGGCCGCCCGCATAGCGCACCGCTGCTGCAAATCATCCACCTCCGGAAGGTCCTGGAGACGAGAGCTCATCCGCCTCCCCTCGGAGACCGGGTCTCGAATCCCTCCGAAAGCGATCACCTCCTCCCGAGTAGCGGCACCCGGAGGAGGCCTGGGTGAGGGAGACCTCCGAAGAATGGGAGAGATGCCAGAGGGAGTGGGCGCCAGAGCCGCCTGCCCTAGTCCGTCCCCCCCTGCTGTCGCCGTCGCAGCCGAGTGCACCACTGGCTGGACCGCCATCGGGACTAGAGGGTCTGGGGCCACCTGCCTCGGACGCCTGCCTAGTGCCTCCGGCGACCCCTCCAGCAACAAAGCTCCCGCGTGACAGACCTCCAGGGCCTCCTGCCCCAAAGGTGGACCGCCTCCGCCGGACACTGGCACCTGTGCCGACCGCGGCGAGACGGAAGGATGAGAAGGAGTCGTGGCCACCTGCCCCGACGCCCCTCCCCTCCGGGAAGAAACCAAGGACCCAGTGAGCACTGGCGACCCCTGAGGCTCCACCGCACGTACACCTCGGGCACTGAAGCCGTCCGAACGCCGGGGTGGCTGTCCAAAGTCCAAGACCGGAAGCGAATGCTCAAAAGCATCGTCAGAGTCAACCCGATCACTCCACAGACGAGGAGGAGCCGACGTCGGCAGAAAAGATCCAAACCGCAAAGTGTTATGAGGCAGAGACGAAGTCGGAGACTGCTCCATCCCGGCTTCGTTCTCAGGCTCCTGAGCTACAGGCCCCGATCCATTGGGCTCCTGCGCTGCCCCATCCGTCTGCTCCCTGGGAGCACCCGTATCATCACCCCCTTCGTGCATATCCACATCAGTACCAGCAGCCACCTCAGCAAACAACTCCGCATCCTCAAACTCGATATCAAGGGGAACACCTCTCCTCTATAAGTCCAGTTAACGACGTCCGGGACATACTCAATATCCAAAATACTGACTCGCAGTCGAGCCACCCCCTGAGCTCTAGTGAACGCCATATCAACCTTCTCCGTTTTACCAACCATAATACCCAAGCTAGCTACCACACGCACATCAGCAAGTGCCTCAGATGGTGCCCCAGAGAATCGCAGCCACACCTGAGTAAGAGGCTTCCCCTTAGGCTCAACTTTCTTCCATTCGTGGAACTCCAAAATACCTTTGGTGCCTGGCACCTTACACATCCCGAAGCTCAACAAACGTTGCAAGTCCTCAACCGAAGGAAACTCAACTCTGAACACTCTATCCTCAACGGATACGAGGTCCCACTGAAAATCACCCGGAGCCAACTCCTGAAGCCTCTATACAATCTGAGCCTGAGAGACATCTCCCTGTGTCACCTTGACCAAACCAGTAGTAAGGCTCTGGGTATCAACTGGAATCTCCCTCGCAGCCGCTGACTCGAAGAACATCAGCTCAGCACAGTACACACCATATACAGTAAGAGCTGGAATATGCTCCCTCAGCAAAGGACACTCCCCTGAAGCATGCGCTGGCTTACCACAAGACTCACACAGCTGGGCCACACATTCCGCGATGAAATGACCCTTCTCTCCGCACCGGTAACAAAGCATCCTCTCTTTCTTCCGTGCATACTTGGATGCCCGCTCTGCATCAGCCATGTCAACCACCTCAGCTTCCTTCGCTATCCCAGGAACATCTGCAACGGCAAGCGCATTCACCACCTCCATCGCTTTGGGGTGGTAGCTCCTCGGGAGTCGGTCGGTCTCCATCGCCGCCTGCTGTCAACTACTCGGGAGGAGGCGGCCATGAACCTCCTCGGCCTCCACCACGACCACGGTATCCACGAAACCTCCTCTCAGGTTCATTATCCGGTCCCGAGGCCCCTCTACAAAGCCTCCAGCTGGCCCTAGAAACGGTCTCTCTGCAGACCCGTCACTCTGCCAGGCATAACCACGCCCTCCTCCCGCTGAGGACGAACCCCGATGCTGACCCACTCCATATGCATCATAACCGTCATCGCCCCACTTGCCTCGAGGTGCATCAATCGGTCTCCCACTGATATTACTCTGTCTGCTCTGAGCCTGAGTCTGCCCCAAACGATTCTGCGCCTGCCGAACTGCAAAGTGAGGCGGAGGAGCACGCTGACCCCCGGTAGGCACGTTCACCGGATCAGCAGAGGCACCGCCAGCCATGGTAACCCCCGGCGCCTTAGCCCAGCCATCCCCGTCGCCGACGTCTTACATGCCGGCACCACCGGCGGGGGAGGGCGAGGAGCCCCACGGCCAGCAGTAGCCATCCCCGACGCCATCGTTGCAGGAGCCGGCACCACCGGCGCAGGAGGGCGAGGAACCCCCCGGCCAACCGCAGCCGCAGAAGCCGGCGCCTGGGGTCTAGGCGTGCCCCGCCCAGCCGCCGTCGGCAGCGCAACCGACGCCCGAGCACCCGGGTTTCCCATCTGCTGCCTCGGTGGGTGGGCTCCTCCACGCCCCGCAGCACCCGGAGCCATGGCCGGCGGCGGCTGCCCGATCGGAGGAGCGCCCCGGCCCGACCCATGTGGCGGCGGCGGGGCAGCTCTTCCACTTCCCCCCGCGCCACTCGCAGCGGGTGGGGGTCCCGTTCCTCGGCCAGCAATGCCCAGCGGAGGAATCCTCTTCGCCCGGCTGGCACCACACACCGGGAATCCACGTGTTCCCTGGCGACGAACCCTAGCACCTCGTACCGACGGCGCTGGAACGAACAAAGAATCGGACGTGCATGGCAGATCACAACACCCAGACCGGACTTGAGTAACACAATGGGCCTCATACCCATTGTTCTCTGGCCCACTGGCAACACAGCCCGAAGGCGCCCGGTCCAGCCCAGCCGCACACAGCAGCCGATCGAGCGCGGCTGCCCTCGCCGTTTGAATCGCGTCCGCCGTGGCCTCCATGGCCGGCGCCGGCGATCTCAAACCCCGGGACAACATCCGCTTCCCCTTCTTTCTCTTAACCGTAACCCATGCATCCGGTCGAATCAGATCAAACACAGTGAGTTTCGGCAAACTAACCTTAGGTATAGGCCCCTTCCATGGTCGAAGCGCCGAGGCCGCCGTCTTCCTATGAACAATCCGGCGAATCATCTCGATCTTCTCTCCGTCGTGGAGCCCCTCACGAGCTAGATCGTCTCGGGGAACAACCTGATCCACCGTTGTCGCCACTTCCTCTTCGGAATACCCTGAATGAAAAAATTCACAAATGAGGTCCGACGGAGTGGGAGACGGCGGCGACTTCCCCGGCGGCTCCGATCCATCCTCTTCCGCATCGTCTTCGTCAGATCCTGCCAAAGCCCAGAAACGGCCTCCCACCCGCCGGCGATCGCCGGCTCCGGGCGGTGGATCCGCCTTCGGGCGCGGAGATCGCCCGCGATCGCCCACCGGTCGCCCAACGGTCATGGCGCGGCTTTCTTCGGGCCGGACTAACAACTGTTAAACTTCTACTGCTTTGAACAAGCAAAATGCACTGTTTAAGATACTTCTTAGCTTCAGATCCTTCCGCTTGAATTGGAACGGCACTTCGTTTTGGGTTGACAAGCTCATAAGTATGTTGACTATTCTGGGAAGAAAAGTATGTTCTACTATACATTAGTTGTGTGCCTGAAAATTACACCATTAGGCGTGAATGGTAAGTTATATCAAAAGCAAGAACAATAGAAACGTTATTTTTAAGGATCCAAAGAAAACGTTATTTTTAATACTTCTTTTGGGCATCTTTGTGTTTGTGTCCTAGACATTTTCTTTTTCTTTTTATACTTCGATTAGATGTCGGGATGTGGTGGTTTCTTTTGTATAAGCGGCCGAAAGCCTGTTCCAAAAATACCGATTCAATGGTATATTTTGTATGACATATAATAAAATGTTATGGTATTTATTAGTTAAACTAATGGTCAAATTTAGCCTAATTTTTTAAATGATTCAAATCTATTACTCAAATTCATTGGAAGTATAAAGCACGTCAAACATAAAAAAAATTACATCGAGATTTCAAGACCACCGAACAACCACTACCACTATCAGAACGAGCAGCTTACGCATCGTTATCGCCGCTCCTCTATCGGAGCCGGCTTGACCTTGCCGATAACAGCCGGGAAGTTTTTGTGCTTGTGCCTCTAAGGACCAGTGCCCTGGAGCCGTAGTCATCATCGTTGAACCCTTGAAAAGATCTGAACAGCTAACACCAAATCTCACCACACGATGAGGAACCCTAAACTCACTGCCTCAAGGAGACATCTGGAATCTACGTTGGAGCTCCGCCGACTACATCCAAACTCGAGGGGATCGGAGCCCGAAAGACAAACTCCAAGAAGAAGCGCCACCGTCAACCCGAGCGCCGCACCTGCAAGGACTAAAAAAATCCTAACCTAAACTAACAACCGGAGCAGAGGCGCGGGGATTCTCCTCCCTGCCACTAGGTGTGAAGCCATGATAAAAGGTCGCCGGGGTCAACATAAACAAGCAGCACTAGGGCATTCCATTAAAAAAAAAGTAACAATAATATATGGCTAAGGAATGCATAGCTAGTATTAACTAACATGCCTATAATTTTGTTTCATAACCTCACATAAATAAAAAATCATAGTTGCCAGTGTTAATAATAAAATAAGCTCCATTTAAGAAAAGTAGTTACCTCTCTATTTTTCTTTCAAATTCCGGAAATACTCCATTATATTCTTACTGTCTGCAATTTTAAATTAGCAAATAACAAGAGATTACAGTACAAAGAGACTTCAAATCTTTCTAGCTAGCTTACTTGACATTATGATGAGGTGTGACTTGAGGTCTAATCTATAGATTGTGTAATCCACATAGACCTTCAAGCAATTATGAGAAAAAGAAATCAACACGTTGAACAAACCCTACAATAATTGGATGATAGGAATTTTAGATAAAAATAGAATAGGAATAAGATGTAGATTTGAACCGGAGACCAACTGCGTAGTATCACGCACTGCTAGCCACTCCAGCTAACCAGTATTGTCGTTAATAAAGTTGTGCATACCTTGAAAAACTAACCATAGATGTAAAACCGGAATGGTCTACTGTAGCAAACCGCAACCAGCACTGTAGCCAATGGGAAGTAGCTTTGTAACGGATCTGAATTAGTTATTGGGTGAATTTTTTTTAATGTATATTTTGAAAAGGTACCAACATTTCATGAATTTCTAAAGAACAAACCGGAGACAGGAACATTTTTGAATATGTGAACAAAAAAAATTGAAAAAGCAGAAAAGATTGAACAAAAATATTGTTTTTTAAAAAACATAAACCATTTTTTTGAATTTGCAAACAAATGTTGAAACCACGAACATTTTTTGAATGTTTTAACAAATATTTGAAAAGTGGAACATTTCATGATATTTGTAACAAAACTTTGAAACAGCAAGCATTTTTTGAATTTGTGAACAAAAGCTTTAAAATAGACATTTCATGAAATTCCGAACAATTTGAAATCGCAAAAATAAAATAAAATTCTTGCACATTTTCTGAAACATGGACAGTGTTCGAATTTCTGACTAAAATTTGTAATCACGAAAAAAGGAATATTTCATGAAATTCTGAACAAAAAATTGAAATTTTGAACATTTCTTTAAAATTCTTGAACATTTTCTGAAATGCAAACATTTGTCTAATTTCTGGCCAAAATTTGAAACCACACACATGCCTGAATAATTTTTCAACTTGCGAACAATAAAAAAAAGAAACGTATTTTGGAATTGATGAACATTTTTTCAAGTTGTGCACAAAGTTTAAATACTGGAGCATTTTTTGAAATTCCTGTACGTTTTTTGATACCAGAGCTTTTTTCGAATTTATGGACAAAATTTTAAAGGAGGAACATTCTTTTGAAAATCTGAACAAAATTTGAAATTTTCCAAAAACATATTAAAAGGAAAAATCAACTTGAAAAAGAAAAAAGAAAAATAAACATAAAAGAAAAAGAAAAATAAATGTAAACAGTAAAATGTAAAAATGAAAAACCAAAATAAAAACGAGAAACCAGACGGAATCGTTTAGGAACCTTCAGAAGGTTCCTAAAAGCAGAAAAACTGGAGTTTGAACCTTCTCAAAACAAGGATCCGTGTACACGCTAAACGGCTAACATGGGCCGGCCCACTGCGATCGCTCCGTCGATCCCTAGTTGCGAAACATCGACATCTTGACGCAACGTGCGTCTGTTAGGGAATTCCTTGGAGATCGACCAATTCTCAAATGTGGGCCTCCGTGCAGCATGGTGTTTGGGCTGCTACGTTTTGGGTTGCCATCGCACGTGAGGCTGCCAGGTCCTATTTTTCACTATTTTATTTTTCTTCATGGGTTGCATGTACGAACAGGCTTTGGGCCAGTGTCAGTGGTGTCAATTGACCCCGCTACAACACTGTAGCTCCGCCTCTGCCTGTCACCGGTCGTTGGAGCGGCAGGTAGAGGGAAGGCAAATCCACAGATTCGTCGGCGAAACTTGAAGAAAGAGTTTGCCCTTGCTGTCAAGGTTAGAGAAGAAACCTAGCTAGAATCCATTGATTAGTCTTGTATAGGAGTAGCCTCAAAATACCAAGGGGCGTGTTTGGTTACCTGCATCGTTTTTGCCCATTTGCGTACTTGTCCTAGTTGGGCCCGACTGAGAAAATGCAGGCCAAAAATCAACATTTGCACTTAGTTTGGTTGCCTGCATGTCCTCTCTCTGCATTGTAACGATCTCTATGCACCACTTTTTGGTTGCTCGCGTTGTATGTGCTCACACAGGTGCACGTTGTTTTACATACGAGCATAGAGTTGTGCTCACCTTGTACCCTACTTGGTGAGCTTACCAATACTACTACACCTTAAATCCAATCACACTAAGCACACCAACGCCACATCGTTGCTATGACGATGAATTGGACGAAGATGATGAAGTTCTTCAGCCCTAATGGTCGATCCACCTTCTTGCCAACCTCAACCTTGCTGCATGAATGCTCTCGCACATACTTGGAGTAAGCATCTTCTGCCGCCTGCCTAGTCTTAAACCCTCCTTTACGGTTGTTGTCGTTGTACTCTGAAACTTGTTTATTGCAAGATTCCCATGAACCGTAAACCCCTAGAACCCTACCTTCGAACACCACATATCACTTACCCTGGCAGTGCGAACGAGCAATAAGTTCAAGCGACAAGCATTGGAACAAACAAACATCAAGCAATGAAGAACTCTCGGAGCAAGCAATGAAGAACTCTAGGAGCAAGCAACGGAGCAGAAGAGCATTAGCACTACAAGAAATATGTCAACTTATGACCTTCTCTTAGTGACCCCAGCTGAATTGGTCATAAATTCACGGCCATTTCGCTTGGAAGGGCTCAAACCCTGAAATTGCTTACACCAAATGGTCACAAAGGCATAAGAGGCGCCAATGACCTTATTTCTACCTGATTCGACCAATATAAATGGTCATGAGGATGTGAACGTGGATGCATTGGTACTTATTGCTACGACTAGGCGTCACCTCATCGATTTTGCCTATGTGTCATGTCCATGTGGCGCTTTTTGCCCTAGGTTGTGAAGCAACCTATATTTCTGTCATTCCCAAAATTCCCAAAAAATCTCATAAATTCTTTGGGTCATATCTTCATCAAATATGTAAAACCTTCCTTGCCTAGTTCAAAAATAATTCAAAATATTCATTTTCCTATTCTGTTCAGAGTAACAGCCAGTGAAGGAAGTACCACTTTGGCATGTCCAAATAGTATCCATTTTCTACAGTGCTTTCCTATGCCCAAATAACCATCCTCCACCAAATGCCAGCTCAATCCATTCATTATTTTGAGCCGAGGTTCAACATTCAGATTTATGTCCAAAGGTGGTGGTTTGCAAAGCAAGTACCACCTAGGCTCCTCCTTTTGAGCTGAAAATTTGTGAAAACGGTCTTCTTAGTAACTGATCATCCTCAGCCAAAACTCACGCCCATTATCCATGTACATTTCCCGTACCGCTAATCAAACACTTGGCTACTAATTCATGTTTGAGCATCGATTGGTCTCCTCGTGAGAATCTTATGTTGTAATTTTCTTCCTAGCACCAACCTGGGGAGTGCCCAACCAACTAGACATGCCTAGGCCGCCCAGAACACATGGCAACGCCACGGTCACGCGGTGACCACACGACGGGCATGCGAGTTTACGCGCTCTAGAGTTGGGGCCCTCGACCACCGCCCAAACCTCGACGTATCGCCACCAAACCATGTATTTATGATTAAATAGGTCCTTATGTAACTAGAAATGATTTTTGGAAAAAATAAATAGCAAACTATGATGCAGCTGCAGTTCAAATTTGACCCGCTTCCAACTGAATCGGCAGAAATTTGTCTTTTTCACCAGAGGTGGATCAAAAAAATTTACACCAGACCATTTTGTCAATTGTGCATTAAATATGGCCTAGTGTTTTATAAAAATGATTTGGTACAATTTTGCAACAATTATTTGGTAGTTCCTTCACAAAAAAATCTCTTTTCGGGCACTCAAAAAATGGAAAATGGTTTTTTCGTCCAACGAAAATGAAAACTTCCTTAGGCAACATTGTTTGCTATTCCAATATGCACCCTTGTGTACAATATGAGATCATTTGAACAAACTATGCCATGAATGTGGCCATAAGATTGATCATTTGGCTTGAAAGCCATGAATCTTCACACTTGATAGCTCATTTCCGAGAACACTTTTTTAAAATAATTACCGTATTACAAGTTTATTATTTTTTCTGGAAACTTGGTCACATATCATGACACAATGTGAAGGTTTTCCAATTCTTTGATTTATTTTTTTATTTTTTTATGCCCGTTTCAAAATGCGGTCAAAACGGCGGGCTTGACCGTTCCTAGTTAGTGGTTGAATCTTGGAATTTTTTTGGTGTTTCTATGATTAAATAGATACTTATGTACCTAGAAATGATTTTTGGAAAAATAAAGAGCAAACTATGAGGCAGCTACAGTTCAAATTTGACCCGTTTCAAATTTGAATCGAGGACAATTTGTCTTTTTCATCGAGGTGGATCAAAACTTTTTCACCCAACCATTTGGTCAATTGTGCATTATATATGGCCTAGTATTTTATAAAATGATTTGGTCCAATTTTGCAACAATTATTTGGTAGTTCCTTCACAAAAAAACCTCATTTCGGGCACTCGGAAAATGAAAAATGGTTCTTTCGTCCAACGAAAATGAAAACTTCCTTAGGAAACATTGTTTGCCATTCTAATATGCACCCTTGTGCACAATATGAGATCATTTGAACAAACTATGCCATGAATGTGGCCATAAGATTGATCATTTGGCTTGAAAGCCATTGATCTCCACACTTGATAGCTCGTTTATGAGAACAATTTTTTAAAATAATTGCCGTATTACAAGTTTGTTATTTTTCCTGGAAACTTGTCCACATATAATGACACAATGCGAAGGTTTTCCAATTTTTTGATTTTTTTTGAATTTTTATGCCCGTTTCAAAATGCGGTCAAAAGCAGCGGAATGACCGTTCCTAGGTAGTGGTTGAATCTTGGAATTTTTTTGGTGTTTCTATGATTAAATATATACTTATGTAACTGGAAATGATTTTTGGAAAAAATAAAGAGCAAACTATGAGGCAGCTGCAGTTCAAATTTGACCCGTTTCCAACCTAATCGACCACAATTTGTCTTTTTCACCGAGGTGGATCAAAACTTTAGACACCCAACCATTTGGTCAATTGTATATTAAATATGGACTAGTATTTTATGAAATTGATGTAATCCAATTTTGCAACAAATATTTGATAGGTTCTTCACAAAAACCATTTTTGCCACTCGGAAAATGATTTAAAATAGCTAGAAAGATCGAAATGCATACAAATTGGTCCTTATCCATAAAATGTGGTCTAAGTCTAGTGAAAATTTGTGTTGTGCCCTTTTTCAAAATATTTTTGATAGTTGCTTCACAAAATCCTCTATTTTTAATACTTGAAGACTATTTTAAAACACCGATTTTTCAACCAATGAGAACTCTTCCCACGGATCGATGACATGGCGCCCATCCATCCACCCATCCATATCTCCACCCCACATCCATCCATCCATCTATCTACGAAAAAATAAAAGAAAAGATCCCCACCCGCAAGACAAACCCTAGCTCAGATCCCCCATCGCACCCCTCCTCCCTCGTCCCCATCTCCTCGCCGCCGCCGCCACTCCTCCTCGTCCCTGCACCACCTCGTCGCCAACCTCGCCGCTGCCACCTCCTCCCCGTCCCCTGCACCACTTCCTGATCCCTCCTCCGGCCCCATCCCCGCCATCCCCACTTCCACCACCCCTCCGTCCCAGTCGCTGCTCTCTCTCGGTTCAGTGAGATGGGATCCACTCCCGCAGTCGCCGCTCCACCCACACCGTCGACGACCCATGCCGCTGCCGCACACCACCGCGCCCTCCCCTCACCCCGGCCCCAAGTCGGGCAAAGGCGAGGTAGCGCTTCGCATCGCGATGGCCGCAGCCTTGCCCACTCCGATCTGGATCCATGGTGCACTCCTTCCTCCTTCTGGATCGATGGCCGCAGCCTCGCCAATGGATCCAGCACGTGCCGGTGACGAGGGCTGCCAGATCCGCGACCTGGGAGGCTCCTCCTATAGGATACGGAGCAGCGCGCGCACCACGCAATCGCCGGATGGGGCGAGTGCGGCGCTCGAGGACGCCGTTCGAGTCCGTGTGGGAGGCTGTCGACCGCTTCCGCGGCAGCGCCGCCTGGAGCTCCCACCTCGTCAACCGCATCTTCGCGCACCACAAGGTCAGTCCGACCTCCTCCTCCTCCCGTCTCCCTTCTCGTCGCGGCTCGTCTTGGCCTGATTTACATTCTTGCTGGAGAAACGGTGCCATTTCCTATTCCGCGGAGTACTTTTTGTTCTTGCATAGTACTACATGGTCGTACCCCTGTACTACTTTGGGTCACATAGTTCGTCATTCAATTAGGAGCAGAGCGGAGTGGTTCTTGTCCGTGATTCGGAGGCAAATGCGGCCAGTAAAATCAGCCAGCACTGATGTTTCTCTTCGTTCTCTCGATTAATTTTGTTCTTGCCACATTTTCCGCTGCGAAGCGTAACCGCATGTGTGTGGGGGATCAAGATGAGCAACACGTCAATCTAGCGGAGCGACATCGCATATAGAGAAGGAGCTCCAAGCCCCCTCCCGATACATCTCCCGCGAGGTATGACCTCATCACGAGCCCATGGAAGTGAAACTTGATTGTGCAGTCATCAGTTGTTGTCATTGATTATGTGATTGACTGATTCTATAATAAGCCTTCTTGTCGTAGTCTTGCGGTTGATGTTGATAATTCAAAGGCCAATTTCTGCTTACGCTGCCACTTGCTTATGTTATAGGCCTGATTAGTCACTTAGTCATATCTGAATATTTGGCTACTGCAAATGGAGTAGTCTAACCATGAAATGGTTGCTGCCATAGTACTCCAACCAGCCTGAAGCTATATGAAGTCTAACCAACAACTGTAGTGATCCAGCCTGAAGCTATAAAATTTTGTTTCCTTGGCAAAAATTCAGTTTACTGATTTTTGCAAATTCTGTATTTTGTAGTACTATTTTGGTTGCGATAGTTTTTCAAGAGCTTGTTAACTTGTCGATGCTTTCTTAATTATGTGCAGCTGCTCCACTTTGAAAATTCTTAGTGTATCTTATGCTTAGTGTTAATTCTTTGCAGCTACTCCAATTGAACTACAAGATCTTGATAAACTTGCATGTGCTCGCCTTTTGCTTATTCTGTTTTTATAAATCCAGTTTATAGTGCTTACCTCTTTGTCACATTGGGTTTGGCAGCAGTTGCTAATCTCTAGCATTTACCTCTTGTTGCTTATTCTGGTTAACTAAGCTTCATCTCCTGTTTTTGTTTCCGGAGATTGTTGTATAATTTATGTTCTTTTTACTCCCAGAATTATTGTGCGCTCATACTGCCATCACATTGCCTGTTTTTCTTGCTGCATACATGTATCTCAAGCATTGTACTACTGTGTTTGCTTAGGCGATTCACTTGATTATGTTTCTAACTTTTCATAATTTATTATTTGTAGATGCTGGCCTTTATTCTTCAAAAATTGGGTGTACAAGAGCTACAGCAAGAAGAATCCTGAAGAAAAACCACACCTAGAATGCCATTTCGCTCACTGGAGCTAGTTATGTGTATATTTAGTTGTATTTTATAGCTAAATACCAAATTTGTACTAGGTACTTTGCTTGGCTGTTGTAATGTACTATCTTAGTTTTGGTACTTTGTTCGCCGTTGTAATGTACTATCTCAGTTTTGGGTGTACATGATTGTAATGTACTGCTTGGTTGTTGTATGAAATATTATGCCTTATTGGCTCTTTTTGAATCAAATTTTCTAATTGCAAAAATATAGAACTGGCTCTGTGGTAATTGGTTCCCATATGACTAGTGGGACCTACTTTAAAATGGAAAAGAAACAAAAGAAAACCGACAAATGGGCTAGAAAAGGTTGAGGCCCAAAAATGTGGACTGAGAAGAAAAAGTAAAAGTCGGTTGGGCTTGGCCCATGTAGTGACCAAACTTGAAAGAAAAAACAATAAATGGGCTGAATTGTTGGGCTAGGCCCATGTAGAAAACCGAATCGGACCGGGCTGATTCCTATCCACGCCGACTTGCCATCTTTGGATGCCTACGTGGTGCAGGGATGTTGTTTGTGACCAAAAATTTGGTCGTGAAACCAACGACCTTTTACACATCGCAAAGAAGGTCGCTATAGTCAGTTTATGACCGCCAGCTTTTGACCTTCTGTTTTTGGTCACAAAAAGGTCGCAAATGAAAAACTATGACCTTTCAGTGACCAATAGTGGTGGTCACAAGTTGACATATTTCTTGTAGTGTAGTAAGCATGCATGATCATAGCTTGTTCGACCTAGCACTACTTTGGTATCATCCTACCACCACATCCAAAAGAGGGTGTCATCCTATACCACCGCAAGTTCGTGATCACCACGAGGATCACCGTGAGGGTTAGTATATACCACCTCACAAAAATATACACACCACAAGATTGTTTTCAAGCCCTAACTACACAAAATATACGTCAACATCGTCGTCATCATCCTTGTCGCCATCGCCGTTGAGGATCATGCATGCCGTCGGCACCAGCAAAAGCAGCACTAGTAGTAGTGCTTGCCCAGCCAGGTCCTCAGCCAGAGCAGCATGCGGTATGTCCCATGGCAACAAACCCAACACCCTGGGTTTTGTTGTCCAGCAGGTGGTTGAGAGCCACCATGAGAGCCTCTGGGCTGAAGCCAATCTGATCCATGACGGCGCTGTAGATCTTAGGGTGGACGTCCACACTCTTGCCCTCCCTGATGGTGGTGGCCACCTTCTTCACTGCCTCACTCATGCCGCTGAAGAGGCTCAGCTCCTCCTCCATGAAGTCTGCCCGTCTTCCTCATCCTATCAAGTACAGGAACGTGCTCAACATCCTTCTCATGAGCATCAACGTTGATGGTGTCTGACTCCTGGGTGTCTGGATACTCCGGCATCGGCGAGCCCAGCGGCTAACCAGAGCCCATGGCATGCTTGCCGGTTGCCAGCCCGAAGGAGAAGATCTGCTGCATCTGGTGGTAGTTCTGGATAGGGGTATTGAGAAACTCAGTGTCCTTGGAGTGAGCCTAAGAAGAAACATGACATACATGTAAGTTAGTATGGCAATGGCTCATAGGCTTGAACTGTTGGTCTGTTAGAATGGCATGGTTTGTAAACTAATCGCGACGTGGCCTTGGTAGTGTTGTGCCTCCAGAAGGATCGAGCAGGTGTCCTCATCCCATGAAGCACCGCTAAGGTCTCTGAGTTGGACGCTTGGATCCATCGAGCTCTCCACTTCCTCATGTGGTTGTACACCTGGGTCAAGGTGACCTTTTGTCAACAGAAGTCGAACACCTGCTTTGCAACAAGGTTCAAGTACACCTCCTCGAAGCCCTTGTCAGTCCTCACCCCACCAGCTATGATCTCACACATCTTGTTAAGCACAAAGGTGGAGAGGAACGGCTGCCATTTCATGTTGTCCCCCCTACCATCCTTCTTCTCCTTTGCTGCTGACTTTAGAGCAGCAACATGAGTAACAACATTGGGCTGAGCCAGCACAAATGGAGGAACCGTAGGCGGCACCTTGAAAACCTCTGAATCAAATGGCGTCTGTTCCAAAGGAGGCCGAGAGTCCTCGACGTAGGATGGCGGGAACTGGCTCTCGAACAGCACAATGGTCTGACTAAACTCTTGCATGGTCATGTCCTACAAATGTAAGTGTCATAAACACCACAAGACACTACACATGGACAGTATGAACTAGCAGTACAATATGGACAGATCGAACTAGCAGTACATCTTGGACAGATCAACCGAGCATTACATCATGTACAGATCAAACTAGCAGTAACACAAGCACAAGCATACTACAACTAAAGCATACCACAGCATAGCAGAGCACTAATCATGGTGAACGGAGCACTAATCATGGACACAGGGATGATCTTGTTCAACACTTGCCCACATGGAAACAACCCCTAGCATGCTCCAAATCCATCACAACTAGCTACTACATCATCACAGTCAAATAGGACGACCTAACCTTAGCACATGGACAGATCTAGCTAGAACTAGAAGAGAGGAGGTGGTGATTGAACTTACAGAGGCCATTGGAACGGCCACGGAGGAGGTGCCTGGCACGTTAGAGAGGAGGAGGAGTCGACCGCCGCCGCAGTCAACCGGTCGCCGGAGTAAATGCGCCCGCTTACCTCGTCGTCGAACACTAGTAGAAAAAGGGTCAAACGTGCAGCACATTAGTGCCGGTTTGTATTAGAGCCGGCACTAATGTATACATTAGTGCCGGTTTGAACGGATTTGCATTAATGCCGGTTCGTGTTGAACCTTTAGTACCGGTTCGTGGCACGAACCGTACTAAAGGGTGGTGGCAGTGGCGTCGGTCGGGGCCCACGATCATTTTAGTACCGGTTCGTGGCACGAACCGGTACTAAAGTTAGATTTAGTACCGGTTCGTGCCACGAACCGGTACTAAAGAGTCGACCTATAGTGCCGGTTCGTGCTACAAACCGGCACTATAGGGCAATTTTCGCATCCGATGGGAAAATGTAAAACGGCTATAACTTTTGCATACGTTGTCGGAAAAAAAAGTATAATATATCAAAAAAATTCAGCACGAAAATCCGCATCCGATGGAGACAGCCTACGGCCGATTTGGAATTATTTAGAATCCTCAAATTCCAAAAGGAAAAAAGATATGGTTAAATAATTTTAGTTTTTTTTTAAAAAAAATTGGATAAAACTGGTCAAACTACTTATTCAAGAAGTATTAATGTTACTACATAATTATTCAAGAATATTAGTGTTACTAAATAATTATTTCAATTTTTTGAATTTTGGTCAAATCTGGTCAAACTATGGTCAAACTGTGGTCAAGCTATGGTAAAACTTATTCAAGAAATATTAGCGTTACTAAATAATTACTGTTTTTAGAATAATAGTTTCAAACTCAAACGGTGAAATGTGTGACTTCATTCTCAAGCTAAACTCCTGAGGGTTAATAGGATTAACATTTTACTATTGTCAGGAAAACAACAAGTGCAGACTCGGAAACGAAGGAGAATAGAACCCGAAAGTTAAGCGTGCTCGGGCTAGAGTAGTGAGAGGGATGGGTGACCGGTCGGGAAGTTAGATGATTTGGAATGAGTGATCCACACTTGAGCAATTAAGAGAGGTGATTAGAGACTAAATCATCAAATAATTCAGAAAAAATAAAAATCAAAAAGAAAAATCAAATTTTTCTTCCAAAATTTTCAAAAAAAAAAATTCAAAAAAAAAAACCTTTAGTGCCGGTTCGTAACACGAACCGGTACTAAAGGTCCCCCATACCGGGGCGCGAGCTCACGCCACGTGGTGGCACTTTAGCGCCGGTTCGTGCCGAACCGGTACTAAAGGGGGGGGGGGCTTTACTGACGACAAATTAGTGCCGGTTATGTAACCGGCACTAAAGGCCCTTACGAACCGGCGCTAAAGCTCCGTTTTCTACTAGTGGAAGTGGATCCGCGCCGGAGAGAAAGCTCGGGAGGGGGGAAATGGTGGCGGGAGTTTTGCCGCGGCGGTGACCCTCGATATATAGGGCGACCGAATCGGCGGGAGGTGACTCGAATTTGTCCCGTCGCTTTCTCGGAGATGCACCATCACTCCCGCCATCTCCCTCCCCTGCGCGGCGCGGGCGCGGCGTTCCCCTCCCCTACATCGCTCGAGCCTGGCTCGTTGGAAAGAGCTGATTCGACCGTTCTTAGCAGGCCAGGCTAAGGGATGCTTTGAGGTTCGTGCTATGCGGGCCAAACAGTAAACACAGTCATCCAAACGGTCAATTTGCATCCCGCACGGGCCTGTCTGGGCCTACTGCAGGCTACCAAACGCGTGGAGACTTTGTAAACCCAAACGAGAAGGTACTATATAGAAACTAAAACTCGGAGTCGGGAGGAGAAACTTGTAGAAAGCTCTGCCCGCTGCCGCCCACTGATTAACCGCGGGAATCACCTGATCAGCATAAACATGGCAAAGACGTTGCTTTCGTCTGGAGAGATCCCATGCTTTCTCCACGCCTCCACTCCACTCCGTTCCATTCCATTCCTCCCTCTCCCACCTTCCTTCCTTCCTTCTGCTCCCTCCCTTTCCCCTCTCCGTCCGCTACAAAACCTTGCTCCATGCTTCCTTCCCCTGCTCCAAACCAGAGCTCCTCTGCTCCGCTCCAACTCCTCTCTACCTCCCAGCCATCAAGAAAGAGACGAAGAAAAACAACGTTGGGTGGCCATGTCGTCGGCGACAGGGCCGGTGGTGGACGCGGAGTACGTGGCCGAGGTCGAGAGGGCGCGCCGGGACCTCCGCGCGCTCATCGCCAGCAAGAGCTGCGCCCCCATCATGCTCCGCCTCGCGTGAGTTCCTCGTCGCCATTTCTCGCTTATGCAATGCACGTTCTGTTAGCATTTTGTAGCTTAACGACGGCGGTGATCATGGTGTGTGCGTGCAGATGGCACGACGCCGGCACCTACGACAAGAACACCAACACCGGAGGCCCCGACGGCTCCATCAGGTTCCCGGAGGAGCTCCGCCACGCCGCCAATGCAGGGCTCAAGATCGCCGTCGACCTTCTCGGTCAGCACTGTCAGATTCTGTTTTCTTGTGTTCACTTCAGAGTTTGGTTTCTGATTGAATCAAGCCTGTCTAACTGAATATAAACATGATGAATACCCGTGGTGCAGAGCCGATTAAGCAGAAGCACCCCAAGATCACGTACGCGGACCTGTACCAGCTCGCCGGAGTCGTGGCCGTCGAGGTCACCGGTGGACCGACCATAGATTTCGTTCCTGGCAGGAGGGTAAGTTCATGAAATCAGCAGTAGCATTTGCTCTATTAATTGTCGAGAAAAAAACATCAGTTCATTACCATCATAGCAACCATGTATTGCAGGATTCTTCAGTTGCCATTGAGGAAGGACGGTTGCCAGATGCCAAGCAAGGTAATCAACTTACACAAATATCTACTCTAGATTCCAGTGGCGCATTGTTTTTCTCCGTGAATGAAATGTGGGATGCAACCCAAATAACAGTTTCAACTAATGCGCTTGAATCAGAGTTTGCTTTCAACAGTCATGGGCTTACAGAGAAAGGAGCACTGAAAATTGCTTATGTTTATCATGTGACCAGGTGCTTCACACCTCAGGGAAGTTTTCTACCGAATGGGCTTGACCGACAAGGACATAGTAGCACTCTCGGGTGGCCATACTCTGGTAATATCTCAACACCTTCTTTTCATATTGAGAGAATTGTTCATAGGTCATGATTCAAATTATTGATCTGCATTGTACATTTTTAGGGGAAAGCACGTCCGGACAGATCGGGATTCGACGGTGCTTGGACAAAAGATCCTCTGAAGTTCGACAACTCCTACTTCGTGTAAGCGTAATTATGCCACGGTCGTAGATTGCAAATTGGCTTAAGATTATACTATATAGCTGTGATGTCATCAGCTCAGAACAACCTTGTCATTGCTGGACTTCATCTTCTATATATGCTGCAGTGAGCTTCTGAAAGGGGACTCTAATGGGCTACTGAAGCTGCCTACAGACAAGGTTCTCGTGGAAGATACCGATTTTCGTCGCTTCGTTGAATTATACGCAAAGGTAAAAACAGAGTTCAATTCAGAATATCTCCAATCTGTGTGCTACATTCATCTTGCTTAGCATGTGGGATATTATGTTTCGCGCAGGATGAGGATGCCTTCTTCAGGGACTATGCCGAGTCGCACAAGAAGCTTTCCGAGCTCGGGTTCACGCCTTCTCGTGCTACCCTACTCGCGTGGGGATGCAGAGACAAAGCCAAGAGGGCTGTCACGAGAACTACCGCTGTCTTTGCGGTTGCGGTTGCCGTCATCGCCTGGGCTTGCATCTGTGAATCCAAGAGGAGGCTCAGTGGTTAACTTGCAAGTCTTCATGTGCATATAACTGCAAATTCAGTGATGGGTTTCTGAAGAACAAAGTTAAACCTAACATTGAGATGTTGTGCAGTCGTATTTGTAACTGATGTGCTGATACAGCGATGAAAATGCATCCTGCTATCTATCATCTATGTAACATTGTGAAGTTGTACAGACAGTGAAATAAGGAAAATTACAGTGGTTGTCGATCGTGCAAGTTTCTACGGGAGTTCCCTGGAGTTCTTAAGTGATAGAAATAATCTTTGGCAATGAATAAGTATCTTGTCATAATCGACAACCAATGTAATCTCTCGAAATGAATAATCCGGTAATCTTTCTCAAGTTCTCAAGTGAGCATTTTTCGGGAGAAGAACTCGCATGATAAGTAAAGAGAAGGGAGGTAGATTAGGGTATCATTTCCTGAAAATATGTTCAGCATGTAAAGAAAAATGACAATGTTTGTTCGAAAAAATGTTCAACGTGTATTAGAAAAAATGTTCATCTTTTTAAAAACATTCAAGGTGCATCTGAAGAAAGTTTACGTTCAACATGTACTCAAAAAATGTTCTCGTGTTTCATAAATATGTTCATGACATTTTTAAAAAGTATATAAAATATAAATAAATGTTCACATAATTTCAAAATATATTTCTGACCATTTCAAAACGATGTTCATGCATTCCAAAAATATTTTCGTGACATCTTTAAAAAATAACACAATGTAAAAAATGTTTAGTATCATCCAAAAATGTACAAAATGTATTGAAAAATGTTCAACACTTTTTGAAAAAACCTTCAATCATGTACTTGAAAGAATGTTCAGTGTGTATTTGAAACAATAATCAACATGTATCAAAAAATGTTACGCGTGTATACAAAAAGTGTACAACACGTACTATTAAACAAAGTCAACATATATTTGAAATTAATAAATGATACAAAGCACATTGAAACAAAACAAGGAAAAAACACAAAATGTTCTAAATCGGTCCATAGAATCATCCCAAAACCGCTCCGCAGCTACGTTGTTGGGCCAGCCCGTTTAGTGGAGCGCCAGAGGCGAGGTGGGTTTTTTCATTTGTGCGAAAGGTGAAACCCATTCTTGGGCCAAGGCTGCTACTTCACTTTCCTCCGGGGCCACGTGCGGCTTTCTGTCTTGCCCGATATCATTTGTATTCCTATGAACATTGCTTAATAAAGGTCTACAGATTTCTGAAAAAAAAGGTCCTTTGCACTAGTTTTGCTTGACTTTTTTTGCTTCATTTGTCTTAGAGTTTACAGATTTGAAAAACTGAGAAATCAAAACATTTTTATGTGTTTACAGATTCTTTTGCAGGCTCCGTCGTTCGTTCAGCAGTTGACCCTTGATCACTGAATTTTCTAAATTTGAAAAAAATCATAAATTTAGAAATTTTACCAATTTTGAAGAAGATTATGAATTTTGAAACAAAGTCTTCAAAATTTAAAAACGTTCATCAATTTTGAAAAAGTAGACAAACTTGAAAAAGTTCATTGATTTTGAAAAAAGTTCAGCAATTTTGAAACAAAAATCTCAAATTTTAAAACGTTCACCTGTTTTGAAAAAGTTCATCGATTTTGAAAAAACATCAAGTTTGAAAAGAAATCAATGATGTTGAAATAAGTTCGTGCATTTTAAAAAAGAAAAGAAAAAAATCTGTATACCTTTTAGTCGGCCGGGCCATGTAGCATCGATGGAGGTTGGAGGTGCACCCGTTTTTGCCGATGCCTTGAACCGGCGCAACGAGCGTCGAATAGGATTTGGCTGGGATATAACTACATATCAAAATAGGAGGGGAAGAGGAAGAGCAACATACCCTAACTCATTAAGGATAGACGCACCCAGTCAGCCACGCACAAGGTATTTTCCAAGGTTCCTCCTATTCCACGTTTAACGTGCGGAATAGCGAGGTAAGGCCTTTCCTATTTGATGCTCTCTCCGAAGAGATGTCACGTAAATGAAGCTAATCTTTGTCCATTTTCCATGCATTGTGTGCCAAAGGACCAAAATGAAGTTATAGGGATCAGCTCATGTATTATCTAAAAAGGGACAAGCTCGACTCACTTGTTTTGCGCCGCTGGTACATTTTTGAGTCCTCCCCCTTAAAGGTTCTAGCGCTTCAAAATTAAGTGGCTCCTATCTGTTGACTGAATCATGTCGTATTTCTCGAGCAACATGTGTGGATGCATGATCCCTTGCAAGTATTTTTATTTTTAGGTTGCATGCAGTGGCCTTTGGTGCGTGATTATAGACCATGAATAGTTTAGGACGTGCATTTGTTGAACCCTTATAAAAGGAAGAGAAGAATGAGTCGAGAGCCAATTAAGTGGGAGAGAAGTTGCATGTCCATCTTCTTGCCAATGTTCAACCAGTGTCTTTCATCCAAGAGTTCGCGTGTGTTAGTAGTGGCATCCACCGGTTCGTGTCAGTGATCTGATCCGGACTAACATCCAAGGCTCTTAGATCGCGCCTAGCTTCTGCATCAGCTTGATTAGCATTATGAGGGCTACAATGTCAACAACTTCTTCATCCATGTTGACAGGATCGATCGATGTGCACCTTTCCTTCTTCAACACATTCAACAATGAAGTAAAATCTCGTGTCTATGTGTTTGCTTCGGTCATGGTGGGCAGGATTGTCGCACAACACAATTGTTGATTTGTTGTCCAGCCCCAGCTTGACCGTCTTTGTTCAAAAAGGAGTCATGTAAGACATAGGCCTTGGCGCACCGTGGTCGCTGCTTCAATGTATTCTTCCTCGCAAGATAAAAGTGTGTCATGATATTATATCCATGTGTTAATATGTTATTTGACATCCACCGAGAAAGAGATTCTTTGCATGAAGATCGTCACATAATTATGATGTGAGGCGAAGTACTTTGAGGCAGCGGCAGCAGATGGCCACAGCATAGCTCCGTCGAATCCTTGCATACATGCAGGGCATGCACCAAGAGCAAAGGAAGGTCACAACATTTGTGGACAATAACTCCATGGTGGCACTGTTCAAGAAACCTATCCACGATGATCGGAGCAAACACGTTGACATCAGATTTCATTTTCGATGACGGAAAGGTTATCGAACTTGTATAGTAGGACAAATAACTTGTGACACGAGATGTGCAGATTCTAGCTAGGTGCACTCACTGTGGAGCCAAGTGCCCTTGATTGGGAGGTGATTTTCGAACTCAATCTATATATGCGCCTGGATCAACCATGCCAGTATTTCTTAAAAAAATGTCGGTATTTCTGTTTTTCACAATAATCGTAGAGCATGCATTCTGTAGGCCGTGGATCGGACCCTTAGGAAGAGGAAGCGTAATAGGGTATCTAATCGTTATCTTATCCATTTTTTCTGTGTATTTGTGTTGGCAGGTTCGAGTGTCTGATTCAAGACTGAGCAGAAGCATCAAAGAAACTGAGGATCATCTGTTTCTTCCCATTTTTGACGGCCACTGCATAATTCCTCCTCAACTTAGGGATGCCTTCTCCATCTTCAACTATGTATCAACCGCACCCGTCGTGTTAAACTGAATACACTCCTGTATTTGACAATTTATTTTATTCTTGGCTTCCCTAGGTCCGTGACAGGAGCAAGGATGTCGCGATGCAGACTACAATGGTATGGTTGGTGGTAGCGGTACTATATCTCAATTCTACAGTGGCTGCCTGCCACACCATGGTTTGCGCTTGAGAGGTCACTCATGAGGACCGAGGGGCTCTGGCGACCGATGCCGCCGGGTTCCTTGACGCCGGCCAGCGCTCGCGCCTCCGGTGATCGCCGGAGGGTGGGTGGCCGCTTCTGGGCGCTTGAGGATGAGGGCAGTGGCGAGGACGACGATGAAGGCGGGCACTCCGGTGACTCGACGGCATACTCGCCAACGCCCTCGTCAGTCATTTGTGAAGCTTTCGATCCGGGATATTCCGAGGAAGAGGTGGCGGAGATCGTGGATGGCGTGGTACCGGTTGACGATCCCGCGAGGCAAGGTTTGAGGCCCGAGGACAGGATCGAGATGATCCGGCGCATTGTACACCGACGAACGGCGGCGGCGGCGGTGCGGCCATGGAAGGGGCCCATCCCTAAGGTTAGTCTACCTAAACCCACGCTTTCGGATTTCATTACTGATGCCTCATGGAGAGTGGTGAAACGTAAGAAGCACCGGCGATCGCCGGCGGCGATGGAGCCGCTGCCGGTGATTGGCAACGAAACTTCGATCCGGAATCAACGCGCCTTGCGTTTGAGTTGTCTGTTGGGCTCCAAAGCGGGGCTGCTGGTGGGTGGGCCGGTTCTGAGTGAACCGGGCCCGATGACGGCTGGGCTTTCGTCCGAGGGGTATGAGGCCCAAGGCGATCGTATACGTCCGTGCACACCCCCATGCAATGTTCCTGCAATCGACGTTTCGCTGTGTGCTCGTTCTAGGGTTCGAGGCGCTGTGCTTCGGCCGTCTTTCCGTGACCGCGGTGGTGCTCGGGCGCGACGCATCCCGCCGCTAGCCAAGATGGCGGGCCGAGGGCGCCTTCCTCCTCTGCGGGCGACGATCGCGTCGGGTCGCGGGCCTGCGCGGCGGCGGCGCGATCGAGACGGTGGTGGTCGGGGACGGGCCTGCTCCGGCGCCACGGGCCGCGGGTACGGCGCCGCCACGGATGGGAGTCGAGCGCTGGTGGCTGCCTCCGGATCCATCGGCGGCGGGCTGCGGGTTCGGGCGTGGAGTTGCGCCACCGCGCTTTCTGCTGGACGTCTTGCTACGGCTGTTGGAGGTCATCCACCGCAGATTCTGGTCAGCCGGGCCGTGGGGTGGCGGCGCCGGCTGCTCGGCCTTCGCGCCAGAGGACGACGGCGTCCACGCTGGGCGGGGGTCCTAGGCCGCTGCTCTGCCTTGGGGACGGCGGGCAGGCGCCCGACGACACGGCCTCCCGTTCCCGCTCCGGTGTCTAGGCCTCCTCCTGGGGCTCAGGCTGCCGCACGACCGCCGCATTTCGTGGCTAGGCACTCAACTTCGGCCCCGGCTTTGCAGCAGGTTCAGGTGCCGCAGGCCATGGGAGCTACCGAAGCTCATGTTGCGCCCCGTGGCCAGTGGGGCGATGATGGTTATAACGCGTATGGAGAAGGACAACACCGGGGGTCCTCGTCTACAGGTGGTGGACGGGGATACGCATGGCAGAGTGATGGTTCGGCAGAGCGGCCTTTCATGGGGCCATCAGGTGGTTTTGTCGAGGGAGCGTCTGGTCCAGCTCATCGCTTCAGAGGAGGATTCCGTGGTAACCGTGGCCGCGGTGGCCGTGGAGGCCGGTACCGCCCTAGGCAGAATCATGCTAATGTTAATGATACAGTTGTGCATGCTGATACTGAGGAGGTAGGGCTATCCTCCCAAGCTATGGAGGTAGTCGCGGATTTGGCGGCGGCCGTGCCTCCTGTCGAGGGGGACACTGAGCAGATGGTGGTCGAGATGGCTGAATCTACGGAGTCTGACAGAGCTGCTAAATTTGCCAAGAAGAAAGAGAGAATGCTTTGTTACCGGTGTGGTGATAAGGGTCATTTCATTGCTGAGTGTGTTGCGGTTCTTTGTGATACATGTGGTAAGCCTGCACATGAGTCGGAGGGTTGTCCTTTGCGGCGACAGCAGGCACCGAGCCTGATGACGTATGGTGTGTTCTGTTCTGAGCTCACATTTTTTGAGTCGCCGTCTGAGAGGGAGGTAACTCAGGAGGTGCACAGTATGACGACTGGTGTTGTCAAAGTGACTAGAGGTCAGGTGTCGGATGCCCAGATCATCCAGCGTCTCCGTGAGCTGGCACCTGGAGAGTTCCATTGGGAGCTTGTCAGGTTAGAGACCAACTTATTCAGGGTTCAGTTCCCGACGGTGGAGGATTTTCAGAGGTTGCTGAGCTTTGGGATGTGTAAGGTTCCAGGTACGGAAGCCATTCTTGAGTTCCAGGAGTGGAGCCTGGTGGAGCCTCAGGGTGTACCCCTTACTCAGGCTTGGCTGCGCTTCTCGGGGGCGCCGTCGGCACTTCTGCAGGATGCTAGGGTTGTGGCTAGCCTGGGGATTTTGGTGGGAAAAACTGAGCAGGTTGACATGGAGTTTACTCGGGCTCATGGGATTGCTCGTATTCTGGTCAGTATTTTGGACATTGATTTTGTGCCGGATGTGGTTAAGTGGGTATTTCGCGGCTATGTTTACATCTGGAGATTGAATTTGAGGATGATGATCTCTTGCTTGACGCCGCACCTGCCATCGGTGATGATATGAGTGAGGGTGATGATGATGCGATGGTCGATCCACGAGTTGATGAGACTGGTCGAGATGGCCAAGAGACCGGTGGAAACAGCTAAGGAAGCGGCGGGGGTCGGTGCCTAGTGCTTGGTGCCGTCGACTACTTTGAGATTTGGTTCTTTTGGTCCTGCTTCTGCTCCGCCGAGGCTTTGGAGTGATAGGGTGGAGGCGGCTGAGGAGTTTGAGCTAGCTCTCCCGGCGTTGGACCTTCAGGGCGCAGGTGCGGTGGGTGTTGATGGGCAGGTGGGCTCGGCGGTCGGGAGTTTGGCGAGTCCGGAGCCGGTTCTTCACGAGGTGGTTTCCGAGAGAGTCGACAGGTCTGCGATGGGGGGGCCGGAGCACGTGGACTCTGCCCTTCCTAGGACGTTTGATGGGGAGGTTATGCCGCCTGCTGGACCGGCCCCGCAGGAGGGTTTGAGGCGGGCGGCCTCCAAGCCCTCTTCGCCGTTGGGGTCAGGCGGTGGTGCCCTGGTGGTGCCATCCTCGGGCTCTCCGGACAGGTGGTCCGGAGGGTCAGGGGGGCGGAGGCAGGTGGCCTCTGCTACCGCAGTGGCTGACGTGGTGCTCTCGCCGTCGGGGCGTTGGGGTTCCAGCTTGCGCCTCTTGCGGTTTCACGGACAGAGGTCCGGATGGCGGGGAAGAGGCAGGTGGCCTCGGCCTCTCCAAATTGTTGACGCGGTGTCTTCACTTGGTCATGGAGACCGGGTGGATATTCGGGAGTGACGGTTACTCTCCGGATAAGTTCACGAGGAGGAGGTCATCCAGTTGGCGGGATCCCGGACCAGGCGTCGAGGGCCGACGTATGAGTTGTCGGCTTCAGGGCGATCCGGAGGTTGACGATATGCAGAAGCGTTGTGCCGCGAGGGCGGCAAAGCTTCGTGACGTCCACGCTACTACTGGTATGTCCGTTAATATTTCTAATACTATCTTGCATTATTCGGATGAGCAAATTGTAGATAAGGCAAACCAATTAGGAATTTCACTTGGGAGTAATGAGGGCGAAGTTTCTAATTCTATTAATGACTTGCTAGATCTAGAAGCCGAGAGGGCTTTAGACATGATTCGTAACTTAGCTGCTGTTAAACCACTGAATGACTCTGAGATTGATGCTTTGGGAGTTCGAGTGCTTGATAAGTTTTGTGAGGACCTCGCACCAAACTTGCCGGAGCAAGAGGAGGAAGGAGAGGATGTTCCTATGGTAGAGGCTCGACCGCAGGAAACGGAGGGATTAGACCGGGTAGGGAAGTCTAGTCCTAAGCGCAAGTGGAAGCGCAAAATTTATCCGACGTCCGCGGTCCGTAGGAGTGCTAGAATTCGCACGGCTAAGAAATTTCACGATGAGATATGAAAGGAATTTTCTGGAATAGCAGAGGTCTTAAGGACTTGGCTAAAAGGAGGTTCCTGGCGGAGGCGTCTATTGAGTATCGACTGGACTTTATCGCCGTATCCGAAACGGGTAGAGCTAATTTCTCGCCTCAATTTCTCAATACGCTGTCGGGGGGTATGGAGTTTGACTGGCATTGTCTTCCGCCGAGAGGAAGGTCGGGCGGCATCTTACTTGGTGTGAGATGTGACTCCTTGAGGTCCGCATGTGGTCATGGGGATTTTGTTTGTTAAGTTCGGGTTCGCTCAAAAGTGGACGGGTTTGATTGGGTTTTGGTTGCGTGTATGGGGCAGCGCAGCAGAGCTCAAACCGGACTTTTTAGCTGATCTTGTCAGAATCTGCGGGTCTGAGCAACTCCCGATTCTGGTGGGGGGTGATTTTAATATTATTAGAAGGCGTGATGAAAAAAATAATGACAACTTCGATGGAAGATGGTCATTTATGTTTAATACCATTATAGAAAGCTTAGATTTGCGAGAGATTGAGCTTTGGGGAGAAAGTTTACAGGCTAATTGCTCCCAAATCCAACTTTTGAGAAGTTGGATCGAGTTTTGGCAAGTGTTGCGTGGGAACAAGTTTCCTTCGTAATAAAGACAAGCGCTTTCTCGTGGTATTTCGATCACACACCCTGTTGCTTTCGATTCGGGGGCCACGATTCGAGCAACAAGAATTTGTTCTCTTCGAGTGGCGTGGTTTGAAAGAGAAGGCTTTTGGATCTTGTAGCGAGAGAATGGGCTAAAGACGCCGGAGGTAGGAATGCTCTAGAGCGTTGGCGTAACAAGATTCGACATCTTGGAGTTTTCTGCGAGGGTGGGCTAAGCATCTAGGTGGAATGTATAAGGTGGAGAAGGAACGGCTGCTCTCTTATCCAAACCCTAGATGTTAGGGCAGAAACTTCGATTTTGTCCGTCTCGAGCTACATATCAAGCATGAGGCTGAGGGGAGGCTGAAGGAGTTACTTCGTGAGGAAGAATTGAAGTGGGCGCTGCGGGCAAAGGTGACAAAAGTTGTCCAGGGGGATGCGAACACTCAATTCTTCCACATGATAGCCAATGGTAAGCACCGAAAGAAAAGAATATTCCAGTTAGAACAAGATGAGGGTACCATTGTTGGTCAGGACAACCTCAAACTTTATATTACGGACTATTACAAGCGTCTTTTCGGACCTCCAGATGGTAACTCTGTGTCCCTGGATGAATCTAGAGTGCACGATGTCCCTCAGCTTACTTCTGTGGAGAACGATATCCTAACTGCCCCTTTTACGGAAAAAGAGGTTTTTGAGGCTGTCTCCAACATGAAGTGTAACAAGGCACCCGGGCCGGATGGTTTCCCGGCTGAGTTTTATAAGAAGTGTTGGCATATTATCAAAGGGGATTTGATGCCGTTGTTCCATGATTTGTTCGCGGGACATTTGCAGCTTTTCCAGCTAAACTTTGGCACTATTACTTTGTTGCCTAAGAAGACTGACGCCATTCGAATTGAGCAATTTCGGCCTATTTGTCTTTTGAATGTAAGTTTCAAGATCTTTACCAAGGTGGGTACGTTACGGCTAACGCAGATTGCGCAGACTGTTGTGCAACCTTCGCAAACGGCCTTCATGCCGGATAGGAACATCCTAGAAGGGGTTGTCGTCCTGCATGAAACGCTTCATGAAATACATACGAAAAAACTTGATGGTGTTATTTTCAAAGTGGATTTCGAGAAGGCGTATGACAAAGTCAAATGGCCGTTCCTACAACAGGCTCTGCGGATGAAGGGGTTCGATGAGCTCTGGCGCAATCAGGTGGAGACTTTCACACAAAAAGGTAGTGTGGGCGTTAAGGTCAATGATGACATAGGCCATTATTTCAGAACACATAAAGGGCTGAGACAGGGTGACCCTATGTCGCCTATTCTGTTCAATATCGTGGTTGATATGTTGGCTATCCTGATTGGGAGGGCCAAGGAGGCCGGTCAGGTGGATGGATTGGTGCCTCATCTGGTCGATGGTGGGCTATCCATCCCGCAATGTTGACGATACAATCATTTTCATGGAACACGATTTGGCAAAAGCGAGGAACATGAAGCTAGTCTTATGTTTATTTGAACAGTTATCGGGGCTGAAGATTAACTTTCATAAAAGTGAGTTGTTCTGCTTTGGGAGGGCCAAAGATGACCAACAAGCTTATACACAACTGTTTGGCTGCGAAGTTGGGGCGTTACCATTCACCTATCTGGGATTCCAATACACCATCGTAAGTTGACTAATCGTGAATGGAAGTGTATTGAAGATCGCTTTGAGAAGAAATCGAGCTCTTTGGAAGGGTGAACTCATGTCCTATGGAGGCGGTTAATTCTAATTAACTCGGTGCTCACGAGTTTACCTATGTTTCTCCTATCGTTCTTGAGATCCCAGTGGGTGTTCGGAAAAGGCTAGACTTTTATCGCTCTCGCTTCTTTTGGCAGAGTGATGAATCCAAGAGAAAATACAGATTAGCCAGATGGGATATTATATGTCGACCAAAGGACCAAGGGGGACTTGGGGTTGAAAATCTTGAGATCAAGAACAAGTGCCTGCTTAGTAAATGGTTGTTTAAGTTGTCTTCTGAGACAGAGGCAACGTGGGCGCAGATCTTAAGGAGTAAATATCTGCACTCAAAGACATTGTCCCAGGTTACTATGAGACCTACAGATTCACCGTTCTGGAAAGGGCTTATGAGGGTGAAAGCCGCTTTCTTTAATAGAACAAAATTTATTGTCGGCAATGGCGAGCATACACGTTTTTGGGAGGATCGTGGCTGGGGACACGCCATTGGCTACACAATATCCAGATCAGATCGTATTGTTCAGCGTAGGGACTCTCTTGTTGCCACGCTTATGCGATCGGTTCCTCTAAACATCCAGTTTAGGAGGGTGCTTGTTGGGTCTCGTTGGGAGGCATGGCTGAACCTTGTCCGTAGGCTGATGGACGTTCAGCTAACTCCGAACCGCGATCAGTTGCTTTGGACTCTAACTAGGACTGGGGTATTCACAGTCAAATCAATGTATGTTAATATTATTAATTCTGTTGTAATACCCACTTCCAAGGAGGTTTGGAAAGTTAAGGTTCCTTTGAAGATTAAAGTGTTTATGTGGTTTGTGCATAAGCAGGTTATTCTGACTAAGGACAATCTAGTTAAGCGCAACTGGACAGGTTCTACTAGGTGTAGTTTCTGTGATACAGAGGAGACCATCAAGCATTTATTCTTTGACTGTCCGTTAGCTCGCGGGTTGTGGCGCTCCGTGCAAATTGCCTTTAATATTACTCCACCCACTTCGGTAAACACGTTATTTGGGGCGTGGCTTGTTGGGATTCAGGCCGACACAGCCAGACTTATTCGTGTAGGAGTATGTGCGTTATTATGGGCAATTTGGAACTGCAGAAATGATTTGGTTTTTAACAGAGCAACAAATACTCACTTTTTGCAGGTGTTATTCCGAGCTACAGCGCTGATCCGTGCGTGGTCGTTACTCACTCCGGCGGAGGCCGGGAGCATTTGTTTCTGGGTCTGTCCGGTGGGAGATGGTGGCGCGGGATATCTTCAACCGGTTTGGATGGCGATCATGTAATAGGATAGGCAATTAGTTTTACCTATCTAGTTTCATGCTGGCCGGTTGTGAGTGCTACCTTTCTTTTGCTTTCTCATGGACGTTCTATGTGAGCTTATCCATGCGCGTATTACGCTGATGTAAGACATTGTTGAGACCTTGATTTATCTTTAATAATAGAGGCCGTATGCATCGTTCTGATGCAGAGGCCGGGGATTTCCCCCTTTTCGAAAAAAAAAAAATATGGGAGCATGAGCCGAAGCACTGAAACAAAGAATGTGAATTGTTATGAGAAATGGCATGGTAGTTCAATTTAGGGTGACTGTAGAAATGTATATAGCGGAGAAAACAGTTGATAAATGTTTGCTTGAGCAATGTCGTCTTTACACCCCAAAAAAACTGTTCATTTGGTTTGCTAATTTACGGTCGCTGATCTCAACCTTCACAAGCCATGGACATGTTCAATCTATGAGGCACACATGCATTTTCGCCTGCAGATGAGATGTGTTCACAGTGCTCAGTGAAGAATCATGAACACCATTTTGTGTGTGTGGACAGTTTGGTCTTTTGATTGGCACTGATGGACACAGGAAACCTGAGGCGAAAAAACATTGCCATACCTAATAGTTTGATCCTTTTTTCGCTTTGAATTATACAGTGGGTCAGCAATGGTGGTGAGTGTGTGTGGTGTTTCACGTTGTATCAGTTGTATCGGCCGTCTTGGCTCCTCTTCTATGTTATTGGCGCACCTCTCCATGGTATATCCTTGAAAATAAATAGTTTAGAACACATCATGGTTCAGTTTATGAAAATATAATTTATTTCACTGTCAGATTTGTGTGGAGAGTACAGAGTAGTCCCAAATAAATACTACTCCCTACTTCATTTTGTAAATCTCTTATAGGAACGAGCGACAGAAGGGTGCACGGCCCTGATAAACCCATACTTCTATTTGTGTCTAGAAAAAGGAAGTGTGCATCCATGAAAGGTGATAACTCACAACATATGTGGCCCTGCTACTGATTGACAGTAAAGTAAGCTGCTGGCAACAACCATTGTTGTCGATAGCCCTGATAAGGTGAATACCCACAGCAAATAAATCAATAATATAACATCGAATTTGAGTCTAAAAAAATTGCTCATATGGTGATAACCCAGGAGATAAGTAGGCCCTGCAACTGATTGACACGGATGAATGTGGACAAACCCGTCCAAAGTGTTCCATCACTTTCACCACTGATCCCGCTGTTCCTGAATAATCGACATAACAACAGACGCTGTGCGTCATACCACAGCTTTGACACAGACGCGCACTATGCGTCCTCAATTATTGAGCTCATCTGTACGTTGCGGGATAGAATAGGGTTAAGAGACCAAATGCAAAAAAATGAAACATGTGATCCCAACTTCCCAAGACACTTCTTGAATAAGTAGACTACCCGCGCACCAAGATGAAAACACAGGAAGAAGAGAATTTTTCAGTTACAGCAAGATGAGGGTACCATTGTCGGTCAGGACAACCTCAAACTTTACATTACGGACTATTACAAGCGTCTTTTCGGACCACCAGATGGTAGCTATGTGTCCCTGGATGAGTCTAGAGTACACGATGTCCCTCAACTTTCTTCTGTGGAGAACGATATCCTAACTGCCCCTTTCACGGAAAAGGAGGTCTTTGAGGCTGTCTCCCAGATGAAGAGTAATAAGGCACCCGGACCGGATGGTTTCCCGGCTGAGTTTTATAAAAAGTGTTGGCATATCATCAAAGGGGACTTGATGCCGATGTTCCATGATTTGTTCGCGGGACATTTACAACTTTTCCAACTTAATTTTGGTACCATTACCTTATTGCCTAAAAAAACTGATGCCATACGAATAGAGCAATTTCGCCCTATTTGCCTGTTGAATGTCAGTTTCAAGATTTTCACTAAGGTGGGTACGGTCAGGCTCACGCAGATTGCGCAGAGTGTTGTGCAACCTTCGCAATCGGCTTTCATGCCGGATAGGAACATCCTAGAAGGGGTTGTGGTCCTGCATGAAACGCTTCATGAAATTCATACGAAAAAACTTGATGGTGTTGTTTTCAAAGTGGATTTCGAGAAAGCTTATGATAAAGTCAAATGGCCCTTCCTCCAACAGTCTCTACGGATGAAGGGGTTTGACGAACTTTGGCGCAATCAGGTGGAAACCTTCACACAAAAAGGGAGCGTGGGCATTAAGGTGAATGATGATATAGGCCATTATTTCAGAACGCACAAGGGGTTGAGACAGGGGGATCCCATGTCGCCTATTTTGTTTAATATCGTGGTTGATATGTTGGCGATCCTGATTGGGAGGGCCAAGGAGGCTGGTCAGGTGGAGGGATTGGTACCTCATCTAGTAGATGGTGGGTTGTCCATCCTGCAATATGCTGACGATACAATCATTTTCATGGAACATGATTTGGCAAAAGCGCGAAACATGAAGCTAGTCTTATGTTTTTTTGAACAGCTGTCGGGGCTGAAGATTAACTTCCATAAAAGCGAGTTGTTTTGCTTTGGTAGAGCCAACGATGATCAAGAAGCCTATACACAACTGTTCGGGTGCACAGTTGGAGCGTTACCATTCACTTATCTGGGGATTCCAATACACCATCGTAAGCTAACTAACCGTGAATGGAAATGCATCGAAGATCGGTTTGAGAAGAAACTGAGCTGCTGGAAAGGAAAACTCATGTCATATGGAGGCCGGTTAATTCTAATTAATTCGGTGCTCACGAGTTTACCTATGTTTCTCTTATCGTTCTTGAGATTCCTCAGAGGTGTTCGGAAGCGGCTCGACTTTTATCGTTCTCGTTTCTTCCGGCAGAGTGATGAGTCCAAGAGAAAATACAGATTGGCCAAATGGGATATTATATGTCGACCAAAGGACCAAGGGGGACTTGGGGTTGAAAACCTTGAAATCAAGAACAAGTGCCTGCTTAGTAAATGGTTGTTTAAGTTGTCTTCGAGACAGAGGCAACTTGGGCGCAGATACTACGTAGTAAATATCTGCACTCAAAGACATTGTCCCAGTCAATCTGAGACCTCAGATTCGCCGTTACGGAAAGGGCTCATGAGGGTTAAAGCCGCTTTCTTTAATAGAACAAAATTCATTGTGGGTAATGGCGAGCATACACGTTTACGGGAGGATACGTGGCTGGGTGACACGCCATTGGCTACACAATACCCGACTCAGATCGTATTGTTCAGCGTCGGAGTCACTTGTTGCCACGGTTTTGCAATCTGTACCTCTAAACATCCAGTTTAGAAGGGTGCTTGTTGGGCCTCGATGGGAGGCATGGCTCAACCTTGTCCGTAGGCTTATGGACGTTCAGCTAACTCCTCACCGCGATCGATTCTTGTGGCGACTAACTAGGACTGGGGTATTCACAGTCAAATCGATGTATGCTAATATTATTAATTCTTCTGTAATACCCACTTCCAAAGAGGTTTGGAAAGTTAAAGTTCCTTTGAAGATTAAAGTGTTTATGTGGTTTGTCCATAAGCAGGTTATTCTTACTAAGGACAATCTAGTTAAGCGCAACTGGACAGGTTCTACTAGGTGTAGTTTTTGTCATACGGAGGAGACCATCAAGCACTTATTTTTTGATTGTCCGTTGGCTCGCGGGTTGTGGCGCTCCGTGCAAATTGCCTTTAATATTACTCCTCCTACTTCGGTAAACACGTTATTTGGGGCGTGGCTTGTTGGGATGCAGCCTGACATGGCCAGACATATTCGTGTAGGAGTATGTGCTTTATTATGGGCAATATGGAATTGCAGAAATGATTTGGTTTTTAACAGAGCAACAAATACTCATTTTTTGCAGGTGTTATTCCGAGCTACAGCGCTGATCCGTACGTGGTCGTTACTCACTCCGACGGACGCCAGGGAGCATTTGGTTACTGGATCTGTCCGGTGGGAGATGGTGGCGCGGGATATCTTCAACCGGTTTGGATGGCGATCGTGTAATAGGATAGGAATTTAGTTTTACCTATCTGGTTGCATGCTGGACCGGTTGTCGTTGTTCTTTTCGCTGCTTGCTCATGGTTGCTCTATGTGAGCTTATCCATGCTTTTGTTCCTTTGCTGTAAGACATTATGGAGACCTTGATTTGTTTTTTATTAATAATAGAGGCCGTATGCATCTTTCTGATGCAGAGGCCGGGGAGTTCCCCCTTTTCGAAAAAAACCCGCGCACCAATTCTTCAAATGGCAGTGTCGTCAACATCATGTGGAGCACTTTAATGAGAAATACAATCACCCAGAGAATCTTATGTGGCGATGTGCCAAAGCCACCCTTGCTAAGTGCATATAGGACTGAACAAACTACCTGCGAGCGTAAAAGGGAGAAGCCATCACGGTTCCGGGATAAGAACGCTCGTGCAACGAGAACCCAAAACTTTTGGGCGCAAGTATTTGCCGTCATCGATGATTGCTGCTTGCAAAAATGAGATGGAGACGGTAGCGTGACTGGCGGGAGTCTCGGGCAATAATTTGCTTTCCTGCCATGGCCATCTGGGGGACATGAAGGGCTTGGGTGTGTGGATAAGGGACTGATGCTATGGACCCATGGTGCAGGAATCCATATCTCATGTCTTTCCAGCCAGGCAGAAAATGAGGCGCTTCTTCCTGCATCAAAGGGCCGGATAAGATAAGACCGGGCCACCATATCTGTAATGATTGATTTCCCAACAGTTCGCAAGATTCCCCAAGAGCATAGCTTAGCAATATCTCCTCTTACAAAACTCTTACATGATCAATCTACATGCATGTTTATTTGCATGACCTCTTATAACTCAAAACACATCTTGCCTATGTCTCGGCTGTTCTGCAATCTCAATATCATTTATTTTGCCGGGTGTACAGTTTAGCTAAAAGATGCATACAGCTTGTAAAATGTACACACCTACCAGCACAGGATTATAGACTCATGTCATCTTAAATACTACCTTCGTCGGGGTTTACAAACTGGGCATGAGTTTTCAGGTCTTCGTTTTGACTAACAAAACATGTATTATATGTTACAAAAACATGTCTTTATATTCGTTGTCCAATGAAATTTCTAACATACAATTTTCGTGGCATATTATACAAACTTTGTTAGTCAAATTGTAGGCCTAAAAATTCATGCCTAGCAAACATTTTCCTCCGGAGGGAGTACCGAATTGAGAGGACATTTAATTGGGTTGTGCAATGGGAAAAACATAAGTTATTTTTCCAATAGATTCAGATGAATGTATACTATTCTATGGAACCAGATGCTAATAAATTATAATAAAATTTTCAAATGATTTTTAATCCTAAGGATCAAACAACAGTACAGCACACACACAGAAAAAAGCTGGATGTGTTGGATCAACATTTGATTGGCTTGGAACACCGTTGTTTTTATTTTCCTTTTTCTTTCTGTAATTTCTCCCCCTAGACATAATAACTTCACTCATGTAAGACTTCGCTCTTTGCCATTCCTATGAGCCGTATATAGATATATTTAGTGAAATCAATAGAACTCTGAATTACCTAAAAACTGTACAATATCTCAATTATTCCTGCTCCTCTCTCTACTTTGATTCGAAGCAAGTACTCCAGTGGCCAGTAAGGGCTACCACGTGGAGCACAACCAGTGTGCCCACAAGCGCAAGCGCAAGCGCAATGATTGACTAACTGAACCAATGACGAACATGTTAGTCTCTGTTCCTACATATACCGATATGAGAGAGGAAGGCAGTGCCTCCTATGAAATTTAGCCATGCCACAGACCATGCTCCTCCTCCTAGCTCTCTGCTACGCCGCGCTACTCGGCACCAGCATGTCCGGCGCGCCATCTCCTCCACCAGCGCCGGCACCTACACTGTTGAGGGACCGGAAAAACTGTCCTGCCAAGTGCGGGGACATAGACATCCCCTACCCTTTCGGCGTCGGCGAAAAGTGCTCGCTGTCGCCCATGTTCGCACTCACCTGTAACGAGGAGACGAGGCCTCCGACCCTGCACACCGGCGAGAACGTCAAGGTCGCCAATATCACGCTGGAGACGGCGCAGATGGTGGTCTACAACTACCTTACCTTCAGCTGCGTGGTGCCAGGCAAGAAGAAACCACAGTGGCAAAACATGGACATGAAGATCTCCCCGCCGTTCCTGCTCTCGCCGTCGGCCAACGTATTCACAGCCATCGGGTGCAGCTCGACGGCCAAGCTCACCGGACACAGCGACACGGCCTACTTCACCGGCTGTATCACGACGTGTGAGAAGGTGAACGACACCGGGGCCGACGGCACGCCATGCAGCGGACACGGCTGCTGCGAGGCCTCTCTCACGCCCGGCCTCAACCAAGTCAAGGTGAGCTGGAACAAGGACGAGGAGGGCAGCAATCCGGTGCACGGCAACCTGTGCCAGTACGCCTTCGTCGCCGAGAAAGGCTGGTAAGTCGTAACGCGCTCCATTATGACGACGTGAATAATTCTTTCTCTTTTCAGATCGTGCAATTGTCTCCCATTTTCTATGGTTTACTCAATTCTAAGTTGTCCAAATCGGCAAAAGGTTTGCTCGGCTAAAAATATATTTTTAGCGGGGTAATTCAGTTGCTCGGCCGGGAGCGACTTTTTGTTGTTGTTCACAGCAACGGACGGAGCTTTATTTATTACTCCCTCTTTAAACATTTAGTCACCTAAAATGTCTTATGTATTAGTTTACAGAGGGAGTACTAATGTTTAACGGGATAAATATACATATCACCAAAGGGATTTCTTTTAACGTAACCAGCAGGAAGTCTGCCATTTCTTTTAACGGGATTACTAATAGACTTAACCAAGTCTCAGTCGATGTTTTATTCATGAGATTTAATGTGGAGATCCGTGCAAAATTTCTTGTATTTTTTTTCTTTCTTCTTTGTTATATGTTTCGCTACTCCAAGTCTCAGTCAACTCCAATCTAGCCCACACGCTTTCTTTAAGTAGTGGGAAAACTATACAAAGTCTAATAAGGGTTACCAGAAAAGGAAGGAAAGAAACAGGGGAAAAGGGGGCAAGGCATCCCTTGCCCAGCAACAAAATTATCTCACAGCGCCTCCTTCAGGGGGCCTAGCTAGATCACGAGAGGGCTTAGATACTCCGCTA